>OX328129.1:16002588-16508641 GCA_946811695.1 Gonocerus acuteangulatus | reverse complement strand
TTCATTAACTTTCTAGTTGAAGCAGAAACTTATAATTATAGACGTAGATGGACGTCATATAGAATTCATGAGTAATTAACGAAAAATAGGTACTCACTAATTTGGTGGGAATCTAGTTGCACGTTCGCCAATCAGCTTTGATGCTAGGGGTTTTAGAAACACTTATTGATGTATTTATTTGTCAAAGATTTTATTCTTCATTAATACAAGAAGGTTTAGATAGTCAGGGGTCGGTTATGTGCTAAATAAAAACTACTTTTTATAATTAAACTGAGTTTTATTTGTACCAAAGTTTCGGCTTGATTAGCACGCCTTCTTTAGAGTTATGGAGGAGGGGATGCCTCAACGAAATGAAACAGTTCTACTTCTACCTCTTCTCCATAAATATAAAATAACATTTTTTTGCTTTTATGTAGTCTTAGATGCGAAGCGTCTTTTTAATGGGGGGCTGCCAATTTCATCGAAAACATTTACCTCTACCTCGGGCGTATATAGAAAATAATTTGGGGGGGGGCTGATAGCATTTGGGGGATATGGATTACACAATCTAGAACATTAGCCAATTAAAACGCTATTACACCCAAAAATCATTATTTTTTAAGTGATCCTATTTAATTTATTTTTTAGGTTTTTATGACACATTTTTACCGATAGTATCAAAATTTCGGGTGAGCTGCAGCCCCCCATTATATACGCCCATGGCCCGTACATTTTATAGTCTTTTAGTGTGATTTATATCTGAAGCATTGAATATTTCCCACTAGTATTTCTAAAGTGATGCAATTTAAAATAAACCCCATCTGAAAATGTGTCACTCTTCCATTTGTTGGGGGCATAGCATTAAGACAGGAAGAGTGACACAAGTGCCTTCTGGCGTACAAGATCTGAAGCTAGGTACATATATTTTTGTTGGTTGATAAAAAGATATTTATCATTTCTTTCAGTCATAACTGATTTTTGAGTTGTGTCACTTTAGAAACACTAGTGCGATTTGCAGAAAATGAAAGAAGCTCTGGAAAAAACCTTTCCTGCCACCCCACTCCACTCAGTTTGTATTACTCAAGGCCGGAATTTCTCGCACGGACCCAACAGCGTTAAAACTCCGCCGTTCTATACGTAACAGAGGGACATTTAGTTCCAGCCCAGTTGAACGCCTCGTGTGCAACAGTCTGTGAGCCTACAATGTCGAGGAAACGCTTCAGGTGCTACGCTAGATACATATTAATATCAAGAACACCTCGGATTCCTTTGTTACATAACTTTTGATAGTAGAAATTATATCATAAACGAACACGTTAACACTAGTCCTGACACGATATGTAGACCGTGAAAATGATAGAACAAACAGACACAACAGTAGATCAATGAGATACTTCTTCAACTCTCATATTAATGTCATTGCGACCACATGATCCAATCTTTTGGCCCCATCCAACCACCAGTCCATACCTGGATTTCGTGGACGTCTCTATTTATAACGGTGAGATGCAACATCACCTATCCATTCAAACGACTGACATCACCCTAGGAAAATGTACTTGTAAATTCCACAAACTGCACTCAGCACTCCCTCCACTGTAGCTTGATCATGTTATGATAGTTTCTCTCGCTACTATCTTATGACGTTTTACGCTACTATTTACGTCAAAATATACTCTTGTCATAAACCAACACCAACCTGAAGCAATAAAGTATGTCCTTTACTTCTGTATGTTCTATCAACTGTCACTGCATGAGGAACTGGGAATGCAAGTGAGAGTGCTAGTAAGTATGCTGTTCCTGATAGTGGAACGTACTCTTCGAGAACAAACGCAATTCAACGATAAATAATGCTAATAAAATAATGTCAAACTCCATCATTAATTACTAATATTTATTTTTGGGTAATTAGTAATCTCCATATTTACATATTTTATAGAACTTAGTAAAATGTATTTTTCTTTTCATTGAGAGGAGATGGTTTACCGTTGTTGAAGCGAAGGTATAATTTGTTCGGCCATATAATCTTAACCCATTAGCGCCGAGCGTTACCATATGGTAACGCCATTATCTAAGCGACGATAGAAAAATTATATTATATAGGTACATACTAAGTTCGTAAACTGATTTATTTGTATTTAGAATTTTTGGAAAAAAAGAAACTCCGGCGCTAATGGGTTAATAAAACTACACTTTTTATAAGAAAATGAGTTTTATTATTTGCCGACGTTTCGGCTTAAAATTTAAGCCTTCATCTGGGCGCTGATATGAAGAAGAATTAGGGTACTCGCATAGTGAAGAGGTAGAGGTACTTCTATGTAACACAAACACAGTGTTTGTAATGGGGCCTCGCATAGTGAAGAGGTAGAGGTAAAGGTGAACCGCGCGGGCCTCCTGGAGGTCCCGCCCGCCCGCTTTTGAAGGCAAAATTGTTTGTCTTTTCGAGCGGTCTTCACCGCGGTCTATGACGTTGCTTCTCCATGATTGGTCCTTTCAAGTCTTCTACCATCCCATTCCACCCTCTGCTGCACGTGTGGTCGTTTGTGTAGTATTTTCACTCTAGAAAATTTGAGATTAGTGTCTTGGGAATGTGAATAACTATTAACCGTAGTGAAATGAGAGAAGATTTAATTATTGCGGTGCATTAATTATCCACCATTTATGCGCTGTCGACATGTTATCACTATCTTCACTACTGTCACTTAATATTGTAAAAAAATGAACTATCCTAACAAACTCTCTCACCATGCGACTACCCTTATACCTCACGGATGTGCAATCATTTAGCTTGAATTTCAAGCCAAAACGTCGGCAAATAGTAAAACACATTTTCTTATTAAAAAAAAAGTAATTTTATTAAGATACCACGACCGAACCCTGACAAATTCTACCTTCGTGTCTTTTTTTTAATTTTTTTTTTTTATTTTTATTTTATTGTTTGGTTTTCTACAATTGAAGAGTGGAATTGAAGGAGTTGGATTAAGGGATCGAAGTGCCATTTTACAATTTTTCATTTGTTGACTGCAAAGTAATCTATGTTCCTGCGCCAATGCCCTACTAAAAGATCTATGTGCTACTTTTGTTGGTTGTAATTAGTTGTAGGTAGTAGCAGGGCATTGGCGCAGGAACATAGATTACTTTGCAGTCAAATCTAAAATGGCACTTAGATCCCTTGGCAATTCCACTCTGGCTCCCCTGGCTTGTTGTTGATCTATAGTTGCCGCGGTAAAAATGCAGTTTCCAGCCCTCCAAAACGATTTCTTTCAAACTTTGCACAATAAAGTATTTTGATGCACTAAACAAGAATACGATAAAAAAAAACGTCGGATTTAACTAGGAAAGAAGTTATTAAGCACTTAAGTTCACTGTTGTGCAGGTTATGAGAGCTAATGTAAACAACTAAATTTGTCAACATACGCATGCGCGGGTATGGAAAAGTTCGTAATAAGGAAGTTTAATTGAAATTTACCATAAATTATCGAAATTCATCAGCAGTTATTTATTTACAATCATTTTTTTAAATAATGAAACACTCTTCACATTTCTTGTTTCGTTCATGAAAAGTATTATATATCAGAAATCCCTTAATAATTAGCTAATGCCTTTATAATTATCGTTCTAATTCGCGCCTACCGAGCTTCAATTGTCAACAAGTCAATTGTCTAAGCTAAGAGAGATGTCTTGGAGGATTAGAAGAATGTCTAGGACGACTTTAAGGGCATACATGCTATGCGTTTCCGCTCGCTCCGCTCGCTCAAAAAGATAACAAAACCCCAGTCAATCCAACTCGCTAAAATTAATAGAATTCTATTGCGGAGCGAGCGGAAACGCATAGCACGTATGCCCTTAAGCGACAGGTGACGACGGGTGAGGATACCCTTAAAATTAACAATATCTTTGAATAAATGGTTTCTGAACATTTCAAATGACAGTTCTCTGTTTCGCAATGTTACATATCTGCGCATGCGCGTGTTTACAAATACGCTGATGACGCCTAGTTTTATAACCTTCCTAACTTTAGTGCTTAATATTATAGTCTATTAATTTTAGCGAGTTGGATTGACTGGGGTTTTGTTATCTTTTTGAGCGAGCGTAGCGAGCGGAAACGCATAGCATGTATGCCCTTAAAGTCGTCATTTATGCCTTAAAGTCATGTATGCCTTAAAGTCTTCACAAATTTAGTTGTTTACATTAGCTCTCATAACCTGCATGACAGTGAACTTAAGTGCTTAATAACTTCTTTCCTAGTTAAATCCGACGTTTTTTTTTATCGTATTCGTGTTTAGTGCATCAAAATAAGTTATTGTACAAAGTTTGAAAGAAATCGGTTTGGAGGGCTGGAAACTGCATTTTTACCGTTGCCGCTTTATAAATTCAATATGTAGGGGAAGGCCAATGAATAACAATTAAAGATAAATTAAGCACCTCATCATTCATTTATAACTCCACATTATGTATTCATAAATTGCTCCACTTATCTTTTAACACCTCTTCAACTAAACGCTACGGGTTCATTTTGGCTACCATATTGGTTTGTCACGGTGATTCGAAAGATTCTTTTATTTAAAAGACTTCTTTAGGATAGCTTTTGTTGGTAGTGAGTGACGTTTCTACTTTTCTCCCGTTTTTCCTGGCAAGTCTTGCGCCCAAAGCTTCAGAAAAAAACCCCACGGCGAATGAAGTTAACTCATTTCTTATCCTAGTGCAAAATTCCGAATCTTGGTAGATACATGTTGATAGGCGAATCTTTTATTGTATATCATGATCATTGTTGAAGGCAATTCATTTACATCCACTGTAAAGGCGTGGTCACCCACCAATAAGGTTCACCCGGGGTAGTATTTAGTCCTGTGTCTTTAAGGCAGTGAGTTCAGGTTGACCCTTCGTGGCGATTGATGGTTACATTTTTGTTTTAGATTATTACAAGACCATGATCCTCCCAATACTGACATACGCCTGCCCTGTGTGGTATAGGTTATCCGCGACGAACATCAAACGACTTCAGACTTTACATAACGAAATCCTACGGATTGCAGCCAACGCCCCTTGGTTCGTTCGAAACACTTTGCTCCATCGGCAACTGGTAGTTGATCGTCTCGCATTCTATATCCGAATTGACCCGATAACACGACAAACTGGGTTTCTGACTGCCAGGAATTACCGCCTTGGAGAACCTACAGCCCGGCGCCTCAATATTTATTTATTAACTTTGGTTTTTTTTTCTCTCCCATATCTGTAAAAAACTATTTGTTTTGGTTAAATATAAAAATTATTTTGTTTGTTGTTTTTAGATTATTTTTTTAATGAAACATTTTGTAGTAGTGAACGATCTAAAAGACATATGGTCTCATAAAAACATTTGTTAAGGTACCTTAAGCAATAGACATGGATAGCCAGGTTTTCCTCGCATCTGGTGAGCTTTATTTCATTTAGTCTGCGAGTATCCAGTGCCATTCAGCTTTTAATGGGAATATCTTAAGTACTTTACTATGCATTCTATCTTCCTAGTGTATATTGCGATTATGAATAAGTAACCTGCACAACGCTGTTCCTTTAGACCAGGTATAGGGAGCCTTTGACATGTTGTGGGCCAAATTTTAGTCTGCAAGTACGTTCGCGGGCCGCGTAGGTGGTTCTAAATAAAAAAAAACGTCGGATTTTAAAGTAGTGTTTATACTTTTTAGCTATATGTATAAATCAAAGCCTTTGTTATTTGCCGCCCCTACTCTCCCTACGATCGCGTCAAACATCAAAGGTTTTGGTGTCTGTTGCCTCAGTCGTTGAAGATTGCCGCCACTCGGCTTGCTCGCTCACTTGATTCAGCAAGCAAGTGCCAAATCCCATCTTACTCGAAGTTCCTCATTTGGAGTAAGTAGTGTAATATTGTTGTTTTTTTTTTTTTTTTTTTTTTTTTTTTTTTTTTTTTTTTTTTTGTTTTTTTTTTAAATGCCTCGCGGGTCGGGTCCTGCTCGTGTCCTGTTGTCCACATATCCTTTAGACGCCCGCGGCTTTCTTCCTTTCCTAGACTAATAACAATTGAAATGACCACCCGAAATGCCGTGAATTATATGCGTTTCCCATTCGTTGATTGTTTAGATAATTATGCTGTCCTTAGCCGACTAGAAGTTCTCCTTAGCCACCAAGAGAGTCTACAAGAAACTTGCCCTCGCCCCAAGTTGGTAGATATTAGTAAGGGAGCGAAGGCGGAGGAAATGACTCATGAGGGAAGACGTGTCTGATGAGCTTCTAGATTAGCTTCTCGCCCCGACCTAAATACTAGGAATTTCCTAGGCTACATAGTCTCTCAGTTAGTGGCAATTCCTATCAAATCAAGCTGATGGAGCATCTAATATATGCCTTGAATTTATAATATTTTAATTTAAACTTTTCGAGAACAGATGAATTAATAAAGACAGTCTTCACTCAGCCGGAGTCGGTAGAAGGTTTAGCTCAAAGGTTGGTTATGTTTTACTTCTAAAAATTTGATCAAAATCAGTTCTACTTACAAGAAAAAAAATCAGCAGCCTGGAAACGGTTTTATTTATTCAAAGAGTCATTAAATATTAATAATATTTGCGCCAATATCTGAGTTTAGTTAAGAGTCATAAATGTGGGGAAAACCTCGAACTTTTCATGGTTTTTCTAAAACTCCTCTGAAGCAAAGCATTTAATCAAAATTGCCAAACATTTTGATCATTGGAGGACCGGTGGCCTTGAGTGCTAAGGCTTGTGCACTAAGGTCGTGGGTTCGATTCCCACTAGAGGCGATGGCTTTTCTTTCCAGAAAAGAAAATGCATCAGCCCTATCCCGGCTAGAAAAGGGTGGTAACCTATAGATAAAACGTCCTTAAATTCTTCCTCAATAATAAGTGGACGTTAAACATTAACAAAAGTACCAAAACGTTTAAATTTGACAGTGTGGTTTTGAAGAATCGTTACGAAAAAAACACCATTTTTTTCCACTTTGGAGCAAACTCAGATTTTGACGTAAAAGCATTTTATGTTCAGTTGTCTTGGAATAACAATTATGATTTATCAAATATGTTTTTATATAAGTGTGTGTCCTAGTCATTGCAAGTGTCACAGCGTTTATAAGTGCTCCTTACTTTTTACGTCAAAATAGTGGTTATAGGCCGTTTTGGTTCGCAAAAAATGGTAGAGAACCTAACATAACTTTAAACATTCAGTGTGTAAAGTTTCACAGCATTTTCTTCAGCTATTCACTGGAAAACTGTAAGTAAAATCTCATAGTTTTCGAAGTGATTTACGCTGTGCCCCAGGAGTGGGGGATTCCTGCTGCTGCCGGTCTAGGGTCTACCCTCTGCCCCAGATGAGAGGCTACTGTCTCAATCCAAGGACCCGGCTTACTCCTCTATCTTCAGCCTACTACTCCTTGGCTCAGGGGTAGCGCTCGCTACTCTCGCCCAGAAAGTATCGAGATCGAATCTCCCATCATCGGCTATATTTTTTTTTTTTTTGCTGCAAATTCATTAAAACTTTTATTTTAAATTAAATATTTAACTAGAACGGGTTTTGGTTAAATGTTTAATTTTTTTTTCTTTTTCTTAATTAAAAAAAATATATATATACAAAATGGACAACAAAAACATGGAAGGATCCCATTAAAAAAAAAACTCCACTCAGTCCAGCACCCATACTTCAAAGAGGTCAAGAGGTTCCGACCTTACTTCACCGAATGTTTCGCCAGACAAAAAGAAACAAGCCAAGACTGACGGCTCTTCATCGAGTGCTTCCTGAACCCGCCAGACCTACCGCCAACCTCCACCTGTTCAATATCAGCCAGACTTCACCTCACCCAACTCATTCCAACTGCTAGCCCCACAAGACCAAGAAGAAGATATCGAGCCGGACCAGGAAGACTTTAACGACTCCTGTGAACCTCCACCCATAAACTTAAAGCCAGACATTGATTTCCTCGCCATCTGCAACACAATCGCATTAGAAGTCGGCCAAACAGCATTTACTTGCAAATCTAAAACAAACGCATTTTCAATTCAAGCAAAAAATCCTGAAACTTATAGAAAAATAGTCAGACTTCTTCAAGCCAAAAATATAGAATACTACACATATCAATTTAAGGAAGATAAACCATACAGGGTGGTCATCAGGCACCTACATCCAACAACGCCAAAAGATATGATTATATCGGAACTGGGAAAACTGGGATTCCATGTTCTAGATGCCTGTAATGTACTACAAAAAACGACAAGAACTCCACTCCCGCTATTCTTCATCAACCTGAAACCCGCACCAAATAACCGAGACATATTTTCCCTCAAGACTCTCCTATTTACATCAATAAAAGTGGAAGAACCACATAGAAAAGAGGACATACCACAATGTACAAGATGCCAGAGCTTCAATCACACGAAGAAATTCTGTCGAGTGAATCCAATGTGTGGGAAGTGTGCGGGCCCTCATTTATCGAATGAGTGTTCAAAGACCAGAGACACTCCAGCTATGTGCATAAACTGCCACCAAGGCCATCCTGCTAACTACCGCGGTTGTAGCGCCTATCAGGAGTTGGTCAAGCGGAGAAGATCTAGGAGTGGACAACGTGGCCCTGCTAGAACTACCTCCCAAGCAGCACCCAGCCAGGACACTTCAACCTTTCCACCCCTACCGAAGCCTCCAGTCGACTACCAGCCCCAGCCCTCCGGTCAACCACATCCAGGAACAACCTACGCCTCTGCTTTCCGGTCGAATCTTCCCAAGCCATCAACAACCACCTCTGCTCCCACACCTGCCTCCGATTTTCCACCTCCCCCGAGGGTTACTATTCCTCAACCTAAACCATCACATGACTTCTCCTCAATCACAACCGCCCTTGTCAACTTAAATCAAATAATACGCGGCGCTAATGACCTAGATGTAGATGCGCCGTAAAAAAAAAAAAAAAAAAAAAAAAAAAAAAAAAATAATACAAAATCTCCAAGCCCTAATATCCCCTCTCACTGACCTCCTCCACAAAGTGACCAGCATCCTGTCTGTCCTGCATCCTTGACTGCGCCTTCCTTTAAATCCCTCTCAATCCTCCTTTGGAACGCCAATGGACTTCCAGCCCACAAAGACGAACTGACTCACTTACTTCAAGACAAAAACATTGACGTTGCTCTGATTACAGAAACTCACTTGACCAACCGACTACATTTCTACATTACTGGATATAGGACATACAGAACGGACCACCCAGACGGGACTGCTCACGGAGGTACTGCCATCCTAATCAAATCCTCCATTTCCCACTATCCTGATACTACACCTATTGCCTTGGAATGTTTGCAGAGTACCACAGTTACCCTCCAATCCTCTTCCCACGTTCCAATAACCATTTCTTCTGCTTATTGCCCACCCAATAAAGCAGTCTCTCCTTCCGTCCTCAATTCCTTCTTCTCCTCTTTAGGTCCCAGATTTATTGCAGGAGGGGATTACAATGCCAAACATCCCGAATTTGGATGTCGAACCTCCAACTCTCAAGGAAACCTTTTTTGCCACAACATCAACTCCCACCATCTGAACATCATTTCTCCTCCCAACCCATCCTATTGGCCCACTTCCAGATCCAAATCTCCTGACATTGTGGATTATTTCATTACAAATGGTGTCAGACACACTCCTTTCCATATTTCCAACCTATTTGATTTATCCTCTGATCACAGCCCTATATTGCTTTCCTTTAACATTGATCCTAACCTTTTCACTCGTCCTCACCGCCCATCCCTCATCAACGGCCCAGTTGATTGGTGCTCATTTCAATCCTCCCTAAATTCCTCTCTAAACCTAAACATCGCTCTTAAGACTAAACATGATATTGACACAGCCATAAACAAACTGACTACAGAAATTCAGACTGGACTCCTTATTTCCACTAAGAAATGCCCTCACAGATCACCTCCCCCGTATTTCCCCGATCAGATACAATTCCTTCGAACCGAAAAAAACAGAGCCAGAAAAATATGGCAAACCACACGATATCCATCTGACAAGACACGCCTCAACCAACTGACTAGACAACTACAATACGAACTACACAAACACTTTAACAACAAATTCGCTGAATACACTCAAAAACTTACTCCCGACGACAAATCCCTATGGACAGCCACTAAACGAATTCTATCCCACCCCAATCCATCACATCCTCTCCGTCGAGATGATAACAGCTGGGCTAAAACAGATACCGAAATTTCCGAAACTTTTGCATCCCACCTTTCCCAAGTATTCCGTCCCCACGAATCCATCCAAAACCCTATCCATTCTTCAAATGTAGAAGAATTCCTAGATTCAGCCTTACCGCTTTCTCCTCCTCCTTCTTCCTTTCATCCTCATGAAGTATCCTTAGCTGTCCACAAACTAAAAATCTGCAAGGCACCAGGACCCGATCTTATCACCCCCTTAATCCTTAAACGCCTACCTAAAAAAGCTATCCTATTCCTAACCTATATATATAACGCAGTCCTCAGAACAACCTACTTTCCCAACTCCTGGAAATTATCAACCATTAAAATGATCCACAAACCCAAGAAACCTGCAAATTATCCTTCGTCCTATCGCCCGATCTCCCTCCTTCCCATTATGGGAAAAATCCTCGAAAAGCTTCTCCTTAAACGTCTAATCCCAATTCTTGAACCCTGCCTCCCTTCCCATCAATTTGGGTTTCGAATATCCCATTCCACGATTCACCAATGTCACAGAATAGTTGACTCAATATCCTCTTCCTTTGAGCAAAAGAAGTATTGCTCTGGTGTATTCCTTGATATCGCTCAAGCATTTGATCGGGTGCGGCACCAGGGCTTGCTTTTCAAACTCAAAAAAATCCTCCCCTCGACCTATTACCTAATAATAAATTCCTATCTTTCCGCCAGATCATTCAACGTATCGTTCGGATCATCTCTGTCTTCCTTCTTTCCTCAGCTTGATGGTGTTCCACAAGGTGGCATCCTAAGTCCTATCTTATTCCTTGTGTACTCTGCCGACATGCCCACCCATGATTCCACAAGACTCTTCACTTTTGCTGACAGCCATCCTCTCGTCCAATTCAGATCCTATACTTGCGTCCAAACACCTTCAATCCCATCTCCAACTGCTTGAACCATGGTTCATAAAATGGCGGATTAAAGTCAACCCTGAAAAATCCTCCCACATAACATTCACTCTTCGACGATCCAAATGCCCTCCTGTCAATCTTTACCAAAGTGAAATCTGAAAAAACCCAAGTTACGTACCTAGGACTTACCCTTGACAAACGACCTACCTGGAGCCAACACATACAAAAGAAAAGACAGGAAACAAACAGACGTTTTCGACTACTAAACAGACTACTAGACACTCACTCAAAATTATCTTTAAAGAACAAGAGACGGATATACACTACAATACTTCAACCCACCTGGACGTATGGCTTGGAAGTCTGGGGGTGTGCCAAGCGATCCAATATCCTTAGAATCCAATCTCTCCAATTCAAAATACTCCGTAAAATAGTCAGTGCTCCATTCTATGTCTCAAACCTCACTATCCATAACGACCTAGAAATCCCCTTTGTCCAGACCCTATCCAAAACCCGATACTTTAACTTCCACTCCCGTTTGCCTGGTCACGACAATCCCCTAATCAATAAGTTATCCTCATCCTCCATTCCCGGTAACCCTCACCGTCGCCTTAAGCGCAAATGGCCAAGAGACCTGTTGTAAACTAAGCCTGTAAAATGTAAACATTACAAATGTAAATATTGTAAATAGCCATACAAAAAATCAAATGTAATTATCTCTGTAAATTTCTAGCTAATAGGTTTTGGCCTCTGGGCTTTTTTCCCCCTAACGATACATCATGACTCTATCATGAACAAAAGAATTATAAAAAATATGTTATTGTATTGTATAATTTTCAAATAAAGATATATAGAATATAAGTTGAAGCTGAGGGTGGAAAGGATAAATGGATTCTTGAACTAGCAGGAGTTTCTCCCCAAAATTGTTTAAAACATTAACTTACATTAGTGGCGTTCCGAACCTGGTTTGGTAAATATCATATTAAGGCCCATAAATATTGAATTTTGAGAGTGAACGTTAAATCTGGTTAAGAATTTTCATGATTTTTTGAGTGGTAATGATATTCTTATATCATTTTTCGTTACAAATGTCCGTTTCGTATCCCATTGTGTCGAAATGTGATTACTCACTAGTGGAAAAAATATAGAATTGCAAATAGCAAGAGACAAATAGGAAAAATGTAGCATGAAGACCAGTAAATTGGATAGTTTTTTATTATAATTATTTTTTTTTTGCATTCTTGATTCAGCGGCTTATAAGGGACGAAATTGAGTCAAAATATTATATCAATTAACAACCGTAAAATAGGGCCTTTTAGTACAGTGTAGTGAAATTGGTACAAACATATACTGCTTATATTTTTGTCTGAGAGCGGACAGACAAATTTATAGGTACGAGTATATTTTTTTTTTGTGTGTGTGTTTATCAACACTTGGGTTCTTAAGGCCGGGCTATCTATAGCGCATGGTCGGTCACCCATTCAGGTACTGGCCACGCCCGACGTTGCTTAACTTCGGTGAAGGGAACCGGTGCAATCAACGTGGCTATAGCCGTTGGCTGTATAGGTATATATTTGTCTATTTGCACTCCTTGGGCAACGTTCGACCATTTGGTTTTAATTAAATCAAAATATCCTAGCAGTATAAGTTTGTAGGAATTTCACCACACAGTACAAATGTAACCCCACACTGTACAAATGTAACCCCACACTATACAAATGTAACCCCACACTGTACAAATGTAACCCCACACTGTACAAATGTAACCCCACACTGTACAAATGTAACCCCACACTGTACAAATGTAACCCCACACTGTACAAATATCCTAGCAGTATAAGTTTGTAGGAATTTCACCACACAGTACAAATGTAACCCCATTTTACGGAATTATAGACGAGGCTTTTCAACAGTTGAAATGAGTCATTACACTCGACTGAAGTGACACTAATATTAAATTGATCAATATTGATAAAATATTGTGTTTATTGAAGAACTGAAGTGGTTGAGTGTTCCTTTCGTAAGTCCTACATGATCGCGTGATTTGATGATTTAACTAAACGATCTATTGAAATTAAAACTAAATTTGAATTTCATATGGATTACTATTAGTGCACAATTGTTATATAACTACTGTATGTAAATTATGGGAATATTTTAGATATCAAAATTGGTTTACAGTAGCTGGACCTTAAAGGTCAAGGCTGAGTATACCGGAAACTTAGGCTCGATATTGTTTTACTTTCAATTGTTTGTTTAGAAAATATGGGGCGAAAAACCTCACGGTCGTCAGCGCCCTACTATGTTAAGCAACGCACAACCACTCATCCCATGTTCCCGGTGAAAGAACATTACTGATGGCTGATTACTTTCAATTAATAATAATCATTCGTAAAGTGTCATCAAAATATTCATTTATTATACATATCGTTTTTTTACCATTTTATTTATTTATTATACCATTTCGTTTTCTTATGTAGTGATCCACAGCGTGGGGTTCCACATCGCTCTAATTCTTCTTTAGTCGCTCTGAAGGACTATGGGCATGTGGGGCCAAACATTTCCTATTTCAAAAAAGGTTACAGCCACTAATTCTTAACCGATTAAAATTCATTTTTTTTTTCTCTTTTTTCTTTTTTTTTTAAATAAACGCTAATAATATTTAGAAAAACTTTTCTTAGCGAAATTTTTGCTTCTTGTGTCCCCTGTTTATTAAATTATGTGTAAATAATTAGGCCTGATAAAATCAGGCTTACAAATCTTCAAAACATAAATTTATCTTAATTTAAAAATGTAATTAATTCAAATAATATCATTTTTGAATGATCTGAAAATAGAATTTGATTTTTGCCTAGTATAATCAGGATTTGAATGTTTAATTTTAACGATATCAATGCTTACATGATGTATTTGAAACATATATTATTTTATGTTCAATTGTAAAGATTTACATCAATATGGATTAAGATGTAAATTTTATAATATTCTGTTTGATAACTTAGATTATTCTGTGCTTTGGTAATTAATTATTGCAATACCCTAATGAATTATCTAATTAATGTTCCTAACTTTCATTGTGCCTTGCAGATGTTATCGTTTTCTATACATCGAAATAACTTTTATTTTATAAATATGCGAGTACCTGTTATAATTGTGCTTCTGAAATATTTATTCTTTAAATATATCTGTAAACACGAGTGCTTTAGATAAACCTATTCCACTGTAATAACCGACTGCAATAAATTCACATACAGCTGGACACAATGACATGTACATGAATGTACATATGCGTACCAGGACAGCAGAAATTGCAAAATCACTTGTACCAATGAACTAGCCAAAATGTACATACACCTGCAGTCACAGACATGTCCATGAATGTATATGTACGTACCAGTACTGCAGTGAATGTACAGATAGCTGTGCCATTTAGCTAGCCGAAATGTATATGCACTCACAGACAAGGCAACGAATGTACGTTACGTACCAGGACTGTAGAGAATGTACAGGGTGTCACAAAAATAATGGTCATCCGTTGGCCAGAATATTCTCCAATGTGAGATCGGAAAAATGACCCCTAAATTGACTCCCGCAAAATTGCCCTTGAAATGTTATTCAAGGTCAATTTTTTTTTTTTGTAGAGCTCTTGGTAAGCTCTTTGCCGTAAGCTTTCAATCAATCGTTGAAATTACTCATTAACGATTTCATGTATGAATTACATGAACCAGCCAGTCCTCGAGGCCCTCCCAGAATAGAGGATAGAATAATTGCCCTTGCCCGATCCAGACCTACTATGGGTCTGAGAAGAATGGCTCAAGCAATAAAAATTGTTGACCTTGAATAACATTTCAAGGACAATTTTGCGGGGGTCAATATGGGGGTTATTTTTTCCGATTCGCATTGGAGAATACTCTGGCCAACGGATGGCCATTATTTTTGTCACACCCTGTACAAACACATGTACCACTGAACCAGCCAAAATGTACATATATCTGTACTCACATACATAGCAATGAATGTACATATACCTTTACACAACGGAGGCTGTCTATTACGATATACAGGATAAAAGTGGTCCATAACCCCCTTCATTATCTCGCCGAATGTCCTTCCTCCCGACTAGGCATTCTCCGTGTGCCACATTTATGGGCGATGCCTTGGTGATTGATCGGCTGACTGGTTTCTAAATGTCAATGACTTATGAACTAATTTCTGAGCCACTCTCGCTGGGCGAGTTGAACCTAATACGATCGTATATAGATATATGTATTTTAAAATCTAGCTCGCGCGTATACTAATGCACGAACCCATTTAGACCTAATATCATATAAATGCCACAAATACCTCCCCACTCCTGACCAAAGTATTAGTGTAACTCATCCTGGCAAGCTTAGTTATACTTTTCTAACAACAAAATTCTCTGTATAACAAACTACTTATTGTAAGCACGAGCAATTACTGTAGTCGTCCAATATGAATTTTGCTAAGCATATGTTGATCCTGTGGAACATACTTTTTTGAACCTTCTTATGAAAATGCATTCCTGTGTTAATAATATAATGTTCTTTGCTCCTGTAAACTAAAAAAAGTCCGTCACGCAGGAGCTGCATAACTGAGCACTTTCCTCAGAATTGGGTAGTGTCGAGTGCATTCCTAAACAATTTGCTTAAAATAACTACTTAATTTGCTTATAATAACTTAAATAGGATAATTAAAATAAAAACATTAATAGTTCTGCTCTTTTGCATTTGTTATGAGCAGCCGTTTCAATTATTAATTTTGTAATTAATTTCCATCCAGAGTTTTGTGTATGCGGGGTACTATAATACGTAATAAATATACAAAGCTTCACGTTTTGATCTATTGATCTTGATGAATAATAATAAAAGAAACGGGATACAGTAATAATGTAGGTGCAGGATACAGTGCCCCCTAGCGGCGGACATCAGAACTCTACAGCCCACACAGTCATATCAAAACAGAGGCACTCCTACTGGGAGTTTCGCGAACCTACGTTTGGTGGGAGAATTCAATTCAAACATAGTACAAAGTAACCCTCCCCCCCTCCTCCAATAGACCGATTTAGTTCATTTTCACAACTCTTCTTTCTTATTAGATACCCAGGACGTATAAAGAGTTTCGTAACAATACAACAGAAATGACGACCGGTATGAGCAAATTAGTAATTTCGGTCCGGACTAAACCCCCGTCCTAATGAACCAATTTAGTTTATGTTTACAGCACACTTTTGTATTTGGTTGACCACAACGAATACAGAGTTTCGTTGTAATATTATAAACCTTAAGACTGTTAAGAGCAAATTAGTAATTTGGGCCTGGAGTAACCCCCCCCCCCCTAATGAACCAATTTAGTTTATTTTTACAACACATTTTTCTCTTCAGTTGTCCATAACGAATACAGAGTTTCGTTGAAATATAACAAAAATTACGACTGTTCTTGGCAAATAACTACTTAGGCTCTGGAGTAAATCCCCCCCCCCTCTTCAGATTGACCGATTTTGTTGGTAAACGAACTCGTTCAATCGTTTGATGGGGGAATACTATATACCAAGTTTTGTAGCGAAAAAACAAAAACTCTGGCCTGTATATATATATATATATATATATATATATATATATATATATATATATATATATATATATATATAGGGGAGACTGTTGTACCTTGGATCAAAATTTACTTTCATATTTTTTTAAAACCCATTTTCCTAAATATTCCAACAGAAAAACTCCCTCCTGATAACACAATTATTCCTACACAATATTTATTTTCTGAGAATTTGAATATTAAACGGTTGTAAAGAAAAAAAAAATGTGTATCTTTTATTTATACGTGATCAATGGTACAAGACCATAATGTACCATTGATCAGGTCCTAGTGTACCTTGGATCATCAACGTCAAGTACCTATAAGGAAGATAATATGTGTTAATAACAACATTTTATATAGAAATTGGTATTTTATTGTTTCATTAGAAAAATAATTAAGATTGTATTAAAGTATAGCCTAATTTTTATTTACAAACATGTGAAGATTAGTTACAATATGAATCAGATAACTAGTAATTAGAAAAATTAGGCATGTCAATTAAATTTGACTCAAAATTAGTTATCTAAATCATCTAACGTTATAGCTAGAAAAGTCTACTTGGATCCACAACTGCCCATCAGATCTTGCCGATCCACTTCATTCTATTGGGGTTGGGAGTTTTACCACAATATCTTCTGCTACATCAAATATTTCTTCGGATTCTTTCTTGGAGGATTTTGCACCGTGGTCAGGCCGGTCTTATCTTGGTTCCAAATCCTTTCCGGACGGAATGGTCCAAAGCGCTTGTGGACATCTTCCATATTATCAAAAAATCTACCTACATTTGATTTATTGAAACTAATTGCACGTTACATGCTCGTTTTTCAGGTTTTCTGATGGCTAGACCACCTTCCTTGGAAGACCATTTCAAAAATAACCTTATCCACTCTTCTCCTGCAATTTTACTTTCGTTCCATGTAGAGAGAAACATTTTTATGTTTGCCACAGCAAATTTATAGGCTAATTCGCGAACCTGCTTTTTTGATAGGCCATAATTCATTTTTGATATAGTTTTAATATAATCAACTAATTTTAGTTCCTCTTTATCCGTAAACACCTTCTTGACATCATATCTAGCTTTATTTTCAAAGTTAGTTGCACCAGATGTTTTGAAAGTATTAAGATGCCGTACAAGTTAGCAAATTTTACATTGAAAACCCTGCAAGCTTTTCTTACAGATATCCTCCTCTCTGGGGGTCCAGTAACAGCTTCAACCGTTTTTTTTTCATTGATTCAGGGTCTGTAGAATTTTGTTTTTACTTCGTGGCATGCTGGCCTATAGCAAAGAAAAAAATAATGGTAACATAATGTACCTATGATCATTGATCAGTGTTCAGGATGTTGTTTTGATCCAAGGTACACGATGATTCGCTTTTCCAAACTTGGCCTTCTCAAGATTCTAGGTTAAGTTTAAAACTGAAACAGAGCATAACAAATTACTCACCAATAAGCACTTATTCAGTAGAATTTGATTTCAAACCCAAAACACAATTGTCAACTGGTAAAAAAATAAACAGTAAAACCAAAATTTGTTACTTTTTGAGCAAAAAAACTGTATTTCTATTTTACACGAAAACAGTAGCACGTGGACAAATATTCTCACACATTGCTTGGACTCTACTAAGTAAACATTGTAAAAATAAAGTACAGTTCCACCATGTAGGTAGCAGTACCTGTCAAGAAACTAAAGGATGATCCAAGGTACACTGTGATCAAGGTACAACAGTTTCCCCTATATATATATATATATATATATATATATATATATATATATATATATGTATATATATATATATATATATATATATATGTATATATATATATATATATAAAAAAATTTTAACTGGGGTCATTTTCGGTGTCTACTAGGTAGGATCGATAAAGATTCGAAGAAATTTTCGGAGGAAAGTGCTGAAAAGGTTAATATTCTAAAAACCAATGGTAATTGATCAATGGTGAAGTGTAGGGGCCTCCTCGTCGGTTTTTTGTCTGGTAGTTCTACAACATACTTATATTTTATATTTATTTCGCATTATGGGCATACGTGCTATGCGTGTCCGCTCGCTACGCTCGCTCAAGAAGATATCAAAACTCTAGTCAATCTAACTCGCTAAAATTAATAGAATTCTATTAATTTTTGCGAGTTGGATTAACTTGAGAGTTAAAGGTAACTTTACTACCAGCAACAACCAATAGAATTGCCCATAGGAATAGCCAATAGAAAAACTAATGAGTTATGCGTATGCGCTGAATCACTGTTATTATCACTACATATACTTCACAAGTTACTAGATGTGGTCTTCGTAAAAAGACCCAAATGCATTCCTGTGTTAATAATATAATGCTCCAGTAAACTATAAAAAGAGCATATTCACTAGTTTATAAATGCAAAGTAAGAAACGATTTATTCTCATTCTAGTAAATACATTTTATATCTTATTGAAATACAATAAAAAATTAGTTTTCTGCATTGGGTTGTTGCGAAAATAATGGAGGTTTTGAATATTTATTTTGTTTAGGCAAGTGCTTGCCAAACAAAGATTATCGAATGTCTAGTTAATCGATTATAAACAATAGTAATTAATGCTATTTCTCCTTAAAGATTGGTTTAGTTTGTGTTACATTCTCTAAGAGTAAATACCTCTCAAATTCAAAATCACAAAACAAGATTTTCGTCCTCATCGAAGTGCGGCGTAACGTCAATGTTGTTTGGGACGACGGAAGCGTCAATGAATGTACAGTGAAGATCTCAACAATTTTTCTTGGAGATTTTGATTTCGAAGACAAGGACGACTTTGGTAAAAGAAAACAAAAACTACTCGATTGCGAAAATAGTTGGTGTGGACGAATCAACAGTTGTTCACTATCTGGAATAGTTGGTGTGGACGAATCAACAGTTGTTCACTATCTGGAATAGTTGGTGTGGACGAATCAACAGTTGTTCACTATCTGGAATAGTTGGTGTGGACGAATCAACAGTTGTTCACTATCTGGAATAGTTGGTGTGGACGAATCAACAGTTGTTCACTATCTGGAATGAATTGGTCTTATGAAAACCAGTTAGACCGAGAGCTGGCAACGCACTTTTCATGAAGTGTTTTATGCACCCTGAAATTTTGCTATAATATACCTCTTGGGTAGATAAGAAGGTAAAAAAGTGTTTCCTGGTCATACCTTGGAACACCAGGTACTGCGCATAGGGGAAAGGTGCAAAACAATATTGCCCAAAAGTAGAGTTTTATTCAGAAGCCAACTATTATTAATGAAAAAAATGGCAAATTAAGGCAATTTTCAAATTAATAATAAATAAGGCAGGCACTTTTAAGGGAGTTAAAATGATAATAATAAAAAAAAAACTAAGTACCTAGTTTTTATTTTTAATATTAAATGAAGTGCTTTATTCACGCTGCGATGTAAACAGCGTCTTCAATAAACATATTTGAAAATAATTAAAAAAGGGCAGACACTTTTGTGGGGTATATTTATCAGGAAACATAAAAATAAATGTTGAATATGATAGACTGCAATACACTGCGCGTAACCGTAAGAGTGAATGACAGCACCGCGCAGTGGTGGTTGTTCTCTGAGCTCTCATTGGTTCTTGCTCATATGATCTTGTACAGCTGTTACGGTTTAAATGGCAGCGCGAATAAAACGCTCATTTAATATGAGAATAAAAACAATTAAGTTTTTTTTTTTTTTTTTTTTTATGTGTTATACCCCTTAAAAGTGCCTGCCATATTTATTAATCATTGTAAAATTGTCTTAAGATAGTTGGCTTCTGATTAAAACTCTATTTTTCGGAAATATTGTTTTGTACCTTTCCCCTATGCGCAGTACCTGGTGTTCCAAGGTATGTCCAGGAAACACATACATACATTCTTATCTACCTAAGAGGTACATTATAGCAAAATTTCAGGATGCATAAAACACTTCATGAAAAGTGCGTTGCCAGCTCTCGGACTAGTATTATTTTTGCACCAACCCAATAGTAAACTAACTAAAGTGATAAATTTCTCCTAAATGTTTTGTATCCAGCCCACGCATTTCATGCATGAATTACTTAAAAAATAATAAGAATTTTATTTTATTTTCTAAACCACGCTAAAAAAAAAAAGAATTTACTGCTTTTTGCTTATTATTTGACATCTGGTGGACAGGATCTAGTGGAGTTGTAAAATAAGAAGCGTTTGAACAGAAACCGATTATTTCCTCTAAAAATGTAACTAGGACATTTAAAGCGATTATGTTAATTTCAAAATTGTGAGAATCCTTGTACAATGAACCATGCAAAAGCTTATTAATATTTAGTAAGGCGATTGGAAAATTCCTTGGCGTAGCAATCTTCAATTCTACATACTATTTAGCTATTTTTGACTTTTTCTTTACATATAAAACTTAATAGTAGAAGACAAAGAACCCATCTTTCTTGAAAGAATAAATAAAATGTAGGCCGGGAAATATATGTACAGTAGACTCTCCCTAATCCGGGATATAGTTGGTTTAGAGAAAACGCCGGATTATGTATACGGATGCAATTATGTCTTTGAAAAACTTTATTATTTGAGAAAATAATATTTAACACTTTTAATATTGCATATTTCAGTAAAATCAAGTTACAGAATTGTAAAATAAATTCAAAATATGTTAATCCTTGCCGGTGTATATCAGGCGTTCCAGCCGCAGGTGCCTTAGTAGAAATTTATTTTCTAAGTAGAAACACAAGTCCCCACCTCTAAAACGAAAAATATATATCTTCTTTGCCTTCTATTCAATGAAATAGGACGAAAGAAATGTTTGGCTAGCTAGGAAGAGAAGGATTCAAAGAACCCTCGAAAGCGACGAATAAGAAAACACCGGATAAGGGAGGGTAATGAAATAGGACGAAAGAAATGTTTGGCTAGCTAGGAAGAGAAGGATTCAAAGAACCCTCGAAAGCGACGAATAAGAAAACACCGGATAAGGGAGGGTAATGAAATAGGACGAAAGAAATGTTTGGCTAGCTAGGAAGAGAAGGATTCAAAGAACCCTCGAAAGCGACGAATAAGAAAACACCGGATAAGGGAGGGTAATGAAATAGGACGAAAGAAATGTTTGGCTAGCTAGGAAGAGAAGGATTCAAAGAACCCTCGAAAGCGACGAATAAGAAAACACCGGATAAGGGAGGGTAATGAAATAGCACGAAAGAAATGTTTGGCTAGCTAGGAAGAGAAGGATTCAAAGAACCCTCGAAAGCGACGAATAAGAAAACACCGGATAAGGGAGGGTAATGAAATGAAAAGTTTTATTCTTATTCCGGGATACAAGTCCCATAGGAATAATTTTGAAATTATAAAATAATAATGAATTTAATATATAAACTTATAAATACTACCAGTATTTAGCTGTACATTATAAGCTTCAATATAAACTAGGGATTAAGTAAAACCTGCAGGGATAGAAGGTGGTCGAAGAGTTGCGATTTAAAGGTTTCTAGGTTGGTAGAATGGCGGACAAACAGAGGCAAGGAATTCCATTGCGAGGTGGCACGGGTGACGAATGATTTTCCGAGTACTGTATATTCCACGACAATATCGGTACAGGATAATAGTATAATATCGATAATCGATAATTACTACAGCTTGAACGTTGTAAAAAAGTGATGAATTTATAATGTTAGATCTGTGATCAAATAAATATTGTGTTTAAAAAAAACTATAATCTTTTCCAGTTAGAAAATAATACTTCTGGTTTAAAGAGATGTCGATTTTTTTTTTGTTTTTAATAATTAAAGCATAATTGTAATAACATAGCCCCATTAGTGTCATGGTCATGTAATTTACTTCACTGTATAGTAACCTTCCAGAGCTATCGGTATCTCCTTGGAGTATCAGCTGGAAAAGGGGAAGTTATCCAGGTTATAAACCTCTTTAGCGTTTTATAAGAATATCTAAGTCTGGCCTTTGAGTTGACTCGCTCTAGGCTTTCATTCGCCGATGGTTCCAGATGAGGGGGGGCCCAGGGTTGAGGTCTGGGAAACACCGTCACGACGTGGAGTAGAATTAAGATTCTTGATTTTCCTGTAAGTATTTATTATTTTGATATGCAAGTCCTTGGATCTGACATGTGGGCAAGATCTCTCAATTTCATGGAATATCCTTCGCTACTCGTGATTTTATCAAGGATATGATAACCCCCCTTAGATAATAGATAATTATGTTGACATTTCCTATTTTATTTTTTTAATTAATAATAATAATCACTTAGGTGGGAACGAAAATTTATAATAATTATTTTATAAAATTTGAAGTATTTGAAAATATTATTATTTGGATAATAATTCATAAGTTATTTAAAAAAAAACATTTGGCACACTGACATCCCTGAAATCGTTGGGCGATCAGGATTTTGTGTAAGAGCTTTGTAAAGATCATGGGCGACAGGATCCGAATAGAAGTGGTGTCTGATCTGAAATTTTGTGAACAGGAATTGAGTCCAGATCTTAGCAAGGAAATCTCAATGCCTTTCTAGGCTTTAAGCTTGAATAATAAATTTGTATTGTATTTATATTATTTATTGTAATAGTTATTATATAATTACATTAAACTCTCTGATTAATATTTTTGGTGTGCTTAATCTATTCTCCTGCTATTTATTTGGTCACACATTCAAGTCTTATCTGCGAATCTTGTATAGACTTTAAAGGATGTGGTCGAAAAACGCCAAACCCCCCCCCCCTCTCTCTCTCTCTCGCTCTCTCTCTCTCTCTCTCTCTCTCTCTCTATATATATATATATATATATATATATATATATATATTAAATGTTATCTTCGGAGTTTTCTTTCCTTCTAAATTATTTGTATCATTTCGGTCTAAGTTTAAGTATTATAAATAAGAGCTTGGAGCCTTATTTAGATACTTCATATTGATGTAGCAGTTTTTGTAAAATAAATTTTTCTCAAATGTATATTCAAGACAAAGTGAAGGAATCGGGGTGAAATAGTGCCAAGCAACATTTTTAACAAAATCTAATTGTAGGAGCTATATGTTGGATATAATGTGGGACTATCAGTCTATGATGCAAATGCTACTCAAATATGACCACAAGAATTTCAACTGATAGTCCCATATAATATCCAACATATAGCAGCTTCAGTTGTTTTGTTAAAAAATGTTGCTTGGCACCATTTTGCCCCGACCCCTTCAATTAAAGTATACACTAAATGTTACATAAAAATTACATACTCTTGTATCAGATTGAGTGACTAATTACAAGTAACATAAACCATAAGTTCCGTAAAATGGAGTCACATTAGTACAGTGTGGTGGAATTGGTCCAAACTATATGCTATCCTATACTGATAGGATATTTGGACTACAAAACATGTACAACGACAATCCCATCATTATGAACATACTAGAACAGATTCACCGGACGAATGAAGAAATCACAATATATTGGCTCCCAGGACATGAGGACATAGGAAAAAGCAGGCAAGCTGACGTACTGGCTCGGACAGCTACAAGACAAAACCGACAGGACATAGACAAAGTTACATTACAAGACCTGCAAATCGAAGTAAGAAGGTTTATTACAGAAAAGTGGCAGAAATCTTGGCACATGACGACAGAAAACAAACTTCGCGAAATAAAACAGACTGTAGGTGAATGGCCTTCAATCAAAAGGGATAATAGAAGAGACGAAGTGATATTATGCCGCTTAAGAATTGGCCATTCCCGACTGACACACTCTTATCTCATGACAAGACAGGACAGACCGACATGTACACAGTGTAACACACCGCTGACTATAAAGCACATACTTACTGAATGTTTACAGCGACAAAACTATGACTTACCTTACAATATGACTGAATTACTCGGCGATGGAAGCCAATATATAGATAACATACTGAACTACCTCAACAAGACTAACCTCCTAAACAAATTATAATTATAATTAAACATGAACAAATTATAACAGGACATACACACATATATGTGTATGTATTTTATTTGTCTTAAAATGTTAAAACTATACAGCCGTACTATACTAAAATCTTACATTTGACAATATAAAACTAAAAGGAGTGTGAAACCTCCTTCAACCAACTTAATTGATTATGTGTATAAACTTTATGCATTATTATAATATTAATTTTTCATATATTCAAGTATATTGTAATATTGTATTCTCTTATAAATAGATGTGTATATAAATTTCAATTTGTATATTTGGGCAAAAATGTGTAAAATAAGATTGTATTTAATTAGATGTATTTAATTAGTTGTATTTAATTAGATGTAATTTTCGTATGTATATTATATATGTAATTTTTGTTCTGAGCGAGTCGCCTTAGTTACGGTCGCTCATAAATAAATAAATAAATAAATGATAGGATATTTTCATTCATCTCATACCAAAGGATGTAACTTTGTCTAGAGATTGCGAACAAACAAAAATATACCTATATATTTGTCTGTTCGCTCGCAGACAAATATATATGCAATATATGTAATTTCACACACTGTACTTATGTGCTTCTCACTATATGAACACGCTTTATGATGAGACGGACTCAGACTGTAATAGAGACACAATCTTAAATCTTAAATTGTGTTCTTATTATCATTAACATTAAACAATGAAATGTTGCTTATTAAAGGACTGACCTTTTTCCATATTTGTCACATGTTCTTAGTAAGTTTCTCGTTAATCTTTCTAGATCCTGTAGATTATGCTGTTGTTGTCTGTTGAATAAATGTATAATTTACCTTGCAGTGGAAGCCTTTATTTTTAATTTTTCCCCCTTATGGGTTGTTTTAGCACTTTCCTCCGAAGGAAAGTAGCTATTGAGGTTGGACTCATGACGGAATTTTGGAAAAATTTCTTCAAATCTTTATCGATCCTACCTAGTAGACACCGAAAATGACCCCCGTTAAAATTTATATATATCTATATATATATATATATATATATATATATATATATATATGCATATATATATATATATATATATATGTGTCTGTTAACACGATAGCGGCCAGAGTTTTTGTTTTTTCGTCACGAAACTTGGTATATAGCATTCAATTAGCAAACGATTGAACGAGTTCGTTAACCACCAAAGTCGGTCCACCGGAAGGGGGGGTTTACCGCAAACCCAAAACACTAATTTGACTATGTCAGCCGTAATATTTGTTATATTTCAACGAAACTTGGTATTCGTAGTGGTAATATAGAGAGAAAAGTGAGATATAAAAATGAACTAAATCGGTTCATTAGAAGGGGGGGTTTACTCCGGACCCACAATACCAATTCGCCACTACCAGCCGTGATTTTTGGTACATTTCGATGAAACTCGGTATTCGTAGTGGTAATCCACAGGTAAATAACTGTTGTAAAAATAAACTAAATCGGTTCATTAGGAGGGGGGGGGGTTTACTCCGGACCCACAATACCAATTCGCCACTACCAGCCGTGATTTTTGGTATATTTCGACGAAACTCGGTATTCGTAGTGGTAATCTACAGGTAAATATGTGTTGTAAAAATAAACTAAATCGGTTCATTAGAAGGGGGGGTTTACTCTTGACCCAAATTCTTAATATACTCATACCGGTCGTAATTTCTGCTGTATTATAACGAAACGCGGTATACGTCGTGGGTAACTCATGAGAAAGAAGTGTTGTAAAAATGAGCTGAATCGGTCAATCGGAAAGCGGGGGTTTAATTTGTAATATATTTCAATAGAAAAGCCCGTCAGACGTAGGTTCACAAAGCCGCCGCAAGGAGCGCTTTCTACCACTAGAGTGACTGTATTCTGTTCCTGCGTTAGATCGAAATACGATAATATGAGGTTTTTTGTATTTATTACGTAGTGTAATAGGTACCATGTGTAAACATAACTCTGGAAGCAAATTATTAATTGATCAGTTACTCATTACAAATTTAAAAGAGAACTGTTCATGTTTTTATTTTATTTATGTAGGATATTTTAAGCAAATTGTTCTGGAAAGCAATCTACACTACCCAAATTCTGAGGAAAGTGCTTAGTTATGCAGCTCCTGCGTGACGGACTTTTTAGCAACCGCGATGAGAGATAATTTTCGTGAGGAGTTGATCCTTGGAATATCCTCACGCTTCAGAGGATCTGAACCTTCGTATTCCTCTATAAGCCGAGGTAGTTCAACCTTAGTATCATAACTCATCTCTGTTTCCTCGGTCCTTCTCTGGAACGCTCTGATGAGATATTTTTTATTAAAGGAAATTTGTTTCATCATAAATTTATCTAATTCTATTCACTCCTGAAGTCATCATGGATTTTTCTATCGTTAAGACTTGAAAAAGTCTGCAAAAAACAAGTTTAAACAAAAATAACGAGAGTTAAGGGAAATCCAACGAACAATGTAATCTTATACATGTAGTGGTATAAATGAAACTAATAACAATTTAAACTTGTTTCTTTATTATAGTTTTTACACTATAATCTCAATACTCATAATACTGTATATGTAAACTATTTGATCTTGCATAAATCCTAAACATTTACATAAAAATGAACTTTTTCAAATAAAGTCTTTCTAGGTCATTAGGTTTTCTTTAGCAATGAATTTTTATTAGCCGTTTTTTATTTATTCTGCATCCGCTTTATTATTTATGACTGAATGCCATTTCAAACCAAATCCGTGTACATTTTTCTCACGCTTACTTTTCTTCATCTTAATTGCATATTTTAGTGTGTTTTCCCAGAATTTTGATCCTATAATAGTTATGACGTCGGTCTTTTTACAGGCATCTTTTTCAGTTGTTCATAATTAATTTTTCGAAAAAATTTTAAATTGTCTCGTAAAAATTTCAGGGGCGTAAATGTTCTATTGAATTCGAGAAAATTTGATGTGTAGTTTGTCAAGTTTTTTTAGTAATATGTCTTTTTAACACTCTATGAAGAAATGTAATTTTTGAGGTTGCACTAATGTAATGAGGTCTTCAAATATTCATTGTTCCTACCAACAACATATCCTCGAGGATAGAAAATGACCCCCGTTAATATATATATATATATATATATATATATATATATATATATATATATATATATATACATACATACATACATATCTTGGAGTATAGCATTCCCATTTCGTTGAACACCAAATTCGTTTTATCTGAATAGCAGGAGGATAACTCTCCAACACAAATTACTAATGTATCCGTAACGTACAAATTTTCTGTTACGAAACTCAGCATATTTCTTGCTCATCTAAAGATATAGATGTGTTGTGAAATAACACAAATAAAATCGGTTAATTAGGAATATTTTGAATAAAATTATTTATTTACCCATATCGGCATTGATTTTTACCATCTCGCGATAGAATTCTGTACATATGACAGAAAAATTGAACATGTTTTGTAACAAAAAAGAAAGGAAAAATAGGTCTATTATGCAGGCCTTTCACGTTCCTATTTGCAGTACTACTTAGTAGGACTACTAGTTGGATAGTCGACTCCACTCACGCTCCGACTTGCTATCCAATTGCGATCCAACTTTAGCCTTAGACTGTTTTCAGGACTCTGGTCGTCGCTCACGAGCAGAAAAATGTATCGAGTGCAGACCGAAGTTGCCCGAAGGCTAAGCACTGAATGAGCTAAGTTGGACGACTTTGATCCGACTCCCCCAATCAAGCTCCAACTCCGTCGTCAGTCGGACCTGGGAGTCGTCTCTCCAAATGTTCCGACTCGTTCAACTAGGATTCCAACAATTCAACAAGCCCACTCACGATGTCGGAATTCGTGGGAACAAGCCCAACTTCGGAAGTTGGACCTCTAGTCGTACTGCAAATCGGAACGTGAATGACCTGCTTTAGAAGTTGGGGTTTACTGTAGAACTTTTTAAAAATTAAATAAAAAAATAATCATTAAAAATATAAAAGAGCAAAACTGTTTATGTTTAATCTATATTTATTTACGTCAATGTTAGCCCGTTCTTTAGGAATGCGGTGTAAATTAACCAAGCTTATTGAGGAATTATTAGGTTTAGTTATGCAGCGCCTATGTAACGGACATTAATGTTCATTGTTTGCTGTACAAAATCCGTTCTCATTTGATGTGAATATTCTTTGTTGCATTCGTATGCAGGTTATGTATCTTCAAACTTTATAAATAGCACTTCCACAGGAAACGAGTTCGTTTACCACCAAAATCGGTGCTTTCCTCCCGGCACAAATTACTAATTTGCTCATATCCACCGTAATGTTTATTATATTGTAAGGAAACTTCTTATAAATTGTGAGAATCTAAAGTGAAGGATGTGTTTTAAAAATAAACTCAACCGGTTCACTAGAACTTAAAATATAGGTACTCTGTATTATGGTCAAATTGAATTATGCCGCCAAACGATGAATCTTGGTTGTAATGGACTCCGCCAGAGGCGCTGCTGATTGCTTCTGAGCACATTTTTATTATTCATTATGATAAATAAACAAAAATGTGAATCTTTCATTACGTAGTGTACGAAGTACCTCGCATACACTCCCATAGAAAATACACAAATCATTTAGGCTGGGTTTACTTCCCACCTTCTGAGTAATGTGTTTAGTTCTGAAGCTCTTGCGTGACACACTCTTTTATCTCACGTAATTTATTGTCTGTAGTGTACGTCCATGTATTTTGCCATTTGTTTATAATATGTGTTGTAATCTGCAGGTAGCCCACATATAGACACCATTATTCAGCATTTAAAGACCTAAAACATTTATAATGAAATATAAAGATGAAGTATTATTGAATACATTTATTCATTATCATTGCAAGGTATCATGAACCTCTACCAGCCAGATGAACTAAAAGTGCTCACATAAAGAACATATATTAAACCTCAATGTGAAATATAAGTATGTTTAAGCTAAAATAATTGTAGTAGTATTATTAGTATTAGTATTATTAGTTATTAATATTTTAGTGTTAATATTTTAATTATTAATATATAAGTTAATAGTATTAGTAGCATATTATGTAATATATATCCAAATTGTAATTAATATCATGTGGTATTGTAGGTTAATATTATAGTATTCTTAAGAATATTATCATTAGATATTAGAATTTAGTATAGGATGTGCCTATAATAAAATGTAACAATATAACGAGCAAGTCGCTACTTTGCGGGCTCGTAAATACAATGAATAAATAAATAAATATCTTGCGTGACAGAATTTCTTTAACAGATGCATGAGATGACATATTCCTTGGTATGCGAATTCGTTTCATTAGTTGTATCGAAACCCGACTTTACCAGTTTTCTTATTCACATTAGAATACCTGAGAGAAAGTATTTATGTAATAGGTAGTTCCGTCTGAACTTCCCCTGCGTACTCTTCTCATATGATCATGACCTTTGGTGAACTCTCGTATGGTGGAGACAGGTAGACATTTAATAATATCATGATAAACTTTAATGCCAAAGAAATTATTGTGAATTTGTTTAACACTGGCCTAAGTCCGTGGTGAAATTATGAAGCTAGAATATAGTATGCTTATTTTCGTTCGTTCGTAGAATTACGGGATGCATGAAATATATCTTGGGACCTTTAGCATTAACTACCTAACAATTAGATGTTGGTTGTCACATACTTTATGTCCAGCATATCTTACCCGATCGAGACCCGAAACTGTTAAGTAGTTAAGACATTTTTTTCTAAAAGTATTTTGACACAGATGGTGTAGATGATCGAGTTTCGATCATTTGTTTGAATAAAACTACATTTTATAAATATAAGGAGTCGTATTTATTGTCAACGTTTCGGATTGTGTTACAAGCCATCTTCAGGGCTATGGAGAAGAGAGCGAACAGTTTGGAGACTACATTTCAAAAAGTTACTTTTTTTTTTAAGTGTGCGGATGTCTGTTAATAATTTTTATTTTCCTTTAAACCTAATCTACACTAAACATAACAAAAATTTCATATATTAGTTTATATGAGTGTGAAGAAAGTGAAAAAGTTTTTATTCGTTAAGTAGTAGATATGTTTCTGTTCTCAGATATTTTACGGTTTGGTTTTAATAGCATAATTCTTTTTTTGTTGGTGTTTTATTGAGTATTTGGTATATGTATAGGGATTGATTTTAGTATCGTAGCCTTTATTCTCAACGAAATAGACTCTCTCAGCTCTTAAAGAGGGTAATTTATAAAATACTCTGACAGGAAATAGATATTTCATGATGGGGTTTTCAAACGATCCATATCGCATAACAATGGCTTCTTTATTTTAATGTATTTTTATAGTTATGAATGTCATTCGTGTGGTTTGAATACTTAAATCAAGGCCATGTACTCTTTTCTAAGAGGAACTATATTCCAAATGAACATATATATAATTCGTTAGAATATTATAAATATGCTATTGGATGTATTATTATTATTCTTTTTTTTTATCTGTTATTTACTAACATTGGGTCTGAGTAAAATGTGTGTGTACATGGTGTGGCAAGGATGGGACAGCACCATTATCGTGCGAAATTAAAGAATGTGTTCAGAATGGCTTCTACACGCTAAAGCACATTTATTGGTTTTGACTTAGAAATGAGAAAAAAATAGATTTGTTCCTAAAACAACGAAGTGTCACTTTAAAGCTTATTAAATAATGGAGGAAACCCTCTAAGTCTACAAATAGCTGATTAAAAAAAATATTAAATAGTTAAGGAAATCACTAATGTCAAGAGTTCACAACTATATGGCTTTAAGTATAGCTCTTAACTTGTATGGAAATATTTCAATAAAGCGTGTTCCTTATTGGAAATTGAGTGTAGGATCTAATAATGTGTTTGTTATTTACGATATATTAATAAACAAAACCCGAAAACACAGTTTTTACTAACAAAAAAACAAACCAATAGTTTTGAAAATAGACAAAAGTTTAAGTAGCTCTGATATATGTTCAGGTAGGACGCTCATTTCTGTAAAAGACGTGCTCAAGTTATGACATCTTAATGCGGGAACCCTGCATATGTATACGTGGTGTGAACTACGAATTTTTGTGAAACAGCTTTTTCTATTGCGTTCTAAAAATGAGTGGAATCAATTTGAATGCAACGGTTTACTATCGGGTTTTTGGCAAGTAAAAAAAAAAATTCCTCATGCTTCTCAGCCTCCTTTTTCGCCTGAGTTGATTCCTTGTGACTTTTGTCTCTCCCCCAAGTTGAAAAATCAGCTTGAAGGGAACTCATTTTTGGTTAGTCGAATACATTCAAAAGACTACGACAGACCAGATGAAGGTTATTCCAGTATCAGTGTTCCAGCACTGCTATGATGAGTGGACGAACCGTCTCCAGCGTTGTGTGACTTCAGAAGGAACTTATTTTGAGAATAACAATATACAAGTGTAATTCTGTATGATTAAAAAAAAATTAATAAATCGGACTCATTTTATAATTTACTGACTATGTATATAAGTATTATTTAAGTTTATTTATTATTGGAGCCGATCTCTCCCTATATATATATATATATATATATATATATATATATATATATATATATATATATAAATAATTAGAGAGAGAGAGAGTGAGAAAATGAGATGTACGCAAAATAATAATTATATCTTATAATAATTGTGTTTATATCTTGCCAATCAGCTCTGGTTGAGATAACGCTTTATGTGTGAACCGGATTTTTTATCTAATATTAAGTAAGATGTTATTGCTGATTTATATTCAACACTCATTAAAAATCATATTGGAAAATGGTTTAATATATTTAATAATAACCTAAATAATTTATTACCTTAACTTTCGAGATAGTAGATATTCGAATTTTCAATGATTATTAAGTTATTATTTTATTTATTTTGTTGTAATTATTTTTCCGTTGTTTTTTTTTGTTGAAAAAATTGATGTAAAAAAAAAAAAAACTCGCGTCATTCTTCGTGGGAATCACCTGCCGGGTTCCATGTGGCTAAATGGGCGTATTCTACCTGACAGCGACCAGTTTTTGCTTCGTTTATTTGTTGGGGTTTCATTCTGCAATTTTTGTTTCTTGAAAGCAGTCTTTTCGACATTAAATCATAACTTTTTTTAAAATTTTTATTTTACTTTTTCGCCCCAAAATCCTTGAGATTATCAAGGAGAATGAGGGAGTTACGTAATTTCGCTTCTTTCTTCTTTTACATCATTGTAGCAGTTAATGGAATTTTGTATGCATAAAAAAGTGGTTGGATAACTGATTATCTGTATTTATTTACGTTTTTTAACCGGTATGCCGATGAAACGATTCAAAAGGTTCAGGAACACAAAAACCCAATAATTAATTGATACGTTGAATTGTATGTTTTCGGTTGCTATTTATTAATTTTTTATAGTACACTGCGTTTCAGCAACCTATGTACAAATGGCAGCGATAAAGAGTAATATTTTTCTATATTTTATATATATATATATATATATATATATATATATATATATATGTGTGTGTGTGTGTGTGTGTGTGTGTACTCTTTCTAGATACAATATATAGGTCTGTCAAATAAGTTTGTCAAAATCTCACCTGTATATTGACTCTCGTCGGAGATTAGTGTAGCCATGTTGCTCTTTAAGTCATAGTTTTTTGTCAGTAACAATATTATCAAAAAGTGTTCTATAGTTTAGTGGGTGTTGCCCAATTCAGAGGAAGTCTGAATTGTGCAACACCCAGTGCTACTTTACGAAGTAGCGTGAAGCTTGAAAATCAAGCCGAAACGATGACCAAATATGTTGGTCCAATGACCAATTACGATATAAATAAATGGACCAAAAAGTGAAGGGCTTTTTTTTTTCTTTTTTTTTTTGTTTGCCTGATTATCCATCCAGTTACAATTTTCTCCAGGCAATGACTTTTCTCTCTCTTTGTTTATGTATTATTGGGCAAACCCCATAAGATATAGTTGTTGAATTTTGTTACAATATCGGCTGAGGGAGGCAAAAGTCGGGTTAATTAACGTCTTGACAAGAAATATTTACTACAAATGTTAAATTACTCATGACAAAAATTAAACGTTGTTGTTGCTTCTAACAACTTCTAAGTCTTTTCAAAACTTTTATGGATATATCGCTCTGCAATGTCAAACTATCGAATATGCAAACTAGTGAACGAACATATTTTATCCATTGACGAAGTAATATATTGAAAAATGGTCTTTTCGATACTTTATATAAGGCATTAAAGGCTCTTCTAATGAGTTAGAGTTGTGACAATTTGCGGTGAGCTGTATCGTCCACAATCCAAGAGGAAAGTTTTGAATCTGAAAAACGATATTTTGCATATTCGGTAGTTTGACATGGTAGGGACGATATATCAGATCTCTCTTTTAAATCAGATTTTATTATTTGATTTATTTTTATATTGTATAGCTTATTATTTGTTAATGGATCTTTGTTTTTCTTTTACCCTTTCCTTTTGTTTTGTTCTTTATTTATTTATATTTGTATTATATTTATTTATTTAGTCTTTTATATTACATTCTTATAATTAAACATGCTCAGCTTGTTAAAGAACCTTACAAACAATTATTCAAGTATCTATTGAACGAAAAGTTACATCAAGGAGCTAAAATTGGAATAACAACATGTTATAAGCAACGTTAGGTTTTTATTAGGTTTTAGCCCTGAAAGTTAGGGAAGGAATGCCATACAATTCTTAGTTCGGACAAGCCCTTATCGAGCCGATAACAGTTAGACGTCACCCTCAGGCCGAAGGGGAGATCTGATCAGATGAAAATTAAATCCTGAGGGTGACTCCTAGCGGAAGGCCGAAGAAAGGGGACAACCCCCCCCCCCCTTATAGGGAGGTATAAAGGTAGGAGTAGATATCGATTCGGCTTTAGATCGATGTTGAGGGCGCCACGGACTGTCGAGCCAGGTGTCGTCAACGCGCCGACATATGCCGCGGCGCGTCATCGGCTACGAGGAGTTCGTCATCGTGTTGTCGTCGTCTTATTGGCGTCCATGACGTAAACTAGGTCTAGGTGTCAGTCCTTGTTTGTTTTTGTGTTTTTGCACGTTCCGAAGTTTGCGCACAAGAACGAACGTTTGAAAACTGTCATCGACCGCTACTTATAATACAACTTTTAACCTATGGTTTTTAAAGTTTTGATTACTTTCCGCAGGAATGTACCTATTGAGGTTGCACTCATAAAAGAATTATGATACCGAAAATCTGAAATATATATACATTTTTTTTTTTTTTTTTATTATTAAATTGAACAACATGTTCTTAATGTGGATTTTTCATATAATGGTATAGGATTATAGTCCTGTTCCCATAAATAACGAAGATAAGACACTGAAAAATAAAATCACGTCCGTTTTCATTAGAGGTAAAAGACGCCATACGAAGGACTTGATGTTGTTTGACTATGATCAATACTTCCAATTACCTATCAATGCCAATAGCAATGTGAAAAACTGTCTTTAAACTGTTTCTATAATTTACGAAGAAACAAATTTGAATAGTTCAATGGTATGGAAAATTGGCTCTCCTGAACAATTACAAATACGTGACATGGTCTAGGCGCACGGTAGTGCGCCAGGCCAAGTTCCGGCCTAAGCATAATGTGTGTATATTACAGGAGGTCTTAGAGCCGATTTTTACCCTCTCATAACTTTCAACCAGGTGAAGATAAAGTTATGAAATTTTACACAGGTATTATACTCCTAGATGTGAGTAAAACTGGAAATTTTCATGATTCTACCTCGAATAGTTTCTGAGATATAAGCGATCGAAAATCGGGATTTCTAGGACTCACTCACTCTCTCATCAAAATTATTAGGCACTTCCCATGATGCTAGAGACTTGAAATTTTGCATGATGACAGGTATTAAGGTGTTATTAAAGGAAAAAATCGAAAAATCCAGAAAAGTTGTGTTTGACACCGCTTCCGGGGCGGGGGCGTGCCAGTTTTGTACTTCCTTCGGAAACCCACCATTCCGTCCGAAACCCATGATGTGGGGTATCAAATGATTCGTCTCGGTATGAAGAACCTATATTTGACGTTTTAAGAATCAATTAGACGCATATACGCTCGGTCAAAATCTTATACCAGCTGTCTGTCTGTATGTTTGTTCCTTATACAAATCCGTACCGTTTGACCGATTTTGACCAAAATTGGGACACAGATGGGTCTTGATACGGGGAGAATCATAGGCTAGGTTAAATTGTCTATCAGCTGTCTGTCTGTCTGTTTGTTCCTTATACAAATACACACCGTATGACCGATTTTGACAAAATTTGACACACATGTCAGTCTTGATCCGGGGAGTGTCATAGGCTAGTTCAAAATCGCCTATCAGCTGTTTGCCTTACTGTTTATTCCTTATACAAATCCACACGATTTGATCGATTTTGACCAAACATGGTACATAGGTAGGTCTTTATCCGGGTAGTGTCATAGGCTAGGCCAAAACCGTCTATCAGCTGTCTGTCTGCATGTTTGTTCCTTACACAAATTCTCTCCGTTTGACCGATTTTGACCAAACTTGGCACGCAGGTACTTGGCAATGTTTTATTTGTGCCGAAATTATCTTTAGAGAGAAAACTAAACATTGCCAAGTTTAAGAATATACCTGTTTGAGGAAAGTGATATTTTAGTAACTGGATACAAGTATTTCTATTGTTGTTTTTAAAGGTCAATTGAAGTGTCTTTACTGTTCTCAGTAAGTAACTATGAGGTCTTCCAAGTAATGAACTTGGGCATTTCTTTCTTGTATCATCTCTTGTATTGGCAAATATTTTTGGTTGAAAATGTGGTGCACTTAATGCACTAACTCATACTACTTTTTTTGAGTGTACGATGGTAAGGCGTTTTGGGGAAGTTTTAGGAGGGGATATTTTTGGGGAAGGGAGTGTTTCTTTGTGGGGGGAGGAACTTGGCCTCTATTTCACATTTATGTTTTTTTTGGGATATATTTTACTTCCGGATTGCAGATATATATTTATGTCTGCTAACTTAACTAAACCAGATAATTCTTCAACGATGTACCAAAATAATAAATAACGGTTATAGGGTTGTAGAGTATTGTATTCCCTTCAATAATATATATTACTTTGCTATTTTATGTATTTTCCTTCAAACGTAAAAATAATTTCAGTGTTCATCGTGAAATCTGAAATGTAGGGACTAACAGCTCAGGAAACTAAGAGTTATACGTGGAAATGTTTGGAACACAATTTTTAACTTCATAACTTTGTTTCGGCTAGTTGGGTGGTCAACATATCAAAAGTCCTCACCCGTTGCCTTTGAGCCGGGGGTTTAGAAGGTCCCATTTTTCGGGTTTTCACTTATATCTCGGAAACCCTGCGTCCTCGCGACATGACCATCTTATAACAAATGAAAAAAAAAATCAGTCCCGTAACAGGCCACGAGGGCCCTGAGAAGCAGATACTATAGAGGTATCTGATTCATGACCATACGGCACACTATGGAGATAGTGTGGTCAGTACCATGCTCCGGCCGCCTGATTTTTCCCTTGGCTGCATCGACTGCTAGAGTCATTAGCACCCAAGGTACCCATTATTAAATTAATTAAAGGCTGGGTTGGCCTAGGGACGGTCAGGGTGGCCGAATTCAACCCTTAAGCGAAGACACTAGAAGAAAAAATCAAAATCTTCAGTGCTTGCTCGGGATTTGAACTCAGGACCTCCAACTTATTAGTCCAGTGCTCTACCACTGAGCTAACCTCGCCCCTATAACAAATGAAAGCTTATCAAATTTCCATCAAGTTCTATTCAATGAAGTTTTTCTAAATATCTTTAGTTTTCAAAATATCCGCTCTTGAAAGTCTGTCATTTTGGGAAAAAACACACTTTTTTCTATTCTCGACCGGATATCTCTTCAACGATGCACCCAAAAAATAAATTTCGGTTATGGGGTTGTAGAGCATTCCATTCGCTTCAATAATATATATTACAATACGATTTTGTGTATTTTCTTTCAAACGTTATATACGCACTCACATGGTCTTAACAAAACCATTGCCAATATAATGGTCAAGATGTTATATAATTTAGTGTGAAAAACTGGTCAGAGACCCAAAATTATATATTTCGTACTATTTATACGTCCAGTACTACCTATATTTACATAATGGAGTATATTTTGGAAAAAAAAATGACTGGAAATGGTGAGAAATTGAATGGTTCATTGGTCGACAGTTGTTGCAAGATATTACGATGAACACTAAAACTGTTTTCACAGTTGAAGGAAAATACATAAAATAGTAAAGTTATATATATTATTGAAGCGCATGGAATGTCCTACAACCCTATAGCCGACATTTATTTTTTGGATTCATTGATGATGAGATATCCGGTCGAAAATAGAAAGAAGTGAGTTTTTTCCCAAAATGACAGAAATTCATGACCGGATATTTCGAAAACTAAAGATATCTCGAAAAACTTTATAGAATAGAACTTGTAGGAAATTTAATAACCTTTCATTTGTTATAGAATGGCCATGTCGCTAGGACGAAGGACGAGATATTAGTGAAAACCCGACAAAGTCCGTCTCGTAGGAACTGCATCATCTTAGCGCGGTTCCGTTCATATGCCTAGTCTAATTTGGAATGATTAAAATAGAAGCAGTTATTATTTTGGTTCCACCAGTCTTTTTTTTTTAAATTAATTATTATAATGGCGTGTCAACCCTTAAGGTCACTAACGCCATTCCTGTGTGTAGTAAAGTCTTGAAAGGTCATGATTTACGATCTTACCTGGAAGGGTCGGCTAACACTAGAAACTGTCCCGCTAGTGACAAGGTCTTGGAATCTTGGATATCTATATTTCTAACAATAAATTGTTTTTGTTATTTTACTTAACCAGTTTTATTGTCAAATACATTATCCAACTATAAGCAATTAAAAAATAACAAGGAATAAAAAGAACCGTTCAAATAAACGAAATCAATTAATTTAAAGTTTTAAGCACTTATTTCTCCGATTGACATCGCCTAGTTAAAACTTTCTTTAGAACCTTTTTTGTAGAACATTTAGTAAGCTTTCGAATAGTAATCTTCCGCTTCCCAAGATTGTCAACGGTTTTCGAGATACTAACGAAAGTATACAAAGTTACCAAAACTTTTTTTGTCCGTTAATAAAATATTTTATTCTAACCCTTCCTTTACTCCAAACGTAACAAAAAGTTCAACATATTAGTGTTGATGAAATTCGAACATGCAGAAAATGTTTCAACTGTATCCCATAATTCTAAGTACCAAAATCAAAGACAAACAACCCTCCCTAGGAAGGACGCTAGGCAGTTGAAAAGCTATATCTTGGAAATCCATATCTCTAACATTAAATTGTTTTTCTTATTTTTCTTAAACTGTTTTATTTTCAAATACATTATCCAACTATAAGCAATTAAAAAATAACAAGGAATAAAAAACAGACAAAAAGAACAGTTCGAATAAGCGAAATCAATTACTTTAAAGTTTTAAGCTCTTATTTCTCCGATTCACATCGCCTAATCAAAACTTTCATTAGAACCTTTTTTGTAGAGCATTTAATATGCTTTCTAATGGTGTTCTTCCGTTTACCAAGATTCTCAACCTTTTTCGAGATATTAAGGAAAGTAAATAAAGTTACCAAAACTTTTTATGTCTGTTAATAAAATATTTTATTCTAACCCTTCCTTAACTCCAAACGTAACCAAAATTTCAACATATTAGGTTTAATGAAAGTAGAACATGCAGAAAATGTTTCAACTGAATCCCATGATTCTAAATACCCAAACCAAAAACGGTATTCAAAAACTATTTTTCCAATTTTCTCGAAAACGGTTAAAGCTATCGCCTCGAAAATGGTTTCATTCGTTTTCCTAGCCCAAGAAGCATATAAAACGAGTACTTACAAGCTTATGAACCCAAAAACGTAAGCGTTACGATTTGTTTTGCGCGAATTTCCCCCCAAACGCCATCTTCCAGTAGGCGGATTTTGCTGGTTAACGAACTTGACTTTTCAAATTAGACGTAAGATTTTTGTACCAAATTTCATCAAAATCGGACCATTCGTCTTGGAACTACAGAGCGAAGAGACAAATATATATGTATATATATATATATATATATATATATATATATATATATATATATAAATATATATATATATAAATATATATATATATATATATATATAAATATATATGTATATATATATATATATATATATATATATATATATATATATAAATATATATATATATAAATATATATATATATATATATATATATATATATATATATATATACACTCTTAGTTTCCTGGGTTGTTAGTCGCTACATTTCAGATTTCACGATCAACACTGAAATTATTTTTACGGTTGAAGGAAAATACATAAATTAGCAAAGTAACGTATGTTATTGAAGGGAATGCAATACTCTCCAACCCTATAACCGGTATTTATTATATTGGTACATCGTTGAAGAGTAATCCGGTCAAAACGGGGGAAAAGTATGCGGCAAAAGTGTTTTTCCCCAAAATGACAGACGTTCAAGAGCGGAAATCTCGAAAACTAAATATATGTCGAAAAACTTTATAGAATAGAACTTGTAGGAAATTTAATCAGCTTTTATTTGTTATAGAATAGTCATGTCGCTAGGACGCAGGGTTTCCGAGATATAAGTGAAAACCCGAAAAATGAGACCTTCTAAACCCGCCCCCCTCCCCCCCCGGCTTAAAGGCTAGGGGCGAGGACTTTTGATATGTTCACCTCCTATCCAGCCCAAACAAAGTTACGAAGTCAAAAATTGTGTTCCAAAAATTTCCACCTATAGCTGTTTTCAAGCATTCGTTGCCTGGACTGTTAATACGATCATTGAAATTTATAAATATAGTTGAGTTTTTTTGTTTTTTTAAGTATTATTTCTTGAATTGTTGACATTCTTGAGACATTCGTATTGAATAGGAGAAAATGTGAGGTTTTCTCACAGCTGAATCCCACCCGTTCTTTGACTTCATAGATTTGTGTTCAAAGCCTGTGAGTTGGACATGAGTTTTTGGTATGTACATAGAACGGTGTCAATGCACCTCTCCGTATAAATCAACGATAAATAACCAATACGAATGTTTGAAATTAAAAATGTCTAGTTTTAAGTGGAGAACCTATAGTGCAGCTTTTTGTTGAATTGAGCTTGAAGAAGGTTGAGCGGAGAGTGACTGGACAAGAGCTTGCAAACTGCACCCAGTGGACCGTAACACTTTCACTGGCTCAGCAATTCATTCTGGGCCTCTGGCTTTTAGTTTATCGTCGCTTAGTGATAACACGACAACAACCAGTATCCCTTATCAGCATCGGTTGTTAACAAAGCTCTGGCTGTTTACACAATATTATCTAATATGTGTACTACTAGATTACTCATGCTCTTTATAATTTCACTATACACTTTTAGAATGATTCTTATGACTCTATTATTAGGAAACTCCTGTTATGGTGGAGACCCGAGGAAGGAATCCGCTGTCGTTAAATTATGATGTTTCATGATCCATAGGTCACAAAAATGCATGTTCTTGCAATCATCCAAAATATGATAATTTTCATGACGTTTGGAGTAGATAATGTGTGGAATTTCCGTACATTTACCTTAATATCTGTAATAAGGTTGCAAAATTATGGCAAGTGGAAAGTTTTCATAAGGAATACAGTTCCTAAAAAAATGTTAAGGCGCGATAGTCTCATTAAGTGGTTTTTGATGTTTCAGAATGTTGGTTTCGTCCCATTCAACGATAAATATTATTGTAATTTTTTGAAAAATGTTTAATAATACAATCCAAGGTGAGGAATAACCCTTTAAAGTTCACCATATAATTTCGACGTTTCGGACTACTCGTCCATCTTCTGGAATGCTAAAATAGTATATTAATTATTAGATACTGCAGGAATCTTGAAGCTGGACGAGTAGTCCGAAACGTCGAAATAATGTAATAAAAGTATATGTTGAACTTTGAAGGGTTATTCCTCTCCTTGGATTGTATTATTAATTAATACCCTTCACCTTTTCATCGAAAAATTTTTCTTTTGTAAATTAAGAAAGTAAATGTATTACATATTATTTATTGTTTAAATAAGTACGAGTAGAGTTAAGTTGGCTACCGTCAGTTTATCCGCTCCTACAATCCTTTTCTTCAAGATATCATTGGAATAGGTTCTGAAATGTATTCAAAAAATATTGACTGTTTCGTTCCAAGCTTTCCAAATGATTCTGGGGATATTAACGCTATGGAAACGGGCTAAGATGACACAGTTCCTGTGAGTAGGACTTTTATAAATGTAAAAACTGTTTTATTTTGTCCTTGTAATAATCGTTAATTGGTAAAAATTAATTTCTCATGGTTATAAAAATAATAAGTTTCGTCCTTAAACCGAGTTTTATTTTTTTACCTAAATAAGTGGCATTGAGTTGAAATATTGTTTCTTAGTGAATAGAGTTTTTTTTTTTTTTTTAAGTTAATATTTTCTCGTATTTAATTGAATTTCTTTTGATGCGTTATATTACTAGTAGACAGCCAGCGGTAAAATTGTTTGTATTATAGTATTTGAAGTTTATGCCATGGCATGTCAAGAAGCTATCATGAGTAAGGACAATGGCATGCTGCCCGCTATCTGGTTCCATTGAGTTATCTCGTTCAGAAGGCCCGGAATGGGGTATGCTGGCTTTGCTGTCCCTCGCTGTCTCTCTGGGTGCATATTGCTGTAGGCCTGGAACATTGCTTTAATGTTGGTCGATGTATTCGCTATTCCAATTACTGTACATAGCAGCATTTATATTGTTAAACTATTTTTTGGTGAGAGGAGATAGTTGCCCGTTGGAAATGCGATGGATGAATTTGTCAGGATTCGGTAGTTTTTGCCTACAAATAATAAAACACATTTTCTTATAAAAAATGTAATTTTACAAAGATATCTGGACTTATCCCTTACCTTCTACTCAAGAGATGCACTATAGCTTAATTTTAAGGTGCATAAAACACTTCATGAAACGTGCTTTATCAGCACACCGAGTACAAGTTGATTTGGACCAGGCCTCGCCTATTATTCATGCCTTGTCCTGTTCCTAAGTAGAGTCGAGACGTAAAGGTTTACTGGGTCTCTGTGCCATCTCTATCGAGGTAAACTAGAGAACGAAAATATTCTATCCATTGACGAAGTAATATATTGAAAAATGGTCTTATTCGATACTTTATTTCAGGCATTAAAGCATATTCTAAAGAGGTTAGGGTTGTGACAATTTTCGACAAGCCGTATCATCCACAATCCAAGAGCAAATCCTCGAATCTGAAAAACGAGATTTTACATGTTCGATAGTTTGAAATGGTACGGACGATATGTACTGTTATTCATCATTAGTGATAGTCTGTTTAAACAAAGTATCTTTTAACTTTATATTTTCCGAGTCAGATGAGATTAACAGTTAATCCTAGAGACTCTTTCTCGAGGCATTTACGAGTCCTACCTTGAGTCCTGCAAGTAACCATGATATTGCGTTTTTAAGTCCTTATTCTATCGGCCATCTTTCCTCTTTCATTGCTCAATATATTTCTTGTTTAATCATTTTTTCATTAAGTCGTTCCATCGACAATGATTGGGTTTGAGAAAGTGATTTCTCGATTGCTCAAAATCGTGATTACTTCTACCACGCCATTCATTGCCGCGCCAATCATTAAGAGCAATGTATAGCTTCATAACATAAATCTCTGCCCGTGTTATTCCATTTTCATTCGTTTATTTACTAGTAAGATCATCTGTGGGTCGCCCTCCTGGCTAAACTTCCACGATAAATTATGCATCGACAAGTCCATCGCTGGAAGCGGTCAACTGAAAATAGGCGCTATTCGAACCACGTCAGTTTCAGATTTCTTGTACATAACAACTGTGTCGCCGGGATGCCAATGTAGGCGGGTTTACGGACGCTTCTAGGATAATGGTGCGTAAAATATTTCGTTTTGAATTAATTGAATTGTGACATTCTACGGCTGGGATGGTTGCTTCCAGAAATTTTCTACTTCTCAAAGGGGTAATTTAAGGAAAGGTATTTGATGAAGCACATAAGCAAGTGGAATGGCCTGCTCCCAGAGAGTGGTATAAGAGATGTTGGCGAAGCTTAACATTACTATTCGACGGATCAATTTCTTGGCATCCCAGGTGTTCCTGATGAAAATTATATGATTCAGGAAAACATGCTTTTGATTAAAATAATTTAAATAACGCATATAATACAGAAGACAATATTGTAAAGCATTATGACGAAAATCTTAGGCCGGCTTGTTAAGAATGTAAGGGTGCGTTTAAATCTGACATTTCTCGCAGGAAATATATGTCAGGTATCGGATAGATATTCTCTTGCAAGTTTACATACTGACAGAAATACCTAAACATTTATGACATGAATATGTGGTATAATTTGCGATAAATGTACGGCCCGTCATAGATCATGGCGCAAATAATCAGTGCTTACATCTGTTGGTATAGAAGTATCGACACTACAGCTAGAAGCCAGGATATTTATCTCTTACATAAATTCTTCTCCTTATAATCACGACGGTATAGAAGTGTCGACACTTGTAGCTCGTGATAGACATATATACCTCAGACATAAATTGTTCGCTGCTTACATTATTCAGAATTGCTGTCTGACATTAATATCCTGCAATAACTATAAGATGTAAACGCACCCTGAAAGTAATTTGTGGAGGAGTGTAAAGCGTTGAAAAGGCAGAAACTTTATTACTTCTCGTATAGAGTTTTAACGGCTCAATTATGACTCGAATAAATCCCGTTGAAAGGTTCCACAGGAGTGTGAATTTGACGACTTGCCCGTGAGAGATGCACAAGTCCAAGCTGAAACATTGACTCGGCGTATTGGTTCGAGCTAATAGCTAATATCGCAAGAGAGGCTCGACCTCATGAATCTAGGTCGATGATAGACTCGCTGCTGACTCGAGCCCAACTGGGTTACAGGAAGCGATAGAGAAATCGGCAAGTCACTCCGGAACTACTTAGCAGCGTACTTTCGATATGTTGCATCGTTTTACTCCTAGCGTTAATACAACATTGTATGGTTTGTACATCGATGTTTATCTTGTCCACTGTATAAGACTTATATTTTAGGTGGTAAGTTGGAAAATGGGCAAAATGAGTCAAGTGAACTATGATTTTCTCATAAGACATAAGGATTGTGTAAAGGAGTCTCTAACTGAGGGTTATTGGCATCTCGTTACGTTGCATGTTTTCTCTGTTAATTATTTGTTAATGACACGCCCTGAAGAGTTGAGATTTTGAACTTAACAAGTTGTTCTGTCTCTGAGAACTGGAGTCCCGTTACACGGGCACACAAAATAAAAAAAAGTAGTATTTTCCAAAGGCACCATTGATATATTCTTATGTATTTCGACACGTTGAATCCGAATCCGGAGTCCGTTTCTCCCCAGCACGTCAGGTTTAAGAGCATTTGAAGGTCAAATTTTGTATGAAATTCTTAAAGAAGTAATAACTAGAGCTTCCAAGGTTTTGAGGGTCGCTGAATTCGAATCCGAGGCCTGTTTCACTCCATCGGCGCAAAATGAATTTTTGGCTGCAGATTAATTTTACAGCGACCCTCGAAATCATGGAAGCTGTAGTTATTTCTTCTTAAACGACTTCATTCGAAATTTGACCTTCAAATGCCCTTAAACCTGACGTGTTGAGGTGAAACGGACTCCGGATTCGTATCCATAGTGTCGAAATACATAAGAATTATAGTATGGTGTCTTTGGGAAAGACACCTTTTTTTTGTGTGTGCCTCTACTCATTATTCAAGTTTTCATTTAATTCTTGCATAAATTGTAGCAATACTACCTGAAGCACTTGTCGTTGGCGCGTGTACATACAATTATAGGAAACAGAAATTCTTACTCCCTGACCGACTAGATGATTAAAAACATTATCCGTTAACACATCGAACATAGTGTACAAAAATGTGTACGCTCCGACCAAGTTATTAGTATCTCAAGAATCTGAAATATATTTATGTTTTTTTTTTTTTTTTATTGTCTTCCTCAAACATGCATGTACATTCGTAGTCGTAGAAAGTTCAGGTAAATTGTAATAATTGGTTGAAGTTATCTGAGCCGCATGAGCACTCAAGACTTAACCGATTTTCGGGTATTTTTTACTTTACCTACATCAGTTACTTATTTCTGAAAAAGAGTGATTTTCGAGCGATTATTCATTTAGGGCGCCAAAATGCTTTTAATGATTTTAAGATACAATCAAATATATCGTTCTTGTATCTTCTTCTGTAAACAAAGTCACATAGGTATGAGTCTTGAAGGGATCTTCTGGTTCCACATTTAATTTTTTTAGCGGCGGTCAACAACGACTCAACCCATTCGGTATGAACTCTTTTATTATGACGAACAACATTTATGAATGGCTGTCTCCTTAAACGCCTCCCTGAAATTTTTCTGATACCTTGGTATGATTTCCAGAATCATCTGTTCTCTACTAGTATTACTTTAATAATAAGATAAATCACTCTTTTAGAAATATGTAATTGGTAAAGTAAAAAATACCCGAAATATTCTAGCTCTATCTATCTTGTTACTTATTAGTAATTCTTATCTCAGCTATTTTCAAGCTGAAAATTACTGGGAGGAGCTTTTACCTCATACTACCACTAAAAGTACTAAAGAGTTTCTCCATCATATTTTTCTTTATTTGCGTCCAAATAAATGATATAAGCATTTAGGGCCAGTGCATAGTATGACTGACATGGAGCCTTCTCCGTGAGAGCCTAGCTGTTGTATTATGGAAGGTGTTTATGACAAGTAGAAATCGTGAATGGAGTGCTGCTGTCCTGGCGCCCTTGGTGTTTCACAAGTTGTATTTCTGCTGAGCAATGTTGTTTTTGTTTATGAATTCTTCAGTAAGTCACAACATTCTTCAATAAAGTGGTTTTTGCGTTATGAACTTCTAAATGTATCTTCAGTAATATTTCTCTGAATAGTGTTTGTTCTCCAAAATTACTAATTTTATGACCAAAGCTCATATTCAATAATGATATGTATCTAATGAGTTTACTCATGAAATGTTTTTTTTTAATAAAATAACTCTATCGATCCAAAACCACTTGATTCGTGTCAAATGTAAAATTAAATTCTTATCTTCGTGGACGGCGGAAGGTGAACAAATAAAATCTTCAACACTCAGTATCACCAACTTTATTTCATCCCTACATGTTTCACACCTTTATTGGTGCCTCTTCAGGGGAAAGACGTGGCCGTACTGGTGGAAGGTTATCCTCCTCAGGTGTAGGCTGTAAGTTTTATTTTTGTAATTTTTTCCCCTGAAGAGGCACCAATAAAGGTGTGAAACATGTAGGGATGAAATAAAGTTGGTGATACTGAGTGTTGAAGATTTTATTTGTTCACCTTCCGCCGTCCACGAAGATAAGAATATTGAGAAAAGGGTCAGTTGAAGAATAATTCTAAAATCAAATGAAAATGATACTAAAAGACTACTTTAATCGAACAATACCGTTACCACAAAAAAATTAAATATATTTATTTATATTGGGCCAATCCATTAGAAATCACCCAAATTGCATAAAATCTGTTGCTCGACCTTTTTGATTTTCCTAATTTTGTTACCAGTTATTCCCCCCCCCAATTCTAGGTGAGTTCAAAAAGTTTCCTGCAGTAAAAAAATTTTCTGGCTCATGTTTTGTTTTTTTTACTGAAGAAGTCTAATATATAATTATACCCACATATTTTTACTTTATTAAATTTTTTTTTGTATCGATCTTAATCTTAGGATTCGATTCTTGGCCTTTGAAGAAAGGGGAATTACCTAACACTTCATATTTTCCTATGAAAAAGAGAATAATACCCGTCTTGTTAGTCTAGTTTTTTAGTGAATTTTTTTTTTTTAAACTTTTCGATTCTCAAAACTTAATTATTAGTTTACTTTTTATAAATCTAGTTATATAATATAAACAAGGAGACTTGTCATTTATGTTTCCTAAAATAAAAAAAAATAAAAATAGTTTTGCTCTCCAACTTGACTTTCGGAAGGCCGTTTGAGTGCGATAATCCAACTAGAAATCCTTGAAAAGAGATCGTTGCCCTCGAAATTAATCGGAGCTTCGATCATAATGAGTTATAAAACTACATTTTTAAAATAAAAAAAAGTTTTTATTGTCAACCTTTTGGCTAGAATTACAAGTCTTCATCAGGACTATCAGAAGAGAAGGAGTTAATAAAGGCATGGAATTCCAACAGAATCATTGTCTAAAAAAAAACATTTCTATTTTAAAATGTATTTAACTTTTATCATTCTATTTCCTAAGTTTAATACATCATTATGACATACTCTTTATTTAGTAGTTATTGTACATGCAGTTGTACTAATAAAAACATTTCCGAAGAAATCGACCCCTCTATAAATATATATATATATATATATATATATATATATATAAAGCTAATGGAATTATTAATGTGCTCCTGAATTTTGTGCCCTTATATCACACACACCGATACTCACTATATGTATATCAATATAGAAAAATCGATCCGTTAGGATTAGGGGGCTTACTAGAACTGCTCCATTTTATACAAAAAAATTTGCCAATGCAGTTAATAATTTCATGTATCCTATCTGGGCAGAAGTACATTTTTTTTTTCAGATGAAGAGTGTTAGGCATGGAATACGTGTAAACAGGAAGAAATGAAATATAATAAAGCCAGTTGAAAATTGACTAAACAAGCCCTGTCTCGTTACATCCACACATTGAAGGTTTCACAAGTGTTAAGTAGCTCGTACATACGGAATTGTTGGTAAAACGTATTTTGAAATGGAGTGCATGTGCTCAGCAGGATCATCAACGCAAGCTGTTTCTGTTGCCTAAATTCTGTTCAATATATCCACCTGAATAATCTACGTCTTATTGAAGGCCTGCTCAAATTGCATTACGTGTATTATTCTATAGGAGAAAGAAGTTATCCTGACGTCATTAAAAAATATAACCTTTACTGAACATGTATCATGAACTCTGAAAACGACATTACCATCATTTTTTTTTAAAATTTGTTCGCGGCGTTTTGACAACTGGGCTATTTACGCCGGGGTCTCAACAGGTTGCCACCTTTTACACAATACCAACAGCACGTGGACGGTCACCCATTCCAGGTACCGTCCACGGCCGACGTTGCTTATCTTCCATGATGGGAACCAGTGTATTGAACGACGCCATGGTCGTTGTCTACCATCTATATAAACTACGTATTGTCTATAAAGACTTTATTATCCTTCATACAGTGATATGTTTTTGTTTTTTTTTTAATTCGAAATTAATGTGATTTTTTTTTGTTTTCAGGTAGGGACCAATACTCGTGCTTCAAAGTCTTCCTTAACGAGTGCAGAAGGTGTGTATTCTTTATATTCGTCACGAAATAATTGAAATTGTCTCAGGGTTAGAAATAATGATTATTATGATGTAAGAATAAAGATATGGCTAGTTTAATGGGATGTTTTATTTTCTCATATTCCTTACGGAAAGCTATGCTTATAGCCCGCTGTACAGAAGGGGAGCGTAAAAAGATAAAATCTTTAAATTGGCAATAATTAGGTGTAGATAGTTAACCATCGAGGTGCTAAGAAAACAAGGAATACTTGGGATTCGGCTAAGAACCCCAAGTATTCCTATGGTGGAAGTATATACCAGGTGTGGCCAAGAGCGTTGACGTTCCAAGCCATTTTTCAAAATTTGAAAGATTTCACGAGCCGCAGTTAAATACATATTTAAAAGATACTAAATGATTACCCGAATCCCTACTAATTCCTGATGTCTACAGTTAGTAATGTTATGAGAATAGGCGAAGCTTGGAAGCGTTAGGAAAAAAATATTAAATATTAAATATTAAATATTGGCGATGCGGGAGAAAACGGAGAGAAGTAAAAATTAACTATCACAGTAATTAATTTATTATGATGAATTAAAAAAAATAAATAAAAGTATTTTATTAGCGTTTAGTGTTTTGTAACATGTTTCGTGCCGCGTGCATCCAACGTGCCATTTAATCTTTGCTTTATTAATTCATCTACTCTTGTATTTAATAAAGGTAGTGCTCTGACGCATGTTATAATATGCCCCACGTACGGCAACCAAGGACGCCTTCATATTTGTATGCAAGAATTATTCTTTTTTAATGTTTCCTTTGAGGTTCTACAGAGCGTGCATTGCTTCAAGATGTATAATGTGTAACATTTGATAGTACGTCATATTGGTAGTATGTCTGTGGATACTTAAGAAGATATCCTTTTTGGGTCTCTTGGAGGCGAGGATCTTAGTGGTGTTGGTTCGAATCCAACTTGGGGTAGGTTGGCCTCTATCAGCAATGAACTTCATGAAGAAGCTCTCATCGTCATCCAGTGGGCTTAGAAAGAGCTGAGACTTTCCTTGATGGTCGATGCACTTTGAAGCAATAAACGGTGCTTCTCCGTTATATGTAGAATTCATTGGACTTAAAACAGTGGACCTTCCTCACGTAGAGTTGGTTTCGACTGCTGGCCTTGTTGTGAAAGGTCAGATGCCTCTGCAAGGTAAGCCTGTTGGCCTGTGCTTCTAAGGATGTTGACCCTTTGCAAGTTTTTTTACAAGGATTTTCACCCATCCTGTGCAAGATAGCCTTTTGGTAGGCCCTTATTTGCTTTGAAATAATTTATCGCGTTCCTGTGCAAGATAAGACGATTGTGTGCTACCATTTATTCCTATAAATCCTTGCTATCATGCCAAGATAAAATTGTTGCCCGTTTCTAAGAAACTTTACTTTAAGGCCGTTTGTTTTTTTCTGTGCAAGAACGAAACATTACTTATACATCAAAGAAACCCACAATCCTTACTCAAGAGTTGATGTTTCCTTGTAAAGTATCAATCTATAGATATCTTTGCCATCCTTCCAGTACATATGGTAATGTTTTGACGTAAGTGCGGTTAGTTAATCATGCTTCTTAAATAGTTTCCCCATAACTACAAGTCCATTTCTGCACGAGGAGCCTAATCATAACAGCCATCTGACGAAGTGATGTTTTATGGTTAATATTTTACGGCGGGTTTGTCATTGAGAGTTTATTTGATGTTTGATTGGTTATCAAGGTTCATTGGGTAATAGTATTGACAAGACAATGGCAGTTACACTTGTCTCCAAATCCTCACAGTCCATTTCCATTTTACAGAAAAATTGCATGATGCAACTGATGCAGACAGAAAAATCTTCTTCGACCTTATCTAGTAGATAACTAAAGCTTTTTATGTATTTATAACATATTTTTGCCTAAATTTTCTTTTCTTTGTTAATTAGACTTTCTTCTCCGGTTGCTGTTTATTAACTAACTACCTGCTTTTTGCGCCTTAAAAGGGCGTCCATGATTTTAATGACTTTTTGTAATTACCTGCATAAAACAGAAAGATTTAACCCCCAGTCTGAATAAAGTGTCTGACAGACACGAGAGAAATTTCTGTGAAATATGTTGGCAGCAATGAGCATCCAGAATCCAGATGCTCACCGCAGCCAACATACTTCACTTAAATTTTCCTCTTTTCTGTCAGACACTTTATACAACCCAGGGGTTAAACATAGACATCTCTTAGCATATCTAAAATTTATAGAATTATATTATACCATGTGAAGATTCGGTTGCGCATCTCGCGCAGGAGTAACATTTGTAGCTGGATTTAACCAAAGTAGGTTGAGGTTAGTCCACGCTCTCAAAGGTATTGTCTTAATTAGATAGTATCTATCTAGTTACTGTCCAATCCATCATAGAAAACATATCAGATATTAGTATCTACAGTTTATGAAGACATGGAGTACTACATAGGTCTGTCTGACTCGGGGTTTATTGACCTAGAGAGCTGCGGTTTTGTTGCCATTACTTGGTCGCTAGGGTAGTTCTCACAATGGCTATACACTTCGTGACTTGTACTTGTCGGGTAATGATCATGTCTTCTTTTGTAGTTTTGTTATGCATCTCACTCTATGTAGGTTCATTTATTAAAACTACTTCCTCCTAGAGAAACATCTTCCTCTTGGTCTGGTTAGAGGAATATTCTGCCTGGTAGAATAGGAACAAATAACTTAGTCCTTATAGTAGAAAACGTCAGAGTCGCAAGAACTGCGTGTTTTTAGTCGTTGTTCTCATACAATTCGTATATATCTTGAAAAAGCTTAGAACGACACATAGCCAAAAATACCGAAATTCCAAACACCGTTTTCTTCGTCTCAGATTGTCCTTTCGAAATTTATACCTCAAGCTTTATGTCAGGTAAATTATTGGGCTTTCGAACGATTTTTGCAGCCATTTTAGAATATTAGTGTCATTACTGCGCATGGCTTTGTGTTCATATCGTACTTTTGATGAATATTTGTAAAACCGTAAGTCATTGTGGCGTTTTTCAGTGTAAAATATAAGAAATATTCATTTCACCAGTATTCTTAACAATAATTATTTGTATTGCCTTGGAAGAAATATTCGAATCCCCCACTTAGTTAAATATGCATTAATATTGTTCATGAAAGCCTGTTAGCATTAAACTGTGAGTGCTATGATTTTTTTAGGTATAAATTCTTCAATAAGGCAATAGTCCATGTCGGAGGTTCCTAACGTTTGATTTAGATTTTGGTTTTAGTTTACAAAGTTTTCCATTGTCATATTTGATCTAAATCGGACCCCCGCGAAGCTTCACTGCGATACATACCATAAATTTATATATACTTTCAAACGACCGTTGAATCCTAAATAACTGAATTATTCCTAAATAGCTGGGTTATGAAAAGATCACATTTCTCGCCAGCATTTCGTATTCGCGTCATTGGGCCGACAGAATATGCGTGACTTGCACCCTGTTAGATGATAGGAAACACATTAAAAGTGGATAGCAAAATTTTGTTAAATAAGAATAGATGTATACTAAGCCCAAACTTTAAAACCATAAATTCTACTGAGTTCGAAGTAGAAATAAATGTTTGAAGAAACTCTGAAATATTTCAGTCTTTGGTACAACCTAAATATGTAGGTGCACTTCTTGGGAATTTTCTAAAAACTATTACAACAAGAAGTAAAAGCATCCCTCATGCCGAACAGTAAGCAGGCAAAAACTATGGCTTATGGAAGAGAATGAAGCTTTAAAAAAAAAAGGGACGTGAGAGTGTTTAAGCGTGAAAGGGCTGTAGGGAAAGCATGAGAGCGTGGTAGCGTGAGAGGGTTATAGTGTGACCGATAAAGGGTTTGAACCAGCCGTTCTCGGACCCCAACCTTGTAGCATTAACATACTACAGCCTTCATGCGCATACTTGAAGTTTAAACTCTATAGGTAGCGCAGGATCGCTGTTTAGAAATATCTTCTTGTTTTGTATATTTTTTATTCAAAAAAATATATTTTCTTTATTTTCTGTATATGGCTAAATTAAGTAATCGTTCGTCACGCAGTAGCTGCATAAGTAAGAACTTGCTCAGCAATAGCTCCTTAGTGCATGCTTCTTCCTTGAAGAGTGTGCTTAAAATAAAATGTAAACATGATTGGTTTTACTCTTTTATATGAGGGCGTCAGAAGTGAAGGGGTCTAACTGACATTTTTGAAATAAATAATACAGGAATGGGTTGTGAACACCCTAAACTTGTGGGTGGCAAGTGATTTTCTTGACAATTGCTGCCACCTAGCTTGTGTTCTATTGAATATTGTCACTTTTGTAATATTAAGTCCACATGGAAATTAAGGGGTCTACGCGCGGATTCTCGAATTCTTTTGCATATTAATCGTAAACCGGATGACATAACTATTATGTATTATTCATAATAAACAGCTAAGGAAATTAGAAGTCGTCTAGTAGGATCGAAACTGTAAAAATCTAGTTTTTGTTATTACTACATATGTTCAACTCCATTTTCTTCAAAACATTTAGTTTGTTACATAGACCTTGGCCTCTGGCGTCCTCATATGCTATTGGAGCCAACAGCTGATTAGTAATTTATATTTATTTTTGACCTAGAATTAAACACAAGTTTAATTTTTTAAATTAAACCTAGAATTAAACACAAGTTTAATTTTTTTTTTTAGCTGGATTTAAGGCGTGCCTACCTTAGTGGTAAAACACAAGTTTCACTTTTTTATTACTATTATTTTTTTAGAATACGTTTTACTTATAAATCAGGAATGATATCTACCGAGTGATGATATCTACAAGGATTCAACAATACGGCCGGTACGGTCAAATTAATTATGTGGTTACAGAATGAACCCGTTTTACTAATGGTTGATTTTTTTTTTACAACATATATTTCTATTTAGTTGAGTACGATGTTTGATGAGTTTCTTTGCAATAAAACAATTATTGCTCTACATGACGCGGGTTAACGAGCTCTTCGAACGGTTTGTTAAGGGAGTGCAATATCCCAATTTCTCTGGCGGAACTCTATATTTTCTTTTTGTACCAATTAATTCTATAGCTAGGCTGCACTCGTTTGGTGGCCTGTTGTCACTTCTTCAGGGGATATTAGAATCTCACATAGACTGTTCGTTCCATATGCCATGATTATTCAGAAACATCGGTGTGATTTTGTTTTTATTGTGTTTAACGGTGCATCAACATTTTGGCTATCTACAGGCTGCTTCTCTTTTATAACGCCAACAGTACGTGGTCGGTCACCCATTCAGGTACTGGCCACGCCCGTCGTTGCTTGCCTTTGGTGGTAACGAGAACCCGTGCATTCAACCGGTGGCTATGGCCGTTGGCGTCAATGTGAACATGGTAGCAGAATATATTCTGAAAGCTAAGGAGCGCCTAAAATGGGACTTGTGAATGAATTGACGTATTTCGTTTCTACTGAAGACTTCGACCTGTGCAACCACATCTACGTACATTGTCAATGGCCACCCACAATTCCCCATTAAAACGAGGGTTTGGTATTATTCGAGAAACAACAATGTTGAATCTAAAAACAAGTCATTCATTAAGCCATCTTATCCTGTCTTGTTTAATTTGTCAGAGGGACTCATAATAGGAACCAGATACTATTCCATAGTGGAGGTGGAGATAGCCGTTGCAGAGATACGCAGACAAGGTATAGTTGGGATTCGGCTAGGAGAAAAAAAACGTCAGATTTTCCTGACGATTTCTTCCTGAAAGTCTGACGTTTTTTCTCCTAGCCGAATCCCAACTATATCTTGTCTGCAGATACTATTCCTATTCATTATTTTTGTTAACATACTTTACATTATGTGAACATACTTTGTAAGTACTACATCCTAAAAAAAAATGAATCATATAAAATAAAAATAAACTTTTCAGACCAGCCAAAAAAAAAAGAACAATTTAGTTTCCATTCCTTCCTGAAACTTCGGGACGAGAGAGTAGGAATTGAGTCCCCCCTTGAGACACGCAAAGTGCATTACCCACGTTCGTTGCTCGAAGTGTACTTGTCGAGTTGTTCGTGTGGGTATTTTCAAGTAGTATGCTCTTTATGATCTTGTTCATCGTCCGGTTTATGAAGGCAAACTTGATTCAAGTCTCTTGACATTTGTCAAACTCTTATTTCTTTTTGCCAATAAATTATTTAAGTGGCTAAGATTAAAATTCCTGGCTTACTTGTCTTTTTTATTTATCTTTCATGATTCATGGTTGAGAATGTTGCTTCTTCGACATTTCAGGTTTCTTTTCTTTTTTTGATCAGCTAAGGTATTATTAAGTATAAAAAGCAATGATTCTGGCTCTTGTGGGTTAATCTTATATGCTGTTTTACTTTTTACTCCGTTTTACCTCAGGAATATAAACTACTACAGGGCGTTGTCTGATATGTATCAGTTGGTTTTTACCACATTCCGAAGCAATGTACACATTGAGATTGCACAGAATTTTTGAAAAATGTCCATCAATAGAAGGGACCAAAAATGACCCCGTTAAAATTTATATGTGTGTCCCCGTTATCATGGTGCACGCCGGAATTTCATTTTTTCGCTACGAAACGTGATATATAGCATTCTCGTATGAAATGATTCAACGAATTTAACGAAACTCGTTATTCGTTGTGTTCATATAAAGAGAAAAATATGGCTGTAAAAATAAACTAAGTCTGTTTATTAGGAGGAAGGTGGTTACTCCGGACCCAAATTACTAATTTGCTTATACTGTTCTTTCTCCTATTTTGTAACTAAATGCGTTATACGTCGTGGGTATCTAAAGAGAATGATGTGTTTAAAAAATAAACTAAATCGCTTCATTAGAAGTTGGGGTTTAATCTGTACGAAATCTTTGGGGTATTGCGTCCTAATTGAATTAAGCGGCTCGGGCGTTCAACCACTAGGAGAGCTAAACATGGACGCTGTTTTCGTCCATATATATATTTATATATATATATTTATATATATACATATATATATATATATATATATATATACATATATATATATATATATATATACATATATATATATATATATATATATATATATATATATATATATATATGAGTTATATTAAGAAAAATATTCAGGAATACAGTGTACTTTAACCACCTTCCGAAGAATATGTTTAGTTATGGACAGGGTGTCAACGATTTAAATCATGATTAAAATCATTTGATTTTTTTTTTTAAAATCATTGATTTAAATCAATTTATTTCTTAAAAAAATATTGATTTAAACCAATTGATTTTATTAAAAAAATATTATTATATATATTTTTTAACTTTAGTTTATTTTTTTAACTTAAATCTAACTAGTTCTGCCTTTTTTTCCCGCCATTTCAACATTTCAAGTTTACTTTAGTCCCTAGGGCCTACCTTCACTTGACCGTTATCTATTCAAAGTCTGTTTCTTTTATGACCCTTTCTTTGTTTTTAATTCTACAAATAAATCTCCTTTTAGGTTTAAGATAAAAGAGATTGGCAGGCAGTGGGCGAAGTGAATGCTTTAAATTGGTGGAAGTCTTCTTCGGTGTTAAAATATTGCATTTCCTCAAAAGAACTGTTAATAATAAAGCAGCTTATGACAGGAAAGGCAACTTCTGCAGGGGTTGAAAGAATGTTTTCAACCCTTGGTTTTGTGCACAGTCAAATGAGAAACTACCTAATTAGATGTGAAAAGGCTGACAAATTGGCGTTTTTGTTCAAAGCTTTAAATAAATAATATAACTGTTAGTGTACGTGATTAATAGGGAACGGATGTTCATGTAATATAAAATACAAAATATGTACATATATATTTACCCATTTATAATAAAATATGTAATAAAAAATTGAAAATATTTAGTAAACAAATACCTTTAACACTATAAAATATTGAAAAGAAAAGCATAAATAATAAGTAGGAACTCTGTTATTATTAATGGAAAGAACAAAAGTATAGAAGAAAATGACAAAAACTGTTTAAAATATTGAAAAATAAAGCATAAATAAAAATTAGGAACTCATTATAAAAGGTGGAAAAGTTGAAAATTTTTAAAGATGAACATTATTTTGGAAGATTGTTTGCTACAACTTGAATTTTGAAATTTTCAAACGTGAAATGATGCCGGTCTTATCTGAGTATACTTTTGAAACGACTGAATTATTTTTCAACATCTACTTAAGTCACTGGTGTGCATTTGAAGGCTACAATCAACTGCTCTGAAGAGTTGGATTCAACTAAACTGTTAATCGTTTTCCCACTATGGATATCTCCAATAATGTGGATATTTTTCCATCCAGGGGTTCTAGACTGTCTTTTCACTTTATTTTTAATTTATTCCCAGTAGCTCCTTCTAAAACCTGGATTTTCTCTATTACTCTCGTATGATTCTAATGCTATCCACTAACAACATGCCTTTTGTACAGGGTATCACAAAAATAATGGTCATCCGTTGGCCAGATGATTCTCCAATGCGAGATCGGAAAAAATAATCCCCATATTAACCCCCGCAAAATTTACCTTGAAATTATTATTAGTTATTCAAGGTCAAATTTTTTTATGCATATTTCGAAACTGCGAGTCATGAGGAAGAAAAAAGTCAACGGCACCATAGCTATGCATAGGTCAGAAATTACTCCTTTTGGTCAAAATGACCATTAACAGCGTATACGTGGGCCATTCTGTTACAATCGACAAATGGTGGCCAATTTTGATAATTTTTTTCTTTAGCATGTTATAACATTGCCCCACACAAAAATACCTCGTTTGATTTTTTTAAAAAAGCATCTTACAGTATAAAAAAATGTAATTATATTGAACAACGGCCCTCACAGCGGCAATCATTGGAAGACCAGAACGCATATTTTACAATTGACAGAAATGCCTTCATGAGATTATTCCAGAAGCTTATCAAGAGCTCCTGGCCATAAGCTTTCAACCAATCACGAAAATTAATCATTAAGGATTTCATTCGTCGTGTATGAATTTCATGAACCAGCCAGTCCTCGAGTCGCTCTTAGAATAGAGGATAGAATAATTGTCCTTGCCCGTGTGCAGAAAAAAAAGTTTCTTCCTAAAAAAAAAATAATAAAAAAAAAACTTAATAAGTAAGATTATCACTCCAGCGCCCGTAGCAATTGTGCCCGCTCACCAGCTTAAATATTTCGGACTTCATTTCTGAGGCAAACTGCCAGACTTTCTCCAAATTCTTTTAAATGCCCAAGTTATTCTCGTCCATTTCGCGTACTTTCTTCCATCCACAATACCCGCTGGAGGAGGTCTGGATGACGTTCCAACATGTCCAGCACCCACCTGCAAAACAATGCTCTCTGCTCCTGATCCCCGGGCCTCAACTCCTGAACTTCTTCCCGAGGGAAGTTCTGGTCCTCCAATGATTGCCGCTGTGATGGCCGTTGTTCAATATACTTACATTATTTTATGCTGGAAGATGCTTTTTTTTAAAAAAAATATAACGAGGTATTTTTGTGTAAGGCAATGTTAGTAGAACATACTATAGAAAAAAAATTATCAAAATCGGCCACCATTTGACGATTGTAATGGTAGATAGATAGATAGATATGGAGTTTGACGCTCTACTACTAGGTTATTTGTGCCTTCCAATATATTGGTTCGAAAAGGTTTGGGTTCTTCTATAAATGTTTGATTTAGGTATTTAATTAAATTTTGAGCCATCTGTGAGTTAATGGGATAGGTGTACGATTGTAATGGAATGGAATGGCCCACGTATACGCTGTTAATGGTCACTTTGACCATAAGTAGTCTTTTCTGACCTATGGTGCCGTTGACTTTTTTCTTCCTCATGACTCACAGTTTCGAAATATGGAATAAAAAAATTTGACCTTGAATAACATTTCAAGGTCAATTTTGCGGGGGTTACTATGGGGGTTATTTTTTCCGATCTCGCATTGGAGAATCATCTGGCCAACGGATGACCATTATTTTTGTGACACCCTGTACCTAGTATTGACATAGTACATATACAGCCACCTTCTTGGAATTAGAGGAATCAGTTACCTAGACTCAATGTGTAAATTTTTATTTTCTTTCTCGGTTTTCCTTTATTTCTTCAATTACAAAATAAAAAGAATATTAAAATATGTAGCAAACATATGTATTTATAGCAGAATATGTAAAAATATGGAGTTTTAACAAAATATGTAAAATAAAAAACTGTTTTAATACTGTTAAAACTCTTAAAACATGCAGAATTACATCAATACTTAGGATTTACGAATCAGAAAAGAATATGTAAATACAATTACATCTGTTCCCTAGTGATTTATATTTCTGTAAAGCTTCATTTCTAAAATTGTTGTTTTAAAATTAAGTCATTAATTAATGATTTTTGTTGATTTAAGTCTTTAAATTTACAGGAATTCTGGTTTCAAAATATAGGTCAACTTCAACCCCTGTATATATATCCGTCAATTCTGCTATGCTCCCAAAATTATCCACTTAAGACAAAACACTTTAGAATAGTTATTTTATTATTTGCATTATAAATAAACAAATATTTTAGTTACAGGTTTATATAATGAATAACTAGGTAATAACCAGCTCTCTATATAGACTAGATACATTTAAAAAGTCTGATTTCTTTTTTAAAGCCGGTTTTAGTAAAAAAAATTCAAATTAAATAAAAAAAATCCGATTTAAATAAAAATAATCTGATTTAAATCAAATAAATCCGATTTTTTTGATTTTTTTAAAAAAATCATGATTTTTTTACACCCTGGTTATGGAGCTCCTACGGAACGGATGTTTATATATATTCATATTAAGAAAAACAAAACCTGATTTTATTCTCGGGGAAGAATCTTTAGTTTTGTCAGAAACCTATTTATGTTTTTATTAAAGAATTTATGTAAATTAACGGAAAATCAAACCTGAAACTTTTACTTTGGTTTATTCCCAAAGTAATTATTTAACTAACGATTTTTTCAATTGTACTTTTCTGATTGTAATTTTTCGTTCAAGATTTTATTTTGTATATATATTTTTTACGGCGCTTCTGCGTCTAGGCCATTAGCTCAGGGCTATGTATAGGTTACCGCCCTTTCTAAACTTCCATGTCGCAGCAGGGAATTCCTCCAACGGGTCCTGAAATGAAGAAACTCATCCTGCTGCAGGTGGGACTTCAGCCCACCTCTACTGCTTGAGGATCCAAGGCTTTAGCCGCAAGACCACCGGAAGGCCCAAGATTTTATTATCTACGATATTGTGGATTTACTTTAGAATTCTGAGATATTTCCTTGAAGCTACTTTCTGACTTTAGGAATAAGGTGCTAATTTCTCTAACTGACGGTAAAACGGCATATAATTCGCAGGTATACTGTGTTACAAGGTTCTAACTATCTTACTAGTAGTAATTACTGCTCTAGACATGAGGTAATCTTGGTAACATAGTCAATGGATTCCTAGCCATAGAAGCATTCAGGGTGACGAGGGTTTCGAGGGGGGAACCCGAGAAGGGTTTCTCGAATTAGACTACATTTCTTCGGTGTTATCTTCTCTTTAGCTTAGGCTATTACGTACTCTCAAGCGAGAGGGAAGTTCAGACTGCGTTGGTACACAATACACTCAACAAAGCTGTTTATCACCGGCACAGTGATATTACCACTGAATATATTAAGTAGAGCAATTTTATAATATTAATAATAATTATAGTAATAAGAAAAGAAACCGCGAGAATGCCGAGGCTAAGCTCCAAGGTCGCAATAGAATTTATTACCGCGCCCTGCAACTTGAAAAGCACTTATCCTGCCGGGGACTTGCTTTCACTCCTCGGAATAGATGGATATAGACGCTGTGAGATCTAAGATGAAACCTCTGCAGTGTTGGCCTTATCCGTGAGTTGCTTGTTAAGAAGGGAATGCTTGGATTTGATCCTGTCGGTATTGAGACAACGCGTGCAAAGTTGATTGATACGTAAGTGCAAAGATTATCTAAAATTCTTCAAGGGGCCTTCTTCGTTGAGTTATAGGACCCTAGTTTAATAAAACATTATTCACCTTGATGTTTGCCACAAAGGAAGGCTAATTTAAATAATATATCACATATACAACTTTTGTCCGCAGTCGTGTGGCTTTACAACCTCAGCCCATCGTCAATAATAAAAAGTCCGACTCGCAGGAACTGCATCATCTTTGCGCGGTTCCGTTGATATCCCTTTTGTCATTTGAAAAGCTTAGAATAGAAACAGATAATATTTGGTTCGGCCTTTGTTCAAAGGGCTTTATGACTTTACCTGGTCGGGTCCGCCAGACCCCAGAATCCTCTTCTAGAGATACCTATTTAGTACGTTTCAATGCATTGAAAAATATCAAATTTTTTCACATTTTCTTGTGTTCGACTATTATAGTAATAATTCTACAAATAAAATCAATTAAAAAATAAAATAAAAAACCAACAGAATAAAGTAAATTGAAAATATTCAAATCTCTTTCTCTTGGCAAGCTATATTTCGAACAATGAATTGTTTTTCTTATTTTACTTAATCTGTTTTATTGTCAAATACATTACCCAACTATAAGCAATTAAAAAATTACAAGGAATAAAAACAGACAAAAAGAACCGTTTAACCAAAAACGAAATGACATCGCTTATTCATAACTTTCTTCAGAATCTTTTTTTGTAGACCATTTAGTAAGCTTTCAAATGGTAACCTTTCGCTTCCCAAGATTTTTCATTATTTCTAGCAACAGAAAATTGGTCTCATTTTACCTATCCTGTTTTACACACAAGTCCATTTTCCTAACATAAGAAATTACAAAAATAAAAAGCAATAAAAAACTAAGGGAAAGGGACAAAAAGAACGACAAAAAACCGTTCATAAGAGCTAAACAGACGTATTTGAAGTTTTAAGCACTTATTTCTTCAATCGACATCACCTAATAAAAAATTGTTTCAGAATATTTTTTGTAGAGAATTTAGAAAGCTTTCAAATAGTTTCTATCCACTTATATTATATTATTTGATATTAATGAAAGTAAACGAAGTTTCCAAAACTTTTCATGTCTGTTCATAAAATATTTTATTCTAACCCTTCCTCAACTCCAAACGTAACCAAAAGTTTAACATGTTAGTTTTGATGAAATTCAAACATGCAAAACATGTTTCAACTGAATCCCATGATTGTAAGTACCAAAACCAAACTAGGCTTTGTATTTGTGTCGGCAGATACCTGGGGTATATTTACAACTCTTGAGGATTAACTCCTAGCAGGTACATTTTTTGTGGACCTACAGGCAGTGAACCCCCATAGTATCTAACCTGTGTGAAGTTGAATATTGTTTCTAATTATACGTATCCTGTTTTATTGACAAATACATTAGACTACTATAAGCAATTACAAACACTAGGGAACATTCCAAAGAACTCGGAGTAGGAGCCTCGACAGTTTCAAGACATTTGAAGGAAATCGGCAAATCCAAAACTGACATTTCATACGGTATAGCCTGATATATTTCTAGCAATGAATTGTTTTTCTTATTTTAATTAATCTGTTTTATTGTCAAATACATTATCTAACTATAAGCAATGAAAAAATAACAAGGAATAAAAACAAACAAAAAGAACCGTTCAAATATACGAAATCAATTACTTCAAAGTTTAAGCACGTATTTCTCCGATTGACATCGCCTAATCAAAAATTGTTTTAGAATCTTTTTTGTAGAACATTTATTAAGCTTTCGCATGGCAACCCTCCGTTTACCAATATTTCAAACAGTTTTCGAGATATTAGGGAAAGTATACGAAGTTCCCAAAACTTTTCATGTCTGTTAATAAAATATTTTATTTTAATCCTTCCTTAACTCCAAACGTAACCAAAATTTCAATATATTAGTTTTAATGAAAGTAGAACATGTAGAAAATGTTTCAACTGAATCCCATGATTCTAAGTACCCAAACCAAAAACGGCATTCAAAAACTATTTTTCCCATTTTCTCGAAAACGGTTATAGCTATCGCCTTGAAAATGGTTTCATTCGTTTTCCTAGCCCAAGAAGTATATAAAACGAGTACTTAAATCGACGAGTAGTTAGTAAAATGAACTCAAAAATGTAAGCGTTACGATTTTTTTGCGCGAATTTCGCCCCAAACGCCATCTTCCAGTGGGCGGATTTTGCTGGTTAACGAACTTGACCTTTCAAATTAGACGAAAGAATTTTGTACCAAATTTCATCAAAATCGGACCATTTGTCTGGGAGCTTCAGAGCGAACAGACAAATATATATATATATATATATATATATATATATACATACATACAAATTGTATATATATATATATATGTATATATACACAAATTTTAACCCCTATCATTTTCGGTCTCTAGGGGTTCTGAAACGCAAAATTTTCTAGTCGGCACTTCCGGATTGCGTCATGAGATCAACCTCATAAGCGGGGTTCCCGGGGAGGAACTTGACCATAAGCCATACTTGACCAGAAGCCAAGTTTGGCTTAGTACTTGTCAGCAGTTCTTGCACCTCTCTCTATTTAGCAAGTACTCATATACACGTTGGTGGACAAACAGCGTTCAGTATAGTCCGTCCAATAATAATAATGAACATAACAGTCCAAGATAGTTGGTTCTCCAGTAAGTCGCAAACACTCGTCCAAACGTAGCATTTAGTATGGTCCTTCTAGTAATGTACCAGGTTGTCTTCTGTGCGAAAAAGTTACGAAAATCATGAAAATGTCACGAAATAGAAAATAGGGCACGTAACTCACGAAGAAGTCATGAATTTTGAAACGAAATGTCAGTCTTCAGTTAGACCAGAGTCTAACGTTACCCCGGGACTTCTGTGAATTCGTAATAGACAATGTTTTCCTGCGACGCAATTCTATCTACCTCCCCACCCCTTCTCTTACTTACAGTGCACACACTAGGATCCCCTTCCCTGGGTGCTATAAGTGGCCTCATCCAAAATAATAAAAATACTTTCAAATGAAGTTTTTTTGATAGTTCTACCATTTACGACATAACCATTAAATGAAAAATCTCATTATGATAGAGACTTTGCGCCCTTGAGATGGACATTCCGTAATTTCCCTATGGTACTCCTTCGGAATAAGAATGTATGAAAGAGGGGCGTCGCAGGTTCATTACCATGCAGGCTTTCTGCTTAACATTTCGTAAACTACATACCTAATAGCTCTGGTTTCACCAGGCCTATAGCAGCTGCTTCTCGAATACCGATACGCCGTAATAGATTTAATTAGAACTCATGACCTCAATGGATCATTTTAGTTTTATCTTCTTTCGGGAAAAATTGCAAGTACACATCAAAGTCGATGACAATAATGTGTATAAAATTGATAATAATAACATTACAGGTTCTCCCCGTAGTCCTGTGGCTAACATCGTTGAATCTCGTGCCGGCTACAGTCCCGCCTGCGGCAGGTTGAGTTTCATCATTTTAGGGCAAGTTGAAGAAATTCTGCTGCACCATAGAAGTTTAGAAAGGGTGCAACTGCTTGTGCATAGGCCATAACCACCATAAACTGTCCTTAGAAATCATCTTGAAACCAGTCTGTAATGCGTTTCCTGTTCTTTTTCCAATCATATACGGTCGATGTTCTTACCCTAAACTATACAGCAATGTTCTTTAACAGTTCTTTCTTTTTAATTATTCCCAATGCTTCCATCCTTTTTTGTATAGTCAACACAATGTTTTTACGTTTCGTTTAAATCGCGCTCGACGAGCAAACAAACAGCAAAACGATACTATAACTCGACCGAAAAATCGCGTAATTTACCGACTAAGAATAATAACGTTTCGTTTTCAAAACTGGTCCGAGATATCCGGACGTCCGAGTTAAAGAGGTTTTACTATATTTACAATCATTGTAAAAAAATTAGAAGTCAAATGTTTAACTATACTTTCTTAATAAATTTCTTAATAAATCACATATGCAAGATGTTTTAGATGCTTATATTATTATTCCCAAACCATCTAGTTCAGAGTCTATTTTCAATGTCTTCAACTGGGGAACTGAATCTGAACAAAAAGTGTGTGATAATGGGAAAAGCTGATTTCAGCGAATGCTTAATCTTTAAAAAAGATGTTTTGAGATTAATATATCACGCATATAGAAGGTCTCGATGAGTACTACTATTTTGTTCCTTTGCAATCTTGAGTAATCTCTAACGGTTCCTAAGATATTTCTAGCATAAATGTGACACCCTGTGTATAACAGATGTACTTATCTATCTCTATAAAATTCAGCTGGTCTGTCAGTTTTTAATGCAAATCCACACCGTTTTTGACCAATTTTTACCAAACTTAGCTCACATATAGGTCTTGATCCGGGGACTGTCATAGGCTAGGTCAATTTCCTCTAGGACTTACAGTTCCCAGAGTCTATCTTTCTATTGGTCTATTCCTCTGCGCAATTCTATTGGCCTTTGTGTTTATAGTTACCGTCTTGTTCCCTTTCTATTTAAAACGCAATTCATTTGTGCATTGGTATGTTTTCGCGATTGGTGTTTCTTCGTTTGTTACGCGATTTCCTAGTTTGTTGTTTGTTTTCCTAGTTTTTTGTTTATTTTACCGAAACAAAGGAAGTACTTTTAAGTTGCATATCGGTCCATTATCCGCCGAAAAACCATCCTTGATCTATATTATCAACGAGTTGGATTGACTAGAGTTTCGATATAACCTTGAGCGAGCGGAAACCCATAGCAATTGTGCCATTAACATAAGTGCTGCGCGTTATATTGAAACTCTGTTCAACCCAAATGGTTAATAATCCCGTCGCCATATTGGCAAAAACTCAATTGACGCCTTGATGCAGATCTCTGATCCGGTGATGATCCACATCTCTGAGAGCCGGTTCTTTAACCTGCGTTGTAGCTAATACGTAAGTACCTGATTTCATTCAGTACTTGGAAGCCTACACTGTGCCGAATATTGTTCCGATACCTGAAAGGTAGAGATTACTTATCGTCATTTCTGGATTGCGTCGTAAGGTCGACGTCAGTTTGCTCCCTATGAAGGGAGGGAGGAAACGCGTTCCAATGGAGCATAGCTATGTTGGCGTTCTATGTATTAACAATATATTATTAATCTTTTCTAATAGTTTCACATGTGACATTAAATTCTGAAACACCACTAACGCCGTACACAGCCGAGAGATACTAAACCCACAAGTCTTGGATGTTCATAACATGAGTTGTGATAAAGCAGTGTATTATCGGACAAGGCTGTCCTGTGCACCCTCTCTCCTTGGGTTTGCTCAACACGGCCTTGTCTTGGATAGGTCGGCTTCACCCCATTCCTTGCCCCTGATATAAATAAGGCAGGTATAAGTCCATCAACTAGGAGCAGAGTAAAATTAATAGTCTCCACAAGCTATTATGGAGGCCTAGTTTCTCCGTTAGCACGCGTTCTATTCCATACAGATACTCACGTTGGATATATTTCTCTACAATATCTAATAAATGAGTAAAATATACTTATGAACGTAGAAAAATTCATTCTGAATTGTTGATAGAGTTATAACAACAATAATTATAAGAGTTATGCACATGAGTCAGCAGTTTTTTTGAGATTCCGCAAACTATTGAAATAGAATTGTTTGCGCTACACTGTTCCAAAGTTGCTCTACCCTGGGAATAAGCATCCTGCTGAATGGTGAGACCAGCTCTATTTGAAGAGAGCGGACAATATTTAGGGGTTTGTAAAGATATGCACGGGTATAAAAATAACTGAATATAATGGGATAATTTACAGTGGAATTTTAGGAGGAAATTACCTAAAAGGGTTTCAATGTAGCGGTTTTGATGCAGAATATACTAATAGATGGCTCCAGGCTGACCGCTTTAGCAGAAGTAGTCTTAGTAAGGTGATAAAATTGATGATATATGTTATATGAGTTACTCAAAGCATTGTAATTGTAATTACAGGCCTACATTATCCTTCCCGTCCTTCTCCGTGGTGCTCGGGGGTTGCTGGGTGTTTACTCTGACATCATATAAAAAAAGTGTTAACACCATAAAATGTGCGCATGGTTGTACTGTAGCAATAATGGAGCCCAAATTTTAACGGCTTCTAGATTTTTTTTTTTTTAATTCATTTATTTATGAGCACCCGCAACTCATAAATAAATGAATCAAAAAAGAAATCTAGGAGCCGTTAAAATTTGGGCTCCATTATTGCTTCTAGATTTAAAACTACATAGAGGCAGCAGGAGAAGGTATGGCACCTCTATGGTGAGTCACAGAGGTCTCCTGGCAATGACATCACGGTGGTTTGGCGAGGCGAGACAGTTTACACCAAACAGGAATTATGTTTGTAATTCTTGGACGGTTGATGAGTCTTTCCCTTGCTCAGCGCTTCTATACATCTAACTTTTGTGTAAATTGAACAAGTATTTGGTTGCTTCAAAATTGAATAAACTGGCCGGTCAACTCCAAAGAACAGTGTTTAAAATATTACTGAAATTTGTCTTCGAAATGATAATCACCACCATTCAGTATATATAGTTACTTTACTTGATGGACTACAGTCCATTATGGACCAAGAGCTCAACTTGGTCCGTTTCCAGGCCATCCCCAGACCCACACAACCTATAATAAATTTAATGGGTACCTGCAAAAAGGAAATCCAGGCGGTGCTGACCACACTGTATCCCTGGTGCGTTGTGACACATCTACAAATCGGGGCCCTTTTGGGCTGTTGGGGGTCTAATTTTTTTTTATGTATGTACATTTATATATCTCAGAAATTTTAAATATTATATTCTATTTCTGTTTATTTGGCGCTAAATAGCATAGTTGTGATGCTCTTTTCTATTAAATGCTTTTTTATTACTATTTTAATAACAACAGTCTCTAACACAAGACAGAATTTTTGGATGGATTTTAGGCACCATCTCAAGTGGGAAGGGAACCCACGACACTAGGCAGAGTGAAATAACGACTTAACACTCACGGCCACCGGATTCCTGTATTAAATATTAAAGATCAACACTTTCTATATTCATTGTAGCATCTGTCTTGGTGATAAATATGCCTAGTTTGCGCAGCTATACTGCGACGGACTTCCAGGAGTTTAATCGTGTATTTACAAGATTGATTCGACCTTCGTACTTAATCGATTTATCGGTGTTATCTCAGACATGTTTCTGTCTCGAGTGTCATATCTTGAGACGAATAACCCTGCTGACCTACCTGAATACACCTTGACAACAGTACTGCTGTGGTCTAGGGGATGGCGTGCCTCCACACCGCTAAGGTGGCGAGTATTGATATCTAGGTTCATAGACCTCTCCTCTACCTCCAACAATCTACCTTTTACACGGGCTAATATTCAATACATCGCTCAGAACAACCACTCCATGCATTATCCAATGTTTGGATCTGGGGTCTTTATTCTCATGCAAAGAATAAATGCTTTATTGAAAATAATATACTATTCAGTAATATATCTGTACCCTGGGCGTAAAGGACGCCATGTCAATTTTTCTTATTACTTAAGGGGTAATATTACCTTGTAACTTCTTTTTACACATTTTTTTTATGGGCTAAAATTCTGCCTTAAGTCATCAAAACTCATATCCAAGAGTGTTTATATGAAGAAAATATTTTTAAATGGTCAAAAAATACGATTTTCCGAGTGAAATCCCGATCCCGAGTGAACGCGGTGCTGTTTTTTGAACTAGCTTCGATTGGTCCCTTTTTAGTTGTTAAATTTCTGTTTTTGGTCCTCCTTTAATACATTTCAAAATTTAAACCCATTTTTTTTTATCTCTATTACAAGATAGAATAAAAAAAAAAATACAATAAGAGAGACATGAACATTAAACTTTAAAGTCGTTTTCTCAAAACTATGTTTTTCAAATCATGCGATACTCTGGCGTTTTCAATTTTCACCTGGTCAACTTCAAATTTTAACTGCAGTATGCTACTTACTTTGCTAGATTAAACCTTCTTCTTTCGAAATAATTTTAGTTTTTCGTTCTTGATTAAAAATTGCCGCCTGCAGACTATCGCTCGTGAAAAAAAGAGGTTTTCCGTTTGTCAGACACAGCGCCGCTTTTTTTTTTTTTTTGAAGAATTGAAAATTATTTCCTTGGCTAATTTAACATCCCATATAAAACGTTTGATATAAAAAATCGGAAAATGTTGATTTATTTGTTATTTATAATTTCTAGGAAATGACATAGATTTTGATCGCACAAGGTTTTTTGGGGGGGATTCCATAATACAGTATATAATAATATAATATCTCCTGTTCCCATAAATAACGAAGATAAGACAGTGAAAAATGAATTCATGCGCGTTTGCATTAGAGGCAAAAGACACCATGTCGAGGACTTGGTTATTTTTAACTATGGTCAATACTTCCAGTTACCTATCAATGCCGATAACAATGGGAAACATTTTCTTTTAACTGTTTCTATAAGAAATGAAGAAACAAATTTTAATAGTTAAAAATTATGGAAAATTGGGTCTCCTGAACAATTACAAATATGTGACATGGTGTCCTTTACCTCCGGGGTACAGATATATATGTATGTATATATATATATTATATATATATATATATATATATATATATATATATATATATATATATACATACATACACATACACACACACACACACACACACACACACACACACACACACACACAACACACATACATACATATATACATATAGTATATACACAGAGTAAAACAACTTTACGGATTGACGATACAATTCATTGATACGTAGCCTTATCCTGGCTCGAAAGAGTGGTATCCTGTGCTCGTAGATAACCAGAGAATTGAGGCATATGAAAGTGGAGCGTTGAGAAAGAGCGTAGCGAAAAACGTTGCTATGCCAACATTATTGAAGTCGTTGCTATGCTCTCTGCTTTGCCAGGCTGTTCATCATTCCGTACTTCCATTTAACCTCGTTCTTTGCTATACTCTTTGCTCTCTCTACGCTCCACTCTGTAAGCACCCTAACGAAGTCATTTTCAGAAAAATGAATAAAGGCACAATACACATTCTTCGAGGAAAGATACCGGGTAGAAAAGGACGAGATAGAAGGAGAACATCCTGAAAACCTGAAATTTACTTTGGAGTGAGGAACTTTTACAAACACCAGAAGAGATAGACACTTGATGAAAAAGTTCAAGTTAAATCTTTTTATCTTCGGAGGAAGAAAGAAATCTAAGCTGCCCCGCGAGGGAGGGTTTGTCCGAACCCCTTAGTTTCCTTCTTGACCTTAAGACATTTTAAAATATATATCTGTTCCCCGGAGGTAAAGGACACCATATCACATATTTCTAATTGTTCAGGAGACCCAATTTTCCATAACATTGAACTATTAAAATTTGTTTCTTTGTTACTTATAGAAACAGTTTAAATAACATGTTTCCCATAGTTATCGGCATTGATAGGTAATTGGGAGTATTGATCATAGTTAAAAATAACAAAGTCCTCCACATTATGTCTTCTAACTCTAATGAAAACGGACATGATTTTATTTTTCACTGTCTTCGTTAGTTATGAGAACAGGACATAGTTAGACCTCCCCCCGCGTGGATTGAAATAGCTCATCAAGAACATGTTGTTAAGTCAATTTAATAAAAAACATGGACATGGTGTCCTTTACCTCCGGGGTACAGATGTCGCACTAGTATTTCTAAAGTGACACAACTCAACTGAAATTGTGCCACTCTTGCATTTGGAGAGGGAATAGCATCAAGACAGGGAGGGTGACACAAGTGCCCTCTGGTGTACAAGCTCTAAAGCTACGTACGGTAAAAGTGAAGTTTCACGCCCTCGATTTCTTTCTAATTTTGTACAATAATGTATTTTGATGCACTAAACACGAATACGTTAAAAAAAAAACAAACTTCGCATTTAACTAGGAAAGAAGTTATTAAGCACTCAAGTTAATAGAATTCTATTAATTTTAGCGAGTTGGATTGACTGGGGTTTTGTTATCTTCTTAAGCGAGCGGAAACGCATAGCACGTGACGACGGGTGAGGATGCCCTTAAAATTAACAATATTTTTGAATAAATGGTTTCTGAACATTTCAAATGAGAGTTCTCTGTTTCCCAATGTTACATATTTGAGCATGCGCGTGTATTACAAATACGCTGTTGACGCCTAGTTTTTTAACTTTCCTAACAGTGAACTTTAGAGCTAAATATTCTATTCTATTAGAATTCTATTAATTTTAGCGAGTTGGATTGACTGGGGTTTTGTTATCTTCTTGAGCGAGCGGAAACGCATAGCATGCATGCGTTAAAGTTGTCATTTATGCCTTAAAGTCGTCACAAATTTAGTTGTTTACATTAGCTCTCATAACCCGCATAACAGTGAACTTTAGTGCTTAATAACTTCTTTCCCTAGTTAAATGCGAAGGTTTTTTTTAACGTATTCGTGTTTAGTGCATCAAAATACGTTATTGTACAAAATTTGAAAGAAATCGGTTTTGAGGGCGTGAAACATCATTTTTACCAAGGGACATACAGTTTTGATGGTTGATAAAAATATATTTGCCACGTCTTTCATAGTCATAACTGAAAAAAAAAAAAACGATTTTTGAGTTGTGTCACATAAGAAATACGAGTGCGATATGTGTGCATACAAATCTTAATTTCACTGCAACGACAAGTTGGGAGAAACAGCTGGTTTTTAACCTTCATTTTCATACATATAATTGGTTATGTGTATGGTGTCTTTTACAATGGAATACTCAGAGATTTACATTAACTTATGGATGTGCCATAGTCTTCTGATAATGTCCATACTTTGGAATAATACTTGTGCAGAATTGATGATCCGCTCGAAAGTGCAGCTCTTCAAAGTTTTCGTTAAGTTCATGATGAAGATCCCTTGTAAACCGTACTATGCATTTATCTTAGGGTCTTCATGTTTAAATGTTCATTGTCAACAAATTTGAGGATGATTTAAGATCCATTGGAGAAAGGCTTCTTGTTAAGATGTTAAAACCGGTCTTGTTCATTTAAATAAAAAAATAACAGGTGGATAAAATCTTTCTTTATCACTGAATAATGTAATATTTACTCATTTATAGATATATAATCCTGGATTAAATATATCCACAGTATAATATTCTATTTATAAAATGAGGAAAACGGTATGTTTATGAAGTGATTCATACATATATGTGAAGTTAAGGAGTGGGATGATAAGAGATAAGCGAAAGCAGTCTTCAATGCCTGTTTGTATTTATTCTCCTCTGGACAATATTTCCTGCTCCATGAACGGGATCTGCTTTTTGTAAGGATTAATATACACTAACCTTGTAATGTTTATTTCCGCATTTTAGCCATAAATAATTATAATTGTAGGTTTTCATCCATTACAAAACAATGTCGTATTTTAACAGAACTAAATACTTGTTAATGTTTTTTTTGCGTATCTACAACTTCAAAAGCCAATGTTAGGCGCTGGTAATAAACATGGCTCAAAATTAATGTATGAGCGAAGACTTTTTGGTAAAACTAAAGGAGAGCGTCCTCAGCACCGATTTTTTTTTCTTCCAAATTTTGCACTATAACGTATTTTGATGCACTAAACACGAATCCGTTAAAAAAAAGTTGCTCTCAACTAGGAAAGAAGTTATTAAGCACTTAAGTTCACTGGTATGGACGTTATGAAAATTGGCGTAAACAGCGTCTTAATAAACATTCATATTAAGAAGAATGTCTAGGACGACTTTTGGGCAGACGGGCTGTGCGTTTCCGCTCGCTACGCTCGCTCAAGAAGATATCAAAACTAGTCAATCCAACTCGCTGTTATGGATAGATTCCGATGTTATGGAGGTTATAAATAGTTCATCAATATTTCAAATGAGAGTTCTTTGTTTCCCAATGTTAGATGTCTGCGTATGCGCATGTTTACAAATACGCTGTTTACGCCAACTTTAACCTCAATAACAGTGCAATTTAGTGCTTAATAACTTTTTTCCTAGTTGAGAGCAACTTTTTTTTTCTTCTTTTTAACGGATTCATATTTAGTGCATCAAAATACGTTATAGTGCAAACTTTGAAAAAAAAACGGTGCTGAGCACGCTCTCCTTCAGTTTTACCGACTTTTTTTCAACAGTAACATTGTTGGAGGAGGTGGACTTTGTCGTATCAAAGCCCAGACGGGATTCGAACCTGTAATCATTCTATCAGCACAATAATGTCTACAATTTCTATTCTTCGTTGCGAAACACTGTCTACTACATCCCCATGCAACAAAAGGGCAAGTCCTCTATTTATCCGTGCCGGTTCCTGGAGAGTGTTTTTCCTGAAAACCCCACGTAGGATTCCCTATAACCCCAAATTTTATTTTTTTTTTTAACTTTCAACAGTCCTTATTTAACCAATTGAGTCAGCTGGTTACAAGAAATGTAATGAAACACCAGAATCAACATTAGAAAGTGTTCATTGATTTCATCGTCATCATATTCCTTTTAATGCTCCTCTAAAGCCCGTTGTAGGAACTACAAGGTCTCCTCGTCCTAAGTGTGTAGGTTAACCTATTAGGTATTTATTCTGGATAGTTCTACGCATTTTGTGGCTTCCAAGAAAGGTCCTCGAATTATCCTCATTAGCACATCAGAATTATAACATTGGCCTTATTAGACTAGCAAATCATCAGAATAACATTATCTTTTTTTTTTTCGAATGTGTAGTGATTTGTCGTTTCCTGCTAAGCTTAGATAACATTCGTACCTTGTAAAAGAAAATGTGTTGTATTAAGTTATTCGCTCCATTGAAGGTTTTAATCTCTTGTAATTTTATGCGAAGATGGAATCATTTCATGGTCTGTTCAAAGAGAATATTGTTGATACGAGTTATCCTTTTCCAAGCAGCAAAATATGTGGGTTTTACTCCAGACCCAAATTTTGAATATGCCTCGTCCTAGGTTTTGTAATATTAGAACAAAAGTCGTAGTGTAGAACCTTAAAAATTATTAATATTTCTATAAAGTTCCCAATGCTTGTCTAGGCGCACGGTAGTGCGCCAGGCCAAGTTCCGGCCTAAGCATACTGTGTGTATATTACAGGCGGTCTTAGAGCCGATTTTTACCCTCTCATAACTTTCAACCAGGTAAAGATAAAGTTATGAAATTTTACACAGGTATTATACTACTAGATGTGAGTAAAACGGGAAATTTTCATAATTCTACATCAAATAGTTTCTGAGATATAAGCGATCGAAAATCGGGATTTATAGGACTCACTCACTCATTCATTCACTCACTCACTCACTGACTCATCAAAATTATTAGGCACTTCCCATGATGCTAGAGACTTGAAATTTTGCATGAAGATAGATATGAAGACGCTATTTAAGGAAAAAATCGAAAAATCCCGAAAAGTTGTGTTTGACTCCGCTTCCGGGGCGGGGGCGTGCCAGTTTTGTACTTCCTTCGGAAACCCGTCATTCCGTCCGAAACCCATGATGTGGGGTATCAAATGAATTGTCTCGGCATGAAGAACCTATATTTGATGTTTTAAGAAACAATTAGACGCATTTAGGCTCGGTAAAAATCTTATACCAGCTGTCTGTCTGTATGTTTGTTCCTCTTACAAATCCGTACCGTTTGACCGATTTTGACCAAACTTGGGACACAAATGGGTCTTGATACGGGGGGAATCATAGGCTAGGTTAAATTGTCTATCAGCTGTCTGTCTGTCTGTTTGTTCCTTATACAAATACACACCGTTTGACCGATTTTGACCAAATTTGACACACATGTCGGTCTTTATCCGGGTAGTGTCATAAGCTAGTCAAAATCGTCTATCAGCTGTCTGTCTGCATGTTTGTTCCTTACACAAATTCACACCATTTGACCGATATTGACCAAACTTGGCACACAGGTAGGCCTTGGTCCGGGGAATGCACTAGGCTAGGTAAAACAGGTATTTCAGCTGTCTGTCTGTATGTTTGTTCCTTATACAAATTCACACCGTTTGGCCTATTTTGACCAAACTTGCCACGCAGGTAGGTCTTGATACGGGAGTGTCATATTATCTACGACGTTTTGTACTTTTTGTTCCATCGAAATGCCATTATTCCTTCTGAAACCCATCATGTGGGGTATCAAATGAATCGTCTTGGTAAGGAGAACCTATATTTGATGTTTTAAAAAACATTTCATGAATATTGGTATCAAATATCCAGCAGTAAGGAGAACCTTATGCAGAATCCAAAGACCCTGGTTTTATATGAAGTACAAAAGCCAGTAGGTATACGGCAACTAAATTCTATTTAATACTTAGAAAAAAGTAATGAGATCCCCCAAAAAAACATAAATGTGAAATAGAGGCCAAGTTCCTGCCCCCCCCCCAAAGAAACACCCCCTTCCTCAAAAATATCCCCTCCTAAAACCCCCCCCAAAACGCCTTACCATTCTACACTCCAAAAAAGTAGTTTGAGTTGGTGTATTAATTCAACCAAAAATATTTGCCAATACAAGAGATGATACAAGAAAGAAATGTCCAAGTTCATTATTTGGAAGACCTCATAGTTACTTACTAAGAACAGTAAAGACACTTCAACTGACCTTTAAAAACAACAATAAAAATACTTATATCCAGTTACTAAAATATCACTTTCCTCAATCAGATGTTTTTTTTTGTGCCGAAATTATCTTTAGAGACAAACTAAACAACTAGACAAAAACTAAAAAATACACCAACTCATACTACTTTTTTGGAGTGTAGAATGGTAAGGCGTTTTGGGGGGGTTTTAGGAGGGGATATTTTTGAGGAAGGGGGTGTTTCTTTGGGGGGGGGCGGAACTTGGCCTCTATTTCACATTTATGTTTTTTTGGGGGATTATACTTTAAAGAACTTCGCTAAACAGCACCAGAACCTAATGTTAGATTTGTATTATGAAAAAATGCAATTTTGACCCATTAGGATAGTTAACCCGAAGCCCCCAAGGCGAACCAAATTAGTTACTTGCGTCTTGCGGCAGTATTTTTTGTAAGGGTTATCAACATCTGGGGACTACGTATTAGTTGCCGCCCTTTTTAGCCTGCGAACGGCACGTTGTGTACCCGTTAAAATACTGGCCACGTCTGTCGTTGATCAACGGGTAGCTAAGTATTAAACGTGATAAAACCTTAAGTATTTATAATTATTGTTTTATTTAAAGTTTAACGTCCATTTATTATTAACTACGAATTTTAGGGCGGGTTATCTATAGGTTACCACCCTTTTCTAGCCAGGATAGGGGTGATGCCTTTTCTTTTTTCTAAAGAAAAGCCACCACCCCTAGTGGGAATCGAACCCACGACCTTTGGCACGGAGTGTTAAGTGCTCACGCCTTAACCCTCGCGGCTACCGGGTCTAAAGAATTCTTTTAATTGTGTATTTAATCCTTACTGATGAATGTGCTTAGTTTAAGCTGCTCCTGTGGAACTTATTTTGTTTAGTATATATTACTGTTTAAGTACCACCAGATCCCTTCAGCTTTTATCAGTATTCGCCAATTTAACACTGGCGAGTTTATCAGCAGCATTTGGTGATAAAAATCCATCCGTTTTCCTTCTTCAGCAGTATGTAGGAGTTGAATTCATATCTTTCTCGTCCATTAATTTACTTGTATAAGTATCCAATGTTTCTACATTGTCTTCTTCATTAACCCACCAAATCTAAATTATCTTTTTGTCATATCAATGAACGACGACAAATCAACCACCATAGAATGCTATGTTTGTCTTTTCTTTTTCAAATGATCTTTTATAAATGTCTTGCGGCTAGTCGTAGAGAGGACTGGACTGTAGCTCGTACCAAGACGCGACCTACCTTATTTATCTCGTAAATAAGGTTTTATCATAGATCCGGTGTCCCAAACCTTCCCTAGTCTCCCAAAGAGAAAAATCAGGCGGTCGGTGAGTTTTACTGACCATACGCTCTGCCCTTTTGATTCATTGTGGGCTGTTACGAGAAGGTAATTTATTGCAGGAGGTACATGTACCATCTTGCTATTATGCATGAATGAATTGGTCTTTTGAATGGTGGCATGAAACAACGTCCAAGGCTGATATTTTACTGGATTCCAATTCATATACAGTGTGCCGGATTTCTGGAAGCTTATTGTCAGTTGTATTGTACCAGGTTTCTTGCCAATCGAATTGCCTTTGAAGAAAGCCAATCAATACTTTATGCCTAAAATCCCTCTCAAAAGAACCATTACAAATCTTCAAACATAGTTTGTTCGGAAGAAGCCCGCTGTAAAGATTGTTCCTATGAAGACGGCGACTCCTTAAGTGCCCGGACCTGACTCCGGTCCGTCTCTCCCTGAATAAGAATTACCTTAGATGAGCTTCCGGTCAGTAATCGGCCTTGGCTGGCTCTTCAGGGGCAATTCACAGAAATCTTTGCACGTGCCAGTCCTAGTATTAATTTTGTCCCATTCATGGAGATTCATTTATAAAGAGACCTGCTTGTTTGCAAGTTCGTTATCCAACAGAATCCGCCCACCATAAAAAGGGTTTTCTGTGAAACTCGCTAAAAATGTATAGCTTGAACACTTTTGTGTTGATAGCCTCCATGATAATTGTTTGATGTGCATTCATCCGCGAGGGATTAAATAAATTCTCTTTCAAGGGGATTAAAAACGCCACAAATTTGTCGACATATTTCACATTTCTGCAAACTACAATTTAGTTATTTTAAAAACCGGGAAAAAAGAAGTATTTCTCAATACGTGACAACGATTTGCTTGTTAGTAACCTTTTCTAGTCATGATACGAGGAATGCCAAAAAAAAAAAAAAAAAAAAAAAATAGTCCTGTAGCACGCCACGAGGGCCCTGAGGGGCAGATATTATAACGGTATCTGATTCTTGACCACGAGGCACACAAGGGAGATAGTGTGGTCAATACTATGCTTCGGCCGCCTGATTTTCCCTTTGCTACTTCGACTGCTACAGTCATTAGAACCAAGGTACCCATTAATAAATTAATTAAAGGCTGGGTTGGATTAGGAACGGTCAGGGAGGCCGAATTAACCCATGATCGAAGACACTAGAAGATAAAAATCTTTAGTGCTTGCTCGGGATTTGAACTCAGGTCCTCCAGCATACTAGTCCAGTGCTCTACCACTGAGCTAACCTCGCCCCAAAATGATGCCAATCCTTTCTTTATTAAAGATAATCTTCTAGCCCTAGTGGGAATCACAGTACACTACATTCCTTAAGAACCACTGAAAGTCGAGACCTACGGGAGTGAGCTATTAATGTTTTCGGTTCATTTTGCCCATTTTAGCGTCACAATATCTGTGGCCATGCCTGCAGAAGGTACACTTAGGTTAAGTATGTAATTTTGTTCATTCAAGTGCTCCTGAGGAGGTGTCATGTGGGCGTGATACTTGTACGGAGAATACTAACTATATCGTCGATACAAAAGCAAACTAACGAATATGAAAATCACCACTTTTCAGAGTGGAAAAGTATTTATTCATAACTTTTTTTTGGACAGTCAAATATTCGGCAGATTTGACCTTTTGATAGTGTAATACTTTCCCTTTAATAGAGTGAAGTCAGATTGAAGAATTTGCCGTAAATAAGTCCAGCAGAAATTATTAAAGATGGGCAATGAAAGATGCATTTTTTCATATTCGTTAGTTTGCATTTGTATCGACGATATGATGTTTAAAGAAGAGAATGTGTTTAGAAATTCTGTCACAATAAAATTACAATGTTATTAACAGTCATTACTAAAAAAGGTGAACGTTTGAACAAGTTTTCAATGCAAACTTGTGGTTTTGATTGTATCAAAACATTTCATAAAAAAAAATAATTGTTAATTCCGTTCCACATCATTATGTGCTTAAATGAGGAGCTTGCGAAATAGAACGGTCATTGCCTAGCCACCACCTGTTCACCCTGGCCTTGTTTTGTTTTAAGTGTCTTCGGAAGTGAAAGCAATTCTATTCGGATATTCTCAACATCATTCATACAATTATTTTTATAATGTTAATGTGTGTGTTTTACACTACTGCCTACTCCAGATGGAGTGATTAAATATTTTTCATTTTATAGCATTGTTGTTTATTTAATACTTTGTTGGGGCATAACTGAAATCTTATCAGTACTTATCTTCTGCGCTTTATTTTATTTTGAGTGTTTTACAAAGCTTTATATACTTGAGGGAGTTGCAAAAATCTTTAACAGTAGAAAGGACGAGTTCGCCAAACAGCAAAACCGTCCATAACGATTGGGGTCAACCAGAACCCTCTTCCCTAATTGAGCAGCAAACAATGCACAGAATAAAGTCTAATTCACTGTGGTGTCGTAGCGTGTTTCCTTTCAAATATTAGCTGCTAATTCCGTGATTAGAAACACACACATTGCACGAAACCAACACTTTTCGAAAATTCATTGAATTTTTGTCATATTGAGTTTATCCTGTCGAAGTCGCACTTAATATGTATTAGGCTTTTGAATGTTCACCTTCCCCATACCTCGATTTTTCAAGCGTTTTCTTTTTATAAAATTTTATTCTCAGGTTAAAGATCTTTTTCATGTTTTTTAAGTCAAACATATTTTTATATGCTCCGTCATGAAAACTTATGCAAATATTATTGTAACAGGAAGAAGTATTTTAATTTGTTTGGAAATTTAATTGCATGATCCACCTAAGTGGAGTTTTCGTCACTCTCGTCTAGAGTTTGTTGAGCATCAAATTAAGAATATTAATTTGTAGTTGAAGCGATCTTAAAATAAATTATTGTGTAGAAAGTGTCACAATTTTATAACCCTGCATTTTAGTACCTTACGCCCATAGAGTATATGTTGTGAGATTATTTCTTCTTCAAAACGCCACCCACATGTAGACGGACCTGTATAAAGTGTATTACGTATGGGAAGTGCTTTCTCTGTAGTTCTTGTCCTTAAATGATTCCAACTATCCTTCTTAGGTCATATATCCTATATAATTAGGTTATTATATACCGTATTTTTTGTTTTGAAAACGGATTGTGCGATCCACCTTACGCCTAGATTATACATCAGGTTGTCCCATAATTAATGCTGGTTTTAATATTCCGAATGTTTATGTTCCCTTCTTTTCAACAGGAGAATCTGTTACTTCAATTTATCAAAAACTTGTAGAAATATATGGCGAAAATGTCATCATGTAGGGCGACAAGTACAGCGATTGGTTTGAACGATTTCGAGCGGGAAACCGTAAGCTTTAAGACGAGCTTCGTACAAGTCGACCAACTGAGCTTGGCGACGAACTCCTGCAGGCCACTTTAGAAGAAATATTGTTTTAAGAATTGAAGAGCTAGCAGAAAAACTTGGATCGACACATTCTACAGTCCACCTTATAGATTGGCCTGATATCGTCCCCACAACTATTTACCTTCTATTTTTTTTTACTATTTCTTGTTACGTGAAATTTAAGTCTTAAACCTATAAACTTTCCTTCTAATTCAGAAGGAGGAAAGAGAATTCTTCGCAGTTAAATGGCGAAATGTCTTTGCTTAGGACTATTTTAGGTTTAAAAACGATATGTTATACAATATCCGTGTTATTAAACTACATTTCATGGGACTTAAATACCGTATTATGTAAGTGGAATACTCTCATGTTACTTCACCTTATTTCTTGCCAATGAAGTAGGTTAAAAAATAAGGAGTGCCTCAATGAATGCAAGGAACGATTTAAGTTCTCTCTTATTCCGCCTATTGATTGCGACTCTAATGCTTGATCTTTTTTCAGGAAGGTGTGATGAAAACGTATTGAATATTGGATTAATTTTTCCAGTTTTCCAAAGATTATATAATGATATGTGACTATTATGCTGAAATTAAACTAAACCCCTAGGGTAGTTTTTTAACTTGGCCCAAATGAGTAAGGAGTTATCTTGTTGACATTTAACAAGTTTGCTTTCTTCTTGGGAGAAAAGTCGGCTGCCTTTACGAACGATCAGCCTTACTGTTACATTCGGTTACCTACTAAGGCTATATGTCAGACGATGTACAGTTACAATTGGCTAAAAAAGAAGTTTTTGGATGACTTAACAAGACTTCTGTTTTACCGCGATAATACAAAACTCAGTAAATAACTTCTTATCAGAAAATGAAGATAATCCTCACTATAAAAGGGTTTCAGGAAGACAAGTTCCGATACAATCAGAGGTTGAGCGTCAGACAAAATATCCTCTGATTTTTTAAAATCGTGACTCATTCACCTTGCACATCGGCTTTGAATACCTTCAAAAGATTGTTTTATAATGTATGCAAATTGACGGAATTTATCCTTGAATATGTTCAAGAAATATTTCCTTTTAGCAAATTCCGAACGCTATTAAGGCCTACGCCCAAGATAGAAGTTTTTAAATAGATCTTTACGTCTATTTCTGCTACTAGATACTAGTAATGCCCTTCTTGCAAAGATACATATAATGAGAAATAAGAATAATTGTTTATTGTAAAATTAGTGTTCATAGACAATACTTAGTCGTCACCAAATTTATCACACAATTGCTCCACGAAGCATTTTATAATCGCTTTTTATGTGTGTGTCAACACAATTTTTTATGTGTATGTATCTTATTGTTATTGATCTTCCAAAGATAGCCTCCGTAGACCTTAGAATAAGAGTATCCTCTACCAACTCTATCCTGCTATTGCAAACCATTTCTCGCTTCCGGAACACCTACCGTACTCCATACTCCCGAGTCTTCATCTTTACCTCTCCCCTTCATTTATTCTCCTCTAAGGTGGTGTCCACAGGCTGCACCTCTAATTTTTCGCCGATTTATATGTATTTGGTCGTTTAGCTGTGTTATTTAACACTTACGCTGCGGTTAAAGAGTGTCCCTTCGGAAGGTCACTTCTCCATTACTTTTCCCTTTAGATTGAGATTAAGGCTCGTAAATGGAGGGGATTCACTTTTACAGCTCCAGCATAATGCCTTTAGTATTGTTTGGGTTTTCCAACAGAGTTTTCTGTTTCCAAATCGGCTGACTGGAAGATTTTTTATAAAAACAAAATTCCCGCATGAAAAATTCAAACACTTGATACTGAGGTATTCCCAAACAATACGAAGTGTTAATTAGCAAAACCGGTCGCTGGAATGCCTATTTAATTCACATTTCATGAAACGAAACCACCGCTTTGACATTTAAAACTAATGAGATGTATTTTTCATAGATATAGATATGTACATTTGAAATTAAAAAAATCGGGACAATGTGACTTTGGGTGTACCTGAATCATGGTTCTAAGTTATCATTTTTAGCCTGCTGATGTTTGGATTAGTGGCAAGACTGGGTGTTCGGCGAGGTTATATGAAGATTCCTTGCATGGAAAATATATAGCCTACAATCAGTGTTGCTTGCCATCTCATGTGTATGATGGCTTTGAATTTGCTCTTTTCTAATTAGACTATTTTTCCGAAACGGGGAAAAACGCCCCGGCATTGCTGCAGCCTGACAGTGAAAGTGCTGAATGGAGTTTTCACCAGCTCTGGATCTCTACCGGACTATGACCGTCACGGGGCGTTTGTCGTCATCTCCCTCCGCAGTCGGCGGGTTTCGTTCGTTAAGCCTTTATTTAATGGAGGAGTGGGGTTCGAGTTATATTGAGCATCAAATTAACGCGTGAAAGAGCTGCGCGTTTGTTGCGGTCAGATGGATTGCAAAGTCGCTTCTTTGATTTCAACTTTTGATTTGGCTATATGTCTGAACACACTTTATGCACGAATACTTCAATATATTTGGATCTCCAGTGCCTTGTGCCTAGTTTACTCGAGATTAGTACTTGTCAAACATCAACGGCTTAGAAAACATCAATACGATTTTTGTAAAAATCTGTATTAAGGGCGTTTCGGCTACTCTTTGGTAGCCATCGCCAGCAATGAGTGCCGGAGGGTGGAGACCAAAGCTAACAGTTAATTTACCAAGGTGAAAATATGTATCTAACCCCCCTCCCCCCAGCATTCATTGCTGACGAAGGCTATCAAAGGTAGCCGGAACGTCCTGAATACAGATTTTTACAAAAATCGTATTGATGTTTTCCTAGCCGAATCCCAACTATTCGCTGATAGCTTATCACCTCGACGGCTATCTACACCTTTCTATAAAAGATTCTTTATTAGTGACAAATATTATTAAATGCTGCTAGTACAAGGGAATAAGAACGGATTATATTTACTAAACGACAAGTAAGCTCCACCACCACCATTCTACTACGCATTGCTCCCTTGTCACGTCGTGTCCAACAACTGTTTAATGGCAACATAGTTACTGGAAGGACCTTACTACTACAGGATTGGTTAGTGAGGACTAGATCTGTGTTTTCTCAGAACTCAAGATGTGGCTATCGATAAGCCCGTTTCCAACTGCTGCTTGAATTCAAAATATCGCATCCGGCTTGTTGCTTCTTCAGAGGAAGACATCGCTCTTCAAGTGGGGCTTGCACTTCGCAGACCTCTTATTTAAAGGGGTTTGATAGGGTTTGTGCTGTCTAGAATCGACGCCATAGGCTAGTTATTGGTTGCAATGTATATCAACACTCCCTATCTTCTTTCGCAGCATATGTTCGATTGCACAACCTTGTCTACTTTATATCTACGTAAGTGACTAACGGTACGGTTGTTTTAAACTACAATGTTTGTCTGATATTAAAGCAGTTAGAATGTGCCACAACTGACAAACGGTAGGGTTTTTAAACTACAAATTTTGTCTGATATTACAGCAGTCAGAATGTGCCATAACTGACAAACGGTACGGTTTTCTAAACAACTAATTTTGTCTGATATTACAGCAGTCAGAATGTGCCATAACTGACAAACGGTACGGTTTTCTAAACAACTAATTTTGTCTGATATTACAGCAGTCAGAATGTGCCATAACTGACAAACGGTACGGTTTTCTAAACAACTAATTTTGTCTGATATTACAGCAGTCAGGATGTGCCATAACTGACAAACGGTACGGTTTTCTAAACAACTAATTTTGTCTGATATTACAGCAGTCAGGATGTGCCATAACTGACAAACGGTACGGTTTTCTAAACAACTAATTTTGTCTGATATTACAGCAGTCAGGATGTGCCATAACTGACAAACGGTACGGTTTTCTAAACAACTAATTTTGTCTGATATTACAGCAGTCAGGATGTGCCATAACTGACAAACGGTACGGTTTTCTAAACAACTAATTTTGTCTGATATTACAGCAGTCAGAATGTGCCATAACTGACAAACGGTACGGTTTTCTAAACAACTAATTTTGTCTGATATTACAGCAGTCAGGATGTGCCATAACTGACAAACGGTACGGTTTTCTAAACAACTAATTTTGTCTGATATTACAGCAGTCAGGATGTGCCATAACTGACAAACGGTACGGTTTTCTAAACAACTAATTTTGTCTGATATTACAGCAGTCAGGATGTGCCATAACTGACAAACGGTACGGTTTTCTAAACAACTAATTTTGTCTGATATTACAGCAGTCAGGATGTGCCATAACTGACAAACGGTACGGTTTTCTAAACAACTAATTTTGTCTGATATTACAGCAGTCAGGATGTGCCATAACTGACAAACGGTACGGTTTTCTAAACAACTAATTTTGTCTGATATTACAGCAGTCAGGATGTGCCATAACTGACAAACGGTACGGTTTTCTAAACAACTAATTTTGTCTGATATTACAGCAGTCAGGATGTGCCATAACTGACAAACGGTACGGTTTTCTAAACAACTAATTTTGTCTGATATTACAGCAGTCAGGATGTGCCATAACTGACAAACGGTACGGTTTTCTAAACAACTAATTTTGTCTGATATTACAGCATTCAGAATGTGCCATAACTGACAAACGGTACGGTTTTCTAAACAACTAATTTTGTCTGATATTACAGCAGTCAGAATGTGCCATAACTGACAAACGGTACGGTTTTCTAAACAACTAATTTTGTCTGATATTACAGCAGTCAGAATGTGCCATAACTGACAAACGGTACGGTTTTCTAAACAACTAATTTTGTCTGATATTACAGCAGTCAGAATGTGCCATAACTGACAAACGGTACGGTTTTCTAAACAACTAATTTTGTCTGATATTACAGCAGTCAGAATGTGCCATAACTGACAAACGGTACGGTTTTCTAAACAACTAATTTTGTCTGATATTACAGCAGTCAGAATGTGCCATGAGAGAGATACTCAATATTATTTTATTATATTTTGTTTTTTAATGTACAGCAATTATACAGTGTTTTTCTTTGTTTTAGATTTGGGTGAAAGATGGCGCGGGCTGTCACGGACTGGTATGAGGATCTTATGCACAACAAGAGTGGTAAGAACTATTTTTTTTCTATTCATTGTTTATTGACCATTATACATTGAAAACAATGGCTATAAGCTGTGGTTACTTCCATAAGTAAGAAAATACTAAGAATTTAAGCTATAAAGGTAACTCCCTTATTTAAGTTAAGGTAACTCTAGAAAATAAAATAAAAATATAACCTCCACGAACTGATTCCTTTGCATACTAATCACCAAATAAAAACTAAAACGTTTTTTTATACCTAGCTCCAAGGTCTGGCCTCAATGCTGACCTAAATATCTTACCTCGGCTAAGATATGTATTATGAAGCTCTTACAGGAAATCTCTGGGAGGACAACAGTGAGATTTATAGATAAAGTAATTACCAAATTTTTATCAGATATTGATTAAGTAAAAACAGAAATACACCTCATTACAAGTAGCTTTGTATGAATTAACCTTGTATAAATTATAGCTGATGTTCCTTTGTTAAACAGTTAAGAAAATTGGTACTCCCTCGCCTAAACATGATAGGGGTATCCAAAGGTAATCAACAATTTGAAAAGATGTATTTTGGTATTAATACTACACTAATCTTTATGGATACCATTACATTTATCAGTGGATCACTCTGTTTGCAGAACATTTCATTTAGTATTAAGTTTTTCAGTGCCTTGATAGAGTATGGCGGGGTTCGTACCTTCTGAAGAGCATATTTACAAGTGCATGCTTTTTCAGTATCGGGGGAATTTAGGAGATGCGACTCTAAAAATAAATGAAGTTTACGGTGACGTGTGAATGTAACCTAGTGCAGACGTTGGTACAGGACGTTTCCCGAGGGCGATTTTGCCCTCAGAGGCAAGCCTAGAAGCGGTAGGCCTAAACAGTGTGACCAGGATGCCTTGAAGACCCTTGTGGAATCTGATCCGAGATTAACCATTGAGGAACTGTCCCCGTACCAAATCAATTATCGGAAGCCAACTAGGACCATCGGAGAATGGTTGCTGCTCATCGTTGCTGTCTAGGCTCCATAATGATCCATTTCTTGGGAGAATTATGACCGGAGATGAAACATGAGTCCTTTATGACAACATGAAGCTGTCAAAACAATGTTTGTCTCTGGGCAAATCTCCAGTACCAACCCCTAAACCGAATGTCCATCAGGAAGGTGTTGTTGTGTGTGTGGTGGAACGCCCTTGAAATAAAATAAATTCCAAAGTCAAAATGTTCATTACTTCTGGGTACCCCTATTATTAGTACTTCCAAAAACAGAAATAACATACTTTATCTGTTTTTTTGTCTTTTCCAAACGCGCTTTGTGTTCTGTGCCCTCAATATTGCATCCACTCTCTAGTTGTCCCATAGTTTGTGGTTTAAAAATACCCAAGCATTAATAAGTTTGGTTCTACTCAATATGTCGTTTAAAGCCTATATGCCATTTAAGCCTATGTTTTAAATCTCTTATAAATACTAACTAAATTTCACGGGCAGACCTTGGGGACGATAGGGGACAATGTCATTTGACACACAGACAGTCATTTTCAATGGATTCGCTGCCTTAAGTGCGCAAATATGCAGGGAAATTTGATTGATTGTATGAGGACTAAATGAGGAGTTGAATTGCAAAACTTCTCTTTTCCATTTTTTCCGATATATTTTTTTTTTTTTTTCATTTTTTGCATCTATAAGGCTCCCTGAAACTGAAAGTGAAGATCTTTTCATTCAGAACGTCCTGAAATCTTCATAAAATCTAATAAAAAAATGATGATGTTGTCTTGTAGAAGGATCAATATGTCTCTTGTCCATTTTTTCGATATTTTTTTTTCATTTTCTGCATCTAAAGCGCTCCCTGAAACTGAAGATATTTTCATTTAAAACGCCCAAAAACGTCCATAAAATCTAATTTGAAAATTGAATAATGTTTCTTACTTGAATTTTTATGCTAAATGATACTGTGCTCCTAAATTTGTGACACTCTTGTTTATTGACGACAAAAATCCGTCCGTTTAGTGAGAAAATCGTAACCACTTACTTGCGTGTGAAGGATGAGAGAAGAAAATATTAATTTCCATCGGTAATATTAATAAAAACGAAATGACGCAGTCAGCTAACCGCAGGCATTACTTTTAATGAGTAACTTAAGTTTTTTATGAATATATGATTACCGGATGGACGCAATGGACCTTATCTTTGACGGAGGTGTGTGTCACCTTTATCTTATCTTTTGCAATTGTCAGCTTTAAATCTTACTCAGTGGCTTATTGTTTGTTATTAGTAGAAATGCATATTTTGCAAGATTATTTTTTTTATTGCTCTGAGTAAAGTTGTGATCTTATAAAATTTTATATTTTCTAGGAAGAACTATAACTAAATTGTAAATTATTTTATTTACCTGTAAGCAATTGTATTCATGGGTTAATTATATGCAGCTTATTCCTAACATAATTACAATTACGCCTGTAATTCCCTGTAATTGTAATTATTACTTATAAAATTCATTCATTTATTATTCCTAACATAGTGTCATTGCTTATTGGAATTTTTTGGTCTTGATAGCGAATCCAGTCCTTCTTCCCGTAAACTCTTTTGCTTACCTGACGACAGTAATTACACTGTTCTGCACGAAAATCCTCCTTCAAACCAAAACATGCTTTCTTACTGTTTTCAAATGTGCTGAACACGAATTTGAAGTCAGACTCTGTCTATCACGCACAGTTTCTTGAGAAATTCTAGTTTTTTATCCAAAAGTGTGAGTTTTTTGTAAATTTGACGAATTTTTTTTGGCATCAAAACATAGTGAAAAAAATTCAAAAGCCCGATGATTTTGAGCGCAATGAAGTATATTTGAACGGAAAAAAATTTGATGGGAATATTACAAGTGGTTGAAGAAATATGGCTAAAAGTGTTTTTTCAGTTTTTGATCTTGAGGCAGGGATTTGGTCTCTACCTGGATCTTTAGGGGAAGGACCTTCCTTTCTCTTTTATGGTGGTATCCTTTTCATTCAAATCCTTACCTGCCCCCCTTTCACCCTCAATACCCCAACGAGTTATACTTTGGATGTAAAGTAAGTGATCAGGACAAATCCTGGGCTCCTAAAATATGCTGTAGTTCATCATGCTCACGTTCTCTGACTGGTTGGCTAAATGGGACACATAAGTCAATGCCATTTGCAGTTCCCATGATATGGCGAGAACCTACAAATCACGTGACCGATTGCTATTTTTGCATGACCACAATCAAAGGTTTCTCGTTCAAGAGCAAAAAGAAAATTGTTTATCCCAACATCCCCTCTGCCATGAGACCAGCTCCACATGATGCCTCCATGCCCATCCCACCAAATCCGAGTAAGTTCCGTCTTAGTTCTGAGTGCAACGATTCTGAAAGCGTTTCACCTCAACCTGGAACCAGTCAACAAGAAGAAATTTCAAGTTCGTCCAGCCCCTCTGAAACTCAGCCACAGCTCATAAATCAGAGGCGATTGAATTATCTTGTTCGTGATTTAGATCTCCCAAAATCAAAAGCTCAGCTGCTTGGGTCAAGGTTGCAACAATGGAATCTCTTGGAAGGAGGCGTGAATATATCTTTCTTCAGAAAACGGGAATCAGGAGTTCTATTCTTTTTCTCGATGGATGAAAATCTTGTATTTTGCAATGATGTATTTCATTTGCTCCAGGAACTTGATCTGCCAACCAATCCAGAGGAATGGAGACTATTCATTGACAGCTCCAAGTTTAGTTTAAAAGGAGTACTCCTTCATAATGGAAACAAACATCCATCTATCCCAGTAGCTCATTCGGTCCACATGAAAGAAACCTATGACAACATGAAGATACTTCTACAAAAAATCAAGTACCATGAGTACAAATGGCGCATTTGTGCAGATCTTAAAGTGGTAGCCTTGCTTACAGGACTCCAAGGAGGTTACACAAAATTTTGTTGTTTTTTGTGCGAGTGGGACAGCAGAAAAAGAGACCATTATGTCGTAAAAAAATGGCCAGAGCGTAAGGAAAAAGTAGGTGAAAAAAACATTACCAATCCTCCATTAGTGGACAAAAACCAAATAATTTTACCCCCACTCCACATAAAATTGGGGCTAATGAAAAACTTCGTAAAAGCGATGGACAAGGAAGGAGAAGGTTTCATGTACTTAAAACAAACATTTCCGCATCTCAGCGATGCTAAGATAAAGGAGGGAATTTTCGTAGGACCCCAAATTCGACATCTACTCAAGGACCTCACTTTTGAAGCAAAGTTAAATACTACTGAGAAAAAGGCTTGGATTGCTTTTCGAGAGGTATGTGCTAAGTTTTTGGGAAACGAAAAATCTAGAGACTACCGAAAAATAGTCCAAGAACTGCTTACTTCATATAAAACATGGGATGCAATATGTCCTTAAAAATACATTTCCTGCATAGTCACCTAGACTTTTTCGCCCCAAATTTGGGTGCAGTTTCGGACGAACATGGAGAACGATTCCACCAAGACATATCCAGAATGGAAAAAAGATATACTGGCAAATGGAATGAGAAGATGCTGGCGGATTACTGCTGGACACTGCAGCGGGAGACAGAGGAGGAAGAGTACTAAAGAAAAAAAAATACTCATTGACGATGTGTGTATATTTTTTGAGTTGTGTCATATCTAGTATTATACCTGATAGCATGCAGGATTCAATTAATTATATTTTACCGTTGAAAAAGAAAAAAAAAATCTGTTATAATAAAGACAATAATTTTCAAATACAATTTTTCATTTTTTCCACGTTTCTCCTCTTTTCTCTCAAAATCAGAGGGCGATAGAATTTTTCTGAGTTCAGATTCGGACTCAGCACACCTGAAAACATGAGAAACAGGCAAACTTGTTCAAGGGAGGGGAGAAAAGTTTTTTTTTTTTTTTTGCAGAACAGTGTTATTTGCTGAAAGTTACTGAAATTCTTGTTCTTGGCTTCATACCCCCAGCGGATGAGAAGAGTTGGGGTTTATGGGCGGAAAACAGCTAGGTCATCACTAGTTCGAAATATCATCATAAATGAATCCGAAACCATGTGTTGTTGTCATGTCAAGATTCAAATCGGTTTGTAGCTATGTGCAACGTGACATTTTTCAATGTTGTCAATCCTCCCTACTTTTGTGTGCTTCTCTTAAAACTATAGAAACCACAATTTTTGTTTTTCATCTCGAAATTTGGTATAAAGAATTCTCAAAACAAACTATGGAAAGAGTTCGTTTACTAACATAATACAGGTCCAAGGGGGAGGGTGGGGGGATTACTCCAGACTCAAATTATTAATTTTCTAAATAATAAATGAATTAGGAAAAATGTTTTCTAAAACCCCAAATTCTTAATTTGTCCGTAATTGGCGCTTTTTTTTCAAACGAAACAGCGTAAACAACTAATTATGATGTGTTGTGACAATTAGTAAAATCTGCCGATACTAAGAGGGGATTTACACCGAAACCAAATTCTTTTCTTAATAATGAGTCAGCAGTTAATAGAAAGTATATTTTTGTTCTCATCCAACGAAACATGTATTCGAAAAACATGAAATTTAAGCACATTCCTAAAAAATTTGGTTCGATCTTAGAAAATTACTGAAGCATGTGCTCAGTTATGCAGCTCCTGCGTGAGGAACATTTATTACTAATATCCCGAGTCTTTGATAACTTTAAAAAATCTATAGGTGCACAATCAAGTGAGTAAGAGTTTACCAGAGCAGTCATTTTGGTCGTGCAATTTCAATTCAAAATTCCTACTACATATAACATTTGCTTTCCTAAATGATGTTATGACTTTTGTAGCTATAAGTAGAGAATACATTTAATGAGCTTAATGTTACTTTATATATATTAGTAACAAATATATTTTTAGTTCTTGACATTTATACCAGTACCAGGTCTAGTAAATCTAGTGTTAAACACTGCTATTATTGCCGAAGGAACCTGCAAAAGTATGTCCATGGAGTCTTGAAAAAATCTCAAAAAACAAAAACCAAGAAAAAAAACCATATACCCTGAATGGGCGCCCCAACATCATGGATCTCAAACACCCAGAAATTTTCATAGCTTTGATATTTCCTATTTCTGCCATACACATTCAAAGGTTATATCAGCTGAATATTAAACTCGACCTAACAAAAGACTCTCCTCCTATGGGTGAAGCCTGCCAAATCCCTCTCACGATCCACCACATCTTTGAAAATTACTTAACGTTTAAGAGATTCTTCGGAGTAGTCTTACGGGAATCGTCAGGACAGATGGACAAATTGGTGGAAATATTAAACCTTACCATGTATGATAAAAATAAGAAGACATTAAAAAATAAAATAGTGGAGCAACGACAACAGTTCCTCAGACGTATAGTTAATGACCAAACCTCTGAAATGGCGGAATAACCTTGGATCGTCCAGGAATAAAAACCATATCTAACTATATTAAACTCCACAATGCACATTTTGTGCATTCCATGGCCCATATTTTTATTTGTGGTTATTCTAACAAATTTTTAATGATAAATGTATGTCTTTTTTAGATCCTCGGACAGCTGACTGGCCTATGATGTCCTCGCCGTGGCCTACCGTGGCGGCGTGTGCGAGCTATGTTTACATCTCCAGGGTATTGGGCCCTGCCATGATGGCGAACAGGAAACCATTCAAGCTTAGGAATATTCTAGTCTTTTACAATTTCGTTCAAACAGTTTTCTCCGCATGGATATTTTATGAGGTAAGTTTTATTAGTATTGGATATTGATAACTTGTCAAACAGATATTTTGATAAAGATATATACACATCTTACCTATACATAGGCCCTGTACGGATTGGGGTCTGCGCTTAATGGGTCTTATTACCTCCTCTCTATTCCGAAGTCCGTGTCGCAGGAGCTGCGTCTTCTTAGCGCGTATCCATTCTTATGCCTAGAGTAATTTGGAAACAGTTAATGTTTAGTCTTAATCTTCCTGGAGAACATGGTATCTGAAAGCAAAGCATGATCTTAGGCGACACAACAAAAAAACATTAATCTTAGTTTTAATTAATAACGATTTCTCCGAATGAAATATATAAGAATACATCAAAACATCCCAAGATTTTTTTTCGGAGAATAGCAAGTTCAAATTTACAAAAAGCCTCATAAATTCAAATCAAACAACATTATTGAACAGAATAATAAAAATTTAATATGTTTTATTTAAAAGCAAAATCTTTACAAAAATAAAAGAACAAGAAAATTTCATATTTTTCATTTTTTATAAAATTTAAATTTTATTGTCTTTAATGACTCTTAATAAGAAGTATTGCCTCCTCAGGCTTTAATAATTGCTTCCATCTTTTTTGGCATACTCATTAATAGCTTTTCAATAAAATCTTGTGGGATGGGAACTCCTAGAATTCAGCCTTCAGTACCTTATTTTTAAGTTTGTTCCACTCATGTTTCAATTGGATTAAGGTCTGGACTTCTTACATACCATTCTAAGCTACGGATATCTGGAGTTTTCCGGTACTTAGAAACACAAGCTGCATTATGCGTAAACAATACTTCTGCGCCAATGGGAAGCGTATAAAGCAATAAATGATCTTGTTATATCATTTCCATTGCGAAAAAGCATTCAAGGCCATTCCTTCGGTCGGTACATGGTTACCAAGAAAGGCCCAGAACATGAAACGCCACCTCCAAATGCGACAGATTCTGATACACTGAAATTATAGATCCTCTCTGGACTGTGGACACAGTCTTTCGTGACCATCTGGTTAAAACCCACTTTCGTGTCACCAGTGAAGAGGATATTTTCCCATTCCATCAGTCCAAGATCGGCGTTCCCCGCAATTCTTAGGTTCTGTCTACAATATTCATCAGTAAGAAAGGACCCTTTCAATGACCTTCTTGAGCTAAGGTCGCCCTCTCTCAGTTTTCTCCTAACGTTTGACTCTGAGATTGATATCCCCGTACTCCTGTAACCAAGTCGCCGATGCCCGAAGCTGTGGAATGGCGATTCCCGAGCGCTTACAATTTAATGGAACAGCCGTCAATGGGATCAGTAACTTTTGCACCACCTGAATTTGGACACCTTGAGTGCCTTCCGATATTTCTGTACCTTTTTATGGTCTTTGAAATTGAAGAGTAATGAAAATCCAAGCGATTAGCGATGTAAGGCAAAGATTTTCCTTCTTCGTGAAGAGTAATTACTCTTAGTGAAAATAGGAGCTTTTGTTAAACGCTGGAAATCCCTTGTTAAAGACATATAAAAAGTGGGTAAAGACGGACAACAGGTTAATAATGAAAAACGAAGACTGTGATGATAGTTTTCCTACTTATTAAAGGGAAAACCCATTACTCGAACTCTCATTGGAAAGGTCAGAACTCAGGAGGCATTAGAAATTATAACTAATTATAATTTCCCTAAAATATAATAGTAAGCCCCAAAAATAATTAATTTATGATAATTTTCCTATATAACTTCAGGATGTCTTGTGATTTCTCTATTTCTCAATGTAATGAGCAATATTTATAATGTTTCTTATTATTATTTTTATTTTCGAAGGGAAGAATAAGTGTTGTTGCTCAAATTATTTGTCTGACTGTTGATACTTATCTAACTAACAATATGAAACCACAGACTTTCAAGAGCTAGGCCTTTTCCACAATCTTTGACCAGTCCTCTCTTGAGTCAGAGTTCCTTGTCTTGCGCCAGTTCTGAGCTCCTAGCTTTTGTAAGTTATACTTTAGGTCATTTCGACATCTTAGTCTTAGCCTTCCACTCCTTCTAGCTCCTCCTGGTGAAGCCCTCAGCATATTTTTCGGTAGTCTATCGGGCGTCAACCTTTCTAAATGACCCAGCCATATTAACCTCCCATTATTAATAGCTTAGAGGATAGCGGGCTCGCTATACTCTTCCTTAAGTTCGCTGTTAATTCCTACTCTCCACCTGTTTTACCATCCTCGGTACAAAATATCCTTCTAAGGGCTCGTAAGGTCCCATCTACCATTCTAGCCTTAGTTTCTAATTTCCTTCTCTCCGTCAATTCACATCCCAGGTGCCTCCAGGGTTTGTTCTGGTTCAAAGGCTCTAAGGCTTGGTTGTAGAGTATGGACGATAGTGAGTCCTTCTGCCTCAATCTCCTTGTGATCTCAAAGCTATCAGAGACACCGCTTCTGGTTCTTACTTGACAGGTCTTTCTCAGAGCCTTTCCAATTTATCTGACAAGCTTTCTATGCATACCAAGAGATTGAAGCGAGATAGACGTTCAGTCTATGAAGAGGTGGTGCAGATCCTCCAACGTTTAAAAATGTTATTGGACTACTTTTTATTTCATTTATTGCATAGACTCGTGTGGTTTCATATTTTCTGAACGTACGTCGTCTGTCTAGCAGGCATCTCCTTCAGCGAATCCATCTCTGACGGAGGTCCATCGATTTTTCAGGGCAGAGTTGAATGTCAATGGTTCTTCTCAGTGTCATAGTTCAAAGATGAGAAATCATCGAAAAGTCTAATATTTTCGTTACTGAAGTTTGCAAGGCTTTCTGCATGCCTAATTGTTAATAATGTAATTGAAAAACAATTAGGGGCTTATTCCAATAATGCTGCCTGTTTTTATTCCAAGCTCCAAGAGCAGGTTTGGCCTTGACATTTATATATAGAATGGCTTTGGTTATGGAGCTTGTGCGTCAGGACTTTTTGTTATTAATACTTCCCATTCTAAACTTTTGAGAGCTCTATGTGAGCCCATCACTGCTAGAAATCGGGCTGGAAAGGAACGAGTAAGGTGACGCAGTCAGAAACTCTACCAATAATCCACCTCAAAACCCTCCCAACATAATAATGTATCTGTTTTCCTCAAAAGCGCGTGAACACTTCCTAAAGATACGTTGTATAATCTTGAAAGATTTATGATATAAGCCGGAAGATTGTGTGAATTGTGGTTTTTGGAGACCCTGGCCTCGGTTGCTGGTTTCTCGACTCCATATTGGACTATCTTTCCTGTTTGTCGGCTCCTCTATCCTATCCTAATAGATTTTGTTCCACTTTCTGCTTATCAGCTGGTGAGAGCCTTGGCAGTGTCTTGGAGTACAATGCTCCGGCCCCATGAGGCCTCTACGACATATAAGTGTGTCAAGCCATCGACAAGGACTTATTTCCCATTCAACAATATGGGTCGGCGATTCAATATTCCTTTATAAAGGCATGTTCTTGGGGGGCTTCGTTGTCAGCGGGCAATGAATGGACTCTTGGAATATTTGTAGAAAATTGTATCGACTTTCCTACTTTTTTTACTTATAACTTTCTATTAGACAAACGTTTTTAAGATACGTATTTTTTGGTAGTACATGCAATAAGCACATTAACTTGGAGATTGCCGATAAAATAAATTTTAATTATGAATTTAATGAAATGTAATATTCATACAATTTATTTTGTAGGTCTGGATGTACGTTAGGTGAAATGAAAAGAAATGTTATTGTGAAAGATTGATAAGCAGCTGTTTAGCTCCCGTATATAGTTCAGTATCCCCATGGAATTCGTTGAGGTCCACGCCTAGGTTTTTACGAAGTCACTTGTCAGTTTTGGTATCGTCCTTCTCGCCCCGAACCATAGGCCTTGAACCACATAATCCCTTCTTCCGAATGTCTGACTAGAATCTTATGAACTTGGCGATTTTTTTTTTTCATATAATTTTAATCCATTTACCAAAAAAGGAAGAAAATTAAACAAATCATTAATTATCAAAATATCTTTTGCTGCACAAATATATTGGATTCCCTCTTATATAATCTTTCGAATATTAATTTCAGCTGTTTTAAAGGGTATTTAAAATAATTTGTAAATTGTTGAGAACATGATTTTTGATTATGTGTCCCTTTCTTTTTTTTACAATTGATTCCGGAAGGGTTGATAATTTGTTGGGGATCCACTGCAACTCTTTATTGTTTTTTGTCTTTGTGTTTCCCTATGTGAGACCAGAAATAGGCGGTAATAGAATTAAAGAGGACTCCATATTGTAAACAATGATAATAAATCATTTCCACAAATATGTAATTATGAAATATTTTTGGGTTATTGTGTAACCGCTTGTTTGTTGCCACCCTTACTTATGAGAACCGGATAAATATGTAAAATTGTTGTTTATGACTGTTAGATTTGGCAACAGAATGACAATGCTAATGCAGTCATGTTGATAACAAATTATGCAAATATTTCTTGTCACTTATTGATTTATTTGTCCAATATTTTGCCTCCACCTTGTTGAGTATTTTCGCATTAAAATGTTTACTTTTTTTTTGCAGTGTCATCTCAAGTCTTTATTCTGTTTGTTGTCCTTGGCTAGAAAAACTTGTTTTCCCTCCTAGAGAATATGAAAACACGATGAGTTTACGAATTCCATCTGAAACATGGCTGTAGCAGTCGTCCTCAAAAAGTTTACTAACTGAAATTCGATCATAATGGGTCTTTCGCACTAGATGTTGTGAACAACTATGCAGTCTAATCGATCATCAGACTTAACCGTACATAGCTAACTGACTTTCTATGACTCCCTAATAAAACCTATATAGGTAGAGCTCAGGGGTTAAGCCAGCCATTCCAACATCCACCGAATCCAAACATTTCAATCCCAAGTCCTACTTGCCATAGTCAATGCTGCTTTTTATTATGTTGCGAATCGCACCCTCCATAATGATCTAAATATCCCTTTTGTCCTAGATCTTATCCCTAATCGCTTCTCATCTTTCCAGATCATCCTAATCCTACTGTCCAATCCTTATCCAGCACCAATCATCCTTCTTCCCTACCAAGACGTCTTAATAGAAACTGGCTCCGAGATCCCCTAAGCCAGTTAAGTATCATGGACTGAACAAAAAACAGTATATTAAATCAAATTAAGAGTAATATCAAGGGATATTTTCTCTCCTCAAGTAATCTATGCCCACGTCTAATTCACCTCCATTTCTCCTGGGTAGTCGCAGGGTATGGTTTGATGGCGAAAGATATCAATATGAATCCTTCCTGAGAAAAGATTGATAGTTGAGTTTTATCAACACACATTACACAATATAAAATTATATATAGATAGTAATACACCTGTAAATAAATAAGTATCAAATGACTATCTTTCTCGACGTTGCTTTTCCAATTATTTCATGTTCTTCCTCTTTCTCCCTTTTTTCCTATTTTGGCTTGGTGATTTTTTTTTGGCAATTTGGTAGGCATCATTCGTACGAGGCGTACAAGCCATCTCTCTTATTTTGTACACGAGCTTCTTTTCATTCTTCTCTATTACTACTTGAGCAGCTTTAACATTGAGGTTCCATCTAATTGTGACGTGCTTCGTTGTTAAGAGTCAATCGCTTAGAACAGTACATCAGAATGGTGAGAAACGTTGATCTAAATACAGCACGAAGACAAGGTATAGTTGGGATTCGGCTAGGAGAAAAACGTCAGACTTTCAGGAAGAGATCTGTATTTGGACGTTTCGCCTGCACATTGGCAGCCTTCTTCAGCACTAGAGAATGCCTAGGGGGAGGGGGGGGGGTAAGGAACATACATTCAACCATGGTTACCTAAGTTGTTCTCGAGGTTTTCCTCCCTCCCCTCCTAGGCATTCTCTAGTGCTGAAGAAGGCTGCCAATGTGCAGCCGAAACGTCCAAATACAGATCTCTTCCTGAAAGTCTGACGTTTTTCCCCTAGCCGAATCCCAACTATACCTTGTCTTCGTATCTCTGCAACGGCTAACTATCTCCATCTTCACTAAATGGGAAGGTCCGGTGTGCCCCAGTGTCATGAAACTACATTCTGTAATGGAAAACTGCATAAATACAGCACATTTTGGCGCCTGCTTAGGAAGTCTATTTTATCTCTTCGACATAAATAATGAGGGTTTCACATTTTTGAAAAATTAATTCGTCAAGCCAAGATTTGAATCGAGATGCTCTCATTTTTCGCTCGGATGCCTAGAACAAGTTAATTCCTCTAATGCAGTCAATATTGCAGTTAGATGGCAAAGTTTTATATATATATTGATCCGAGGGAGTTAACTGTGCATGACATCACTATTATTATTTCGGGGCCGAAATGCCGATATAAACAAACCTTGAACACTAGAAGAATATTTATTTGCCTGATGAAAAGTGTACTTCTTCTGATATATTAGTTTTTTTAGTGAGCATTCGGCTTGATCAAGGGTTTCCATTGTTTTGAAACCTTGACACCCTTTTGACAAATTTGTCAAGAGAGACCTGACAGCTGGGACGTGAAGCGCAGCGCAAAGGACACTCTAGGACAGTGCAAACTCTCACATGTTTTATTTACTTGTCTTGACGGTAGGGTATCTTATGTGAACACATAATTCCAGGAGGATGCATGACTTGTATTTTATTTTCTTATTCATTGCAATATAGTTAGTTCAGAATATTAAATTCTGGCCTCAAAAATGTTGTGTGAAAGAAATCAGTGAATTTTTAGTATTGTCTTGAACTTATATTCGGAAAAATAAGAAATGTTATTGTCTTTCTAATGTTTCCCCAGTACCCTTCTTACAAAAATGAACTCTTCCTCATATTTTAAGATGGAAGTATAATAAGAAACGGATTGATTATTTTTACTGCTCATACAAAACCTTTATATTATTTGAAGGGCCGATATTTTCGACGGAACGTTGTTTTGGTGGACCTCCGATTAGCTACATGATTTTTCTTTTCCTAAGGAAATGCGCTACACTGCGCATTATTTTTCTGTTTCTTTTCCTACTTTAGTTTAGAAAGTCCATGATATTCCTTCCGTATTTCAATGAGAAGCACCTGACCAAATGCCCCCATTTTTTCCAAGGATATCTTCTCGCCTGATTTCCTGCTTTTTTTTTTGTGTGCTTTTAAACTGGTAGAGAAAATATTTTGGGGGAGAGGACACATTCAAGAATTAATCAATCATGATTATTAATCAACCATTGGACTTTTCTTTTAAGAAGAAGAATATTTTCAATTTTTCCCTTCCCACTAGAGCAGCCAAATGATAATACTGATCTGCAGCTCTTGAGTTCACAGGGTCCTTGTACAAAAATAATTTGTATAATCTCAAAGGTCAAGTTCATTAACCAGCTGAATCCGTCCACCGAAACATGGTTTTTTTAGGCGAAATATGCCAAATACATTCTTAACATTTACGTTTTTACGTTACTAGGCTTCCTGGTACTCGTTTTGTAAGTAATTGGACGTGGGGAATCTGATGAAATCATTTCCAAGGTCATATCTACGACAGTTGGCGAGGAAGATAGAAAAAATAGGAGATTTTGGGGGGTTTTCGGATATACTTATATCCCGAAACAAGTTGGGAAATCGTCGTAAATTAAAGTTGAATATAGAATATTTTGAGGAGATACGACATGAATTAGTCGAGGAATATACTCAATTTAATGGGGCAAGCAAGCCATTGATTTTGGCTGATTTATTTATTTATAAGTGATTCGCTACTACGGCCTTCAAGATGGTACCTGTATGGTTTAATGAACCATAATGTGATAAAAATTCTGAATCACTTATTCCCATAAACAGAGAAAATGTCTGTAATATGCCTAAAAACCACTGGTTATTCAGGAGATTTCTTCAAATGAGAGTGTATAGTTTAGTTTTCTGAAAGTAAGAGAGTATTGTGTTTATGTAATGGCTGCTGTCTTTCAACAATTCTTTCATATCACGTGGTATATTTAGTTTGTGTCGCCTTCTGCATTCCGTAAGTAGGTGTTTTACGGTAAAGCCTCTATTGCATAAATCACAAGTTGGTTTGTAATGTCCTATCAAGAGATATTCTTTTATTGTGTGGCCAATTCTGAGCCCAGCGAGTAAACTTTCTTCTCTTCTGTGTTCTTTGTAGCTGGATGTCTACTCCTTAGTGGTATTTTTGGTTGTACGTAATTTACTGTCAGTTAGCTGGACTATCTGACAATAATTATGTCTTAACAATAATTTATGATGTTTTGTTTAATAGAAACGTTCAAGTCTTGTTTTGTGATTGATCGGTTCTAATTTTGCATGTGAATCTGCTAGGGAGCTTTTTACTAAACCGTCATGCTCTGGCAGCCAGTACATTGCATCGTGCTTGTTATGGAAGTGAATAGTTTTGAAGATGTCTATTTTTTTTTTTCTGTTGAATGCGTTTAACGGCGTATCGACAATTTCGCTATTAACGCCGGGCTATATACAGGTTTCACCCTATTACAAAGCCAACGGCGCGAGGTCGGTCACTCATTCAGGTACTGTCCACACACGACGTTGCTTAACTTCGGTGATCAACGGGAACCGGTGCATTCAAAGTGGCTTTGGCCGTTGGCAACGCCTATTATTATAGTGATTTAAGAATCCTAGTTGAGTAATTTAACTAAATCTAACAAAAAGATTCCTTTCTTCGTATGTACATAATATCTTTAAATCAAAAAGTATTTCCTTTTATATTAATTCCCATTTTTTGGGGAGTTGGGAGTCAATCTAACAAAAGCTGCTGTCAAAATATAAAGGAATGAAAAAATCCAGAAAAGTAATATAAATTTGTTTTTTATAAATAGTATTTTGTTAAAACTTGTAGTTATGTTCTTAATTTGAATGATACTTTCTATTCATTGTAAACTTTAACTTTAGAATTTGTTAATATACATTTTGCTTTCTTCTCGAATCTTAATGTTGAATATATTTTTTCAGTACCTGATGTCAGGCTGGTGGGGTCAGTACAGTTTTCGTTGTCAGCCCGTCGACTATTCCTACAGTCCTGTAGCACTTAGGGTAAGTATTTTTTGGTTATCAATTATCTATATATTAAAGTAAATACTGATAAATTAGTATTGTTTATACGATATTATACATAGTAAATATTATTATTATTACTGTTGATGTATTGGCCCGGTAGCACCATGCAAAGTACAATTAACTAAGATACATGGAATCAGTGGGATGAGTTCAAGAGCTCAGTATGTTAAAAGTGAATGGGTGGGGGATTTTGGGTTTACCTCTGTCCGGTACTGGAAATTGTGCATTTGTAGCTGTACCTACATCTACCTGAGAAAATGGAATTCTCAAACTACTATTAAATTTCTTGATGATTTCCAATCTGAAGAATTTTGTTTGAATAAACTAGGAAAGAAACATAGGCAATTCGGGCGACTACTTTCTTGGCCAAAAATGCCCTCTTTTCCTCAATTACTTTCGAGTTTCCTAAAATTCTCGATAAACCAACGTTTGAGTAATGTGTAAACAAAATGTTTCAACACAGCACGGCGGTGATTCCTGAACGAAATTCTTGCTACTGATAAATTTTACTTACACACCAACGCACAGAAGGGTAAATGGCCGATTTACGAGAGCAAAATTCCGATCACTCATGGTCACTTTTGTAATCGAATGAAACACTAAAAAGAGATAACTAGTGAACATTTGGAGCCATTAAAGATTGAATTTGGACGAGCAAAGTTTTAACCTTGGTTTAAATTTTTGCAATCTGATCAAAATCACCACCCCTCTTCACCATCCACAGTCAATTTGTTAAAAACATATTGCAAAACGCTGGCGTTATTGTCTGACAAATGAAGTTTTGTCCGCCAAAGTTTAAACAGTTTTTTTTCGTGGCATCACGCATGCGCCTAAAAATTTTAAAAAGTTGATAAGGTTGGTTACAAAATAATTATGCATTAACTCCCATTATTCCAGAGAACATGTTTTGTTTGATTTCGTACTTAATCTAGCCTAATCTTGCAAATTATGTACACTTCCATACTTTTAAATTTGACGCGTACAAGGCATGTACTATTTTATCTTTAAATTTGTAATTATTACTTAAATAGTAAAAATAATGTTAACAACTTTTTAGAAGCTTATTACGCTAGATTTACCAGACCTGGTACGGGTATAAATGTCAATAACGAAAATATATTTGTTACTAATATATATAAAGTTACATTAAGTTCATTAAATGTGTTCTCCACTTACAGCTACAAATTCATAACATTATTTACGGAAAGTAAATGTTATATGTTGTATGAATTTTGAATTGAAATTGCACGACCAAAATGACTTGTCTGGTAAATCTAGTGTTAAAAAACTAAACTTATTTGTTGCAAAAAATTTGGCCTCTGACCTCTTTTTTTTAAAACAGTGAGCGTACTGTTTTTGCACCCCAAGACACTCGTGTTTACATTGCCAATAGTATTCATTTCTAAATGTGAAATTTATTTTTGAACTTCTGCTCTCCTAAATCGGTCATTTGCCCCACTGTGCAACCTGTGAACGAATACTTGTCACTAAGCCAGCTTATTGACAATGACAAGTAGTAAGCTAGTGTAATTCAGGCATTAAGCTGAAGTACCAAATTAAAAGTCATATTGAAGGGCGAGTTAGAACTAACGCGCGAGGTAGAAATAGGAATTAGTAATTTGGTAGTGAGGTGCGGTTACAGCTGAAGAAAACTGCTTTAAGTCAAAACTGTTTGGATTTTGCCGGTAGAAATACAGACTCGTGTCCCTCCATTCAGCTTCTTGCCAGCTGTAGGCTAGCCTCATAGTTTCCTCTCCTTTAACTATCAACATCCTTTTAGCACTTTCCTCCGAAGGAAAGTAGCTATTGAGGTTGGACTCATGACGGAATTTTTGAAACATTTCTTCAAATCTTTATCGATCCTACCAAGTAGACACCGAAAATGACCCCCGTTAAAATTTATATATATCTATATATATATATATATATATATATATATATATATATATATATATATATATATATATATGTCTGTTAACACGATAGCGGCCAGAGTTTTTGTTTTTTCGTCACGAAACTTGGTATATAGCATTCAATTAGCAAACGATTGAACGAGTTCGTTAACCACCAAAGTCGGTCCACCGGAAGGGGGGGTTTACACCGAACCCAAAACACTAATTTGACTATGTCAGCCGTAATATTTGTTATATTTCAACGAAACTTGGTATTCGTAGTGCTAATATAGAGAGAAAAGTGAGATATAAAAATGAACTAAATCGGTTCATTAGAAGGGGGGGGGGGGTTTACTCCTGGCCCACAATACCAATTCGCCACTACCAGCCGTGATTTTTGGTATATTTCGACGAAACTCGGTATTCGTAGTGGTAATCCACAGGTAAATATGTGTTGTAAAAATGAACTAAAACGGTTCATTAGGAGGGGGGTTTACTCCGGACCCACAATACCAATTCGCCACTACCAGCCGTGATTTTTGGTATATTTCGACGAAACTCGGTATTCATAGTGGTAATCTACAGTTAAATATGTGTTGTAAAAATAAACTAAATCGGTTCATTAGAAGGGGGGGGGTTTACTACGGACCCAAATTCCTAATATACTCATACCGGTCGTAATTTCTGCTGTATACGTCGTGGGTAACTCATGAGAAAGAAGTGTTGTAAAAATGAGCTCAATCGGTCAATCGTAAAGCGGGGGTTTAATTTGTAATATATTTCAATAGAATAGCCCGCCAAACGTAGGTTCACAAAGCCGCCGCAAGGAGCGCTTTCTACCACTAGAGTGACTGTATCCTGTTCCTGCGTTAGACCAAAATACGATAATATGAGGTTTTTTGTATTTATTACGTAGTGTAGTAGGTACCATGTGTAAACATAACTCTGGAAGCAAATTAATAATTGATCAGTTACTCATTACAAATTTAAAAGAGAACTATTCATGTTTTTATTTTATTTATGTAGGATATTTTAAGAAAATTGTTCTGGAAAGCAGTCTACACTACCCAAATTCTGAGGAAAGTGCTTAGTTATGCAGCTCCTGCGTGACGGACTTTTACTTGTTCGCATGCTATCAGGATTTAGAACCTTGGGGTCATTGCCTTCTTTCTTCTTATAGAGATTGTAGAATACTTTTGGACAATTTTGTTTTAACGAACATTTTATAGTTTCTTTCAGCACTTTCCTCCGAAGGTAAGTAGCTATTGAGGTTGCACTCATGAAGGAATTTTTGAAAACTGGTTTCAAATCTTTATGGATCCTACCTAGTAGACACCGAAAATGACCCCTGTTAAAATGTATATATATTGTGTCTGTGTCTGTCTGTCTGTTAACACGATAGCCGGCAGGATATTTGTTCTTTCGTTACGAAACTTAGGATATAGCGATCACTTGGCAAACGATTGAACGAGTTCGTTAACCACCAAAATCCGTCCTCCAGGAGGGGGGGGGGTCACCCCGGGCCCAAAACACTAATTTGACTATGTCAGCCGTAGTTTTTGTTACATTTCAACATAACTTTGTGACCTTTGTAGTCATCTAAAGAGAAAAATACGCTGTAAAAATAAAATAAATCCGTTTATTAGGAGGGGGGGGGGGGAGGTTTAGTCCGGAGCGAAATTACTGCTTTGCTCATATCGATCGTAACTTCTATTGCATTGTAACGAAACTCGGAATACGTCTTGGTTATCAAATTAGAAAGAAGTGTTGTAACAATGAACTAAATCGGTCTATCGGAAGGGGGGGGGGGTTACTTTGTACTATGTTTGAATAAAATTATCCAGCGAAACGTAAGTAGGCAAAAAGCTGCCGCTAGGAGTGCCTCTGTCTTGATATTACTTCTGACATCTACCACTAGGGGTGCTGAATCCCGTTCTCGCGCCAGACCAAAAGATACAAATGTGAAGTTTTTATATATTTATTAAGTAGTTTAGTACCAAGTATATACAAAACTCTGCAAGGAAAATAACTAAAAAAATAATTATTGAAATGAGTTGCTCAATACGAATGTAAAAGGACAGAACTATTCATGTTTTTATTAGCGCGGTTCCTCCCCCCCTTCATAGGGAGGAACCCCGGTTATAAGGTTGATCTCATGAAACAATCCGGAAGTGCCTACTAGAAAATTTTGCGTTTCAGAACCCCTAGAGACTGAAAATGACGGTGGCTCAAATTTGTATATATATATATATATATATATATATATATATATATATATATATATATATATTGTCTGTTCGCTCATTTCTGGCTTCCCTAATGGTCCGATTTTGATGAAATTTGGTACAAAAATCCGTCGTCCAATTTGAAAGGTCAAGTTCGTTAACCAGCAAAATCCGCCTACTGGAAGATGGCGTTTGGGGCGAAATTCGCGCAAAAAAAATCGTAACGCTTACGTTTTTGAGTTCATATGCTTGTAAGTACTCGTTTTATAGGCTTCTTGGCAAAGGAAAACGAATGAAACCATTTTTCGAAAAAATTGGAAAAATAGTTTTTGAATACCGTTTTTGGTTTGGGTACTTAGAATCATGGGATTCAGTTGAAACATTTTCTGCGTGTTCTACTTTCATTAAAACTAATATGTTGAAATTTTGGTTACGTTTGGAGTTAAGGAAGGGTTAGAATAAAATATTTTATTAACATACATAAAAAGTTTTGGTAACTTTGTATACTTTCCTTAATATCTCGAAAAAGGTTGAGAATCTTGGTAAACGGAAGAATACCATTAGAAAGCTTACTAAATGCTCTACAAAAAAGGTTCTGATGAAAGTTTTGATTAGGCGATGTCAATCGGAGAAATAAGTGCTTAAAACTTTAAAGTAATTGATTTTGCCTGTTCTTTTTGTCTGTTTTTATTCCTTTTTATCTTCTAATTGCTTATAGTTGGATAATGTATTTGATAATAAATCAGGTTAAGAAAAATAAAAACAATTTAATGTTAGAGAGATTGTAAATAGCTACTTTAAGAGTAAATGTAACTTGTTTTAAAAGTTCAAGACAATAGGTTTTGGCCAATGGGCCTTTTTCCCTATCGGTCTTTCAAGACATGTAGTCAAGAACAAAATAATTTTAAAAAATACTGGATGTATTGTGTAATTTTCTAATAAAGATATATATATATATATATATATATATATATATATATATATATATATATATAAACTGTTAGAGATATGGATTTCCAAGGTATAGCTTTTCAACTGCCTACGGGGTCCTTCCTAGGGAGGGTTGGCCGACCCATCCAGATCGTAAATCAAGACCTTTCAAGAAATGTGGACCCAAAATAATAACAGCTTCTATTTTAATCATTCTAAATGTGTCTAGGGATAAGAACGGAACCGCGCTAAGGAACTGCAGCCCTGCGAGTCGGACTTTTTATTCTATTTATATAGGTTATTATAAGGAAATTATTCAGGAATGCACTCGACACTACCCAGTTATGCAGCTCCTGCGTGACGGACTTTTTGTTATGATGGTAGTTTTTCATCGCTGGTAATCATATTTTTAGATGGAACGGCTTCATTGTCCAGCGGTAGTTCTTCTCTCCTAAGTCCTCCTATATTTCGCTGGAATCACCTCCATCTTCGTATAGTATAGGTTCCTGTTTCTTCCTCACTTAGGATGAATCTAACGTTTTATTTTTAGTGATTTACAATGATGATTTAATTACGCAACGAGTTTTTTTCTATTATTTAGTTAAAAGGCCAATGATTGAAACTAGTTACACTCAATTTATTTAGACTGCTCTACCGTTTTATCTTTAACCTATTTCTCTCCAAAAGCAACAGAAAAAAATTCCGACTCGCAGGATCTGCGTCATCTTAGCGCGGTTACATATCGAAGAGATGGAATAGATTAGCATCACAAATCACAGGAAACTGACAGTAGCCAACTTACACAGAAGCGGATAATTCTTAATCTGTATAAGTCAATACAATTATGTACTGAAAACGTACTTACTCTTTGACTACTGCTGAAAAGGCTCTATTATAAACAACCAAAAATTCGTTGTCATTTTAACTATCTTGTTTTATTAGCAAATTCGTTTTACTGTTATAACCAACTGTAAATATGTGCTTCATGGCGAATAAAATTCCATTCTGTCAAGGGTTAAATCTTTCTATAAAATAAGAAATAACGATAACTTCAGTTGGAGGCTATGAGGAAGGTTATAAGACAGGAGAATTCAAAACAAACTACGTCATCATGATTAGCCACAGCCATCTTGATTACCACAGCCACTCCAAACTTATTATTACCAAAACCTTTCACCGCTTCTTAGCTTATTTTTCTACTATACTAATTTTACTGATAAATGCAATTTAAAACAAGAAACAACCATTTAAAAAGTGAGATAAACAAAGAGAAAAACCCTTTCAAAACAAACACTTTTTATGTTTTAAGCGCTTATATCTCTGATTGACGTTGCCCCATCGAATATTACTTCAGAGCCTTTTTTGTAGAGAATTTAATAAGCATTCGAATGGTCATGTTCCACTTAGCACGATTTCCCAACCGTTATCGAGATATTTACGAAATATGTATGAAGATCCGAAAACTTTTCATGTCTATTAATAAAATAATTTTTTTCGCATACTTCCTTAACTCCAAATATAACAAAAATTTAAACATCTTAGTTGGGATTAATTTCAAAGTTGTAGAAAATATTTCAATTGAATCCCGCGATTTTAAGTACTCACAAAAATATAATGACTTACAAAAACATTGATTCCACTTTTCTCAGGAACGGTTACAGATATCGCCTTAAAAATGGTTTCATTCGTTTTTTTATGTCAAGAAACGTATAAAACAAGTACCTGCAAGCATATAAACTCAAAAGTCCGACTCGCAGGAACTGCAGCATCTTAGCTGCAGTTCCGTTCATGTCCCTAGTTCCATTTGATAAGCTTAGAAAAGAAATAAACTTTTTTTTTTTTTTTTTTATATATCTCGTGAAAATTGTCAAAATCCTCTCGAACATCTCGAATAAAAGTGATATTGAGGCGTCAGGGACACCGACAGTAGCTAACTTTTACACAGAGGCGGAAATTACAGAATCTGGCTCTCATTCTAAAGCAAAGCTCTATAAATCAATGCAAAATATGCCTAATAAAGCCTTTCTAGAGGATACAGAAGCATGGGCGTATATGAGGGGGGGGGCTGAGGGGGCTGCAGCCCCTCCCGAAATTTTGAATTGATGATAAAAACTTCTCGTAAAACCCTTAAAAATAAATTAAATAAGATCACTTAGTTCATAAAACATATTTTATTTTACGTGTAATAGCGTTTTAGTTGCCTAAAACTATTCCAAGCTCTAAATATTTAGTATTCCATACCCTGGAAATGGTCTCAGCCCCCCCCCGCAATTGTTTTTATATACGCCCATGTACAGAAGGATCAAGAAGAAGTACAAAAGATTGAGTAGAATACCCTGCCTAATATAGCCTATATAGAATAATATGCCGAATAAAACCTATCTAGTAAATACACAAGGACAAATAAAAGTCTTGACGAATAACAAGTCAAGAAAAAAAACGTTATTTAACAAAATATAACAAAGTTTAGTTGCCCAACTACAATAAAATAATATACCTAATTAGGTCTATGGAGTAGACACAAATGGACCAAAAACAAGTCTTGTGGAATATTGTTTTTTTTTTTCTAATTAAATACTTTTTATCAATATTTAGTATATAACCTTTGTTGAAAACTATTGGTTGCTAATTGATGAATGGGTTTACAACTAAGTAGTCTTTATGAATATTTAGTATATAACCTTATGTTTGGATCTGAGTTTTTGGGGTGCTCTCCGCCTAGGCTTTGTATTTGTGTCGGCAGATACCTAGGGTATATTTACAGCTCTTGAGGATTAACTCTTAGCAGGTAAATTTCCTGCGGCCCCCTTGTTTCTACGGGCATTGAACCGCCATAGTATCTAACCGTTGTGAAGTTTATTTTTTGGATTTAGGACTTAATATACATATGTAGACTAAATCATAGCAAGAAGTAATCCTCCGTCGTCGGTTCTTAACTATGTAGACTCGCTAATGTTATCCAATCTTAGATACATCGTATTTAAAATCCACAGCAAAAACACGACATTTCATCAGAATCCCCTGCTGAATAAAACTTATATAGAATAATATGCAAAATAAAGCCTATCTAGTGGATAAAAATAGAGGAAAAAAGCCGTTCGTGGTGGTAGAAAATCTTAAAAGTATTTCGCTCAGAAATCTCCGAAATATTGTCACTAATTTTACGTATCCTCTTTTATAGCCAAATAGATTTATATTCTATAATCAATAAGAAAAACCTAGTAACAATAAAAAACTATGGGTAAGAGATGAAAATAGGGAATAACAAGAATAATTCTAAAGAACGAAATCAACACCAGTACTGTAATCTAGATATTCATACGGCATCTTCGAATTCTAACAAACAAAATATTGATTCTAATTATACGTATCCTGTTTTATTGACAAATACATTTGACTACTATAAGCAATTAAAAACACTAGGGAATATGCCAAAGAACTCGGAGTAGGAGCCTCGACAGTTTCAAGACATTTGAAGGAAATCGACAAATCCAAAACTGACATTTCATACGGTACAGCCTGATATATTTTTAACAATGAATTGTTTTTCTTATTTTAATTAATCTGTTTTATTGTCAAATACATTATCCAACTTTAAGCAATTAAAAAATAACAAGGAATAAAAACAAACAAAAAGAACCGTTCGAATAAACGAAATCAATTACTTCAAAGTTTAAGCACTTATTTCTCCGATTAACATAGCCTAACCAAAAATTGTTTCAGAATCTTTTTTGTAGAGCATTTAGTAAGCTTTCGCATGGTAACCCTCCGTTTACCAATATTCCTAACCGTCTTCGAGATATTAGGGAATGTATACGAAGTTCCCAAAACATTTCATGTCTGTTAATAAAATATTTTATTCTAATCCTTCCTTAGCTCCAAACGTAACCAAAATTTTAACATATTAGTGTTGATGAAATTCAAACATGCAGAAAATGTTTCAACTGAATCCCATAATTTTAAGTATCAAAATCAAAGACAAAAAGAACAGTTCGAATAAGCGAAATCAATTACTTTAAAGTTTTAAGCACTTATTTCTCCGATTGATATCGCCTAATCAAAACTTTCATTAGAACCTTTTTTGTAGAGCATTTAGTAGGCGTTCTAATAGTATTCTTCTTTTTCCCAAATTCTCAACCTTTTTCGAGATATTAAGGAAAGTATACAAAGTTACCAAAACTTTTTTATGTCTGTTAATAAAATATTTTATTCTAACCCTTCCTTAACTCCAAACGCAACCAAAATTTCAACATATTAGTTTTAATAAAAGTAGAACATGCAGTAAATGTTTCAACTGAATCCCATGACTCTAAGTACCCAAACCAAAAAGTCCGCCTCGCAGGAACTGCGTCATCTTAGCGCGGTTCCAGTTAGTTTTTTTTTTTTTTTTTTTTTTTTTTTTTTTTTTTTTTTTTTTTTTTACGGCACATCTACATCTAGGTCATTAGCGCCGACATCCAGGGTGTAGCGAGGAATTTCACCAGCGAGCCGTGGGATGATAAAATTCCTGCCGGAGGTTGGGAATCGAACCCACCATCTCCCGCTTATGAATCCAAGGCGCTAGCCATTAGACCACGGGAGACCCCGGTTCCTGGTCATATCCCTATTCTCATTTGAAAAGCATAGAATAGAAACAGATAATATTTTCCTCGGCCTTTGTGTAAAGGGTTTTATGGCTGGCTATACCTGGGGTCAGGTCCGCAAGACCCTAGAATCCTCTTCTACCGATACTTCATTTCATACGTTTCAATGAATTGGAAAATATCAAATATTTTCACACATTCCTGTGTTCTTTTACTATAGTAATAATTCTACAGATAAAATCAATTAAAAAATAAAATAAAAAAACCAACAGCATAAAGGCAATTGAAAATATTCAAAAGACGTCAACGAATCTTTTTCTCTTGGCAAGCTATATTTCTAACAATGAATTGTTTTTCTTATTTTGCCTAATCTGTTTTATTGTAAAATACATTATCCAACTATAAGCAATTAAAAAATAACAAGGAATAAAAACAGACAAAAAGAACAGTTCGAATAAGCAAAATCAATTACTTTAATGTTTTAAGCACTTATTTCTCCGATTGACATCGCCTAATCAAAACTTTCATCAGAACCTTTTTTGTAGAGCATTTAGTAAGCTTTCTAATGGTATTCTTTCGTTTACCAAATTCTTAACCTTTTTCGAGATATTAAGGAAAATATACAAAGTTACCAAAACTTTTTATGTCTGTTAATAAAATATTTTATTCTAACCCTTCCTTAACTCCAAACGTAACCAAAATTTCAACATATTAGTTTTAATGAAAGTAGAACATGCAGAAAATGTTTCAACTGAATCCCATGATTCTAAGTACCCAAATTAAAAACGGTATTCAAAAACTATTTTTCCAATTTTCTCGAAAACGGTTAAAGCTATCGCCTTGAAAATGGTTTCATTCGTTTTCCTAGCCCAAGAAGCCTATAAAAAGAGTACTTACAAGCTTATGAACTCAAAAACGTAAGCTTTACGATTTTTTCTGCGCGAATTTCGCCCCAAACTCCATCTTCCAGTGGGCGGATTTTGCTGGTTAACGAACTTGACCTTTCATATTGGACGACTGATTTTTGTACCAAATTTCATCAAAATCGGACCATTCGTCTTCTATTTAGAGAGCGAACAGACAAATATATATATATATATATATATATATATATATATATATATATATATATATATATATATATAAATAAATATATACATATATATATATATATATACAAATTTGAACCACCGTTATTTTCGGTTTCTAGGGGTTCTGAAACGCAAAATTTTCTAGTCGGCACTTCCGGATTGTTTCATTGTATCAACCTTATAAGCGGGGTTCCTCCCTATGGGGGAGGGAGGAACCGCGCTAAAACGGCATTCAAAAATTATTTTTTCAGTTTTCTCGAAAACGGTTAAAGCTATCGCCTAGAAAATGGTTCCATTCGTTTTCCTAGCCCAAGAAGCCTATAAAACGAGTACTTACAAGCTTATGAACTCAAAAACGTAAGCGTTACGATTTTTTCTGCGCGAATTTCGCCCCAAACGCCATCTTCCAGTTGGCGGATTTTGCTGGTTAACGAACTTGACCTTTCAAATTGGACGACAGATTTTTGTACCATATTTCATCAAAATCGGACCATCAGGGAAGCCAGAAATGAGCGAACAGCAAATATATATATATACACACACACACAAATTTGAACCACCGTTATTTTCGGTCTAGGGGTTCTGAAACGCGAAATTTTCTTGTCGGCACTTCCGGATTGTTTCATTGTATCAACCTTATAAGCGGGGTTCTTCCCTATGGGGAGGGAGGAACCGCGCTAAAAACGTAAGCGTTACGATTTTTTTACGCGAATTTCACTCCAAACACTATCTTCTAGTGGGCGGATTCTGCTGGTTAACGAACTTGACCTTTCATATTAGACGACAGATTTTTATACCAAATTTCGTTAAAATCTGACCATTTTTGAGCTTGCTAGAGCGCGAACAGACAAGCATATATATATAAATACACACATATATATATATATATATATATATATATATATATATATATATATATATATATATATATATACACAAATTTGGGCCACCTATATTTTCGTGATCTGTAGGGTCTGAAACGTGAAAGTTTCTAGTCGGCACTTCCGGATTGCGTCATGAGGTCAACCTCATAAGCGGGTTCTCCCTATGGAGATAGGGAGTTACCGCGCTAAAACACTGCTTAAAAACTAATTATACGGAAAGCCCAACCTTGTAGATAATTGTTTTTAATGGATTACTCTTTCCCAGTAATTTACTTAATAATGTTAGTTAATGATTTAATTATCTCAATTAATTACTTGGTACACTGCTACCTTTAGAGCACATTTCCCTTATTATTAGGGTCTTAAACAGAGGTTTTTGATTTTATTTTTATTTTTTAATATTCTTGTTCAAATTTTTAGTTCCCTTCCACTTGTCACGATTTCCCAATCGTTCTAAAGATCTTTAATAAAACCTCAAAACTGCTGATTTCTGTTAATAAAACAATTTTTCTTATTCTTCCTCAACTCTAAATGTAACCTAAATTTATGTGTCTTAATTTGAATATATATCAAACGACTTAAAAAATATTCAACTCAATCCGCCTCCTAATTGACTCGGAATTATTAGTCTCCGACTATTTTACTACCAGTCCAGTCAACGAACAGTTATAGATGGAAATTTTTGGAACACAATTTTTGACTTCTTAACTTTGTTTGGGCTGGATAGGAGGTGAACATATCAAAAGTCCTCGCCCGTAGCCTTTGTGTCGGGGGGTTTAGAAGGTCCCATTTTTCGGGTTTTCACTTATATCTCGGAAACCGTGCGTCCTAGCGTCATGACTATTCTATAACAAATGAAAGCTGATTGAATTTCCTATAAGTTCTATTCTATAAAGTTTTTCGCGATATCTTTAAGTTTCGAAATATCCGCTCTTGAAAGTCGGTCATTTTGGGGAAAAACACTTTCGCCGCATATTTTTCCCCCTTTTTGACGGGATAACTCTTCAACGATTAACCCAAAAAATAAATAACGGTTATAGGGTTGTAGAGTATTGCATTCCCTTTAATAATGTATATTACTTTGCTATTTTATGTATTTTCCTTCAAACGTAAAAATAATTTCAGTGTTCATCGTAAAGTCTGAAATTTAGCGACTAATAGTCCAGGAAACTAAGATTTATAGATGGAAATGTTTGGAACACAATTTTTTACTTCATAACTTTGTTTCAGCTAGTTAGGAGGTCAACGTATCAAAAGTCCTCGCCCGTAGCCTTTGTGCCGAGGGGGGGGGGGGAGGGGGGGTTTAGAAGGCCCCTTTTTTCGGGTTTTCACTTATATCTCGGAAACCGTGGGTCCTAGCGACATGACCATTCTATAACAAATGAAAGCTGATTCAATTTCTTACAAGTTCTATTCAATAAAGTTTTTCGAGATATCTTTAGTTTTCGAAATATCCGCTCTTGAAATTCTGTCATTTTGGGAAAAAACGTACATTTTTATATTCTCGACCGGATATCTCTTCAACGATGAATCCAAAAAATAAATGCCGTTTATAGGGTTGTAGAGCATTACATTCTCTTCAATAATATATATTACTTTACTATTTTATGTATTTTAAAAGGTCTACCTGCTTTCTGTCTGTATGTTTGTTACTTATACAAATCCACACCCTTCGTCCTATTTTGACTAAACTTGGCACACAGGTAGGTCGTGATACGGGGAGTGTCATAGACTAGGTCAAAAAAGTCTACCTGCTTTCTGTCTGTATGTTTGTTACTTATACAAATCCACACGTTCGACCGATTTTGATCAAACTTGGCACACACGTAGGTCTTGATTCGGGGAGAGTCATAGGCTGGTTAAAATCGTTTATGACTCACAGTTCGGAGGTCGCGGGTTCGAGACAATGAACGGGGTTCCTAATTTATTTTTGATTTTATAGATGCAGAAAGTAGGCGTAGCATGGCACGCCGGGTAACAGCTAGTATTCGTATAAACATCTCTGCGCAATATAGATTAGATTTAGTCAGACCTCGGATAGGGAATTCCTAGAAGACTATTCGTATTTTATTCAATCTTAGCTTCTTCGTGTGTATATGAATTGAAGATATATTGACGTGAATCATAGTTTATTCATTTTATAATAAGGGAGTATAATGGACTAGGAGAATTTGGGCTGTGTAGATTGTTGAATTATTCTACAGCAGTCTGACCTCGGTGTATTGAGTGTGGTCAGTATCATAGTAAGTCATACATACCCTAAGCTTTCCTCTACTATTAAGTACATTTAGGCAATGGAACCCTAATTAATCATACTCTTCTGATTAATGGCTAGGGGTTTATTTCAGCACATTCACAATATATTGAGGTACCCCCTTTAAAAGAATTTCTGAATCACGTCTGAAAAGGATAGTAACTTATAGATAACCCGTCCTAAAATTCGTTCTTAATAATAAATAGACGTTAAAATTTAAAAAATAATTACGTTATCCATTATCATTTTTGCTCATACTTTTGCTATACCGTTCAGCGTTATTAATTAATGGGATTTGGTGGATTAGTTTCTTCAAATGTTCATAAGAGCTTGGCTGAAGGAAATGTGAAGGCTAATCGCTTTGTTTGTGTGGTTTTGTTTTTAGAATGCGGTTTCAGATTTAATTGCAAATAAAATTTCCCCCTGATCATAGTTATTTAACCAAAAAAAAAAAAGCTACTGTGTATTTCCCCTCTAGATACGTACAAGCTAGCTATGAATATACGTAGATTTTAATTACTTGTTACACCATAGATAAACTGGGTTGTCCACACAATTAACTGGAAGCTTAGCCTTGTTCATACGCATTCGTTTTTTCGCTGAGCTCATGGACTGATGTGTCAACATTATACGCATATACTAGGGATGGGCAATAGTCGATAGTTCAGCACTATCGATAGGCCGATACTATCGGCTAAATATATCGATACTATCCATAGTTATTCGATAGTGGCTTTCCATATTCCTTACATGCCTGTCCAATAAAGAATTTAATGTTATTGAATTGAATCATCTATTACTTGCAGGATTAGGTATACATATTTATAAGATTTCACAAAGGTTTAAAACAAAAAACTAATTTATTTAAATTTATAAAAAGCATTTCCAAAGAAAACAAATCAAGAGGCACAAAAAAGTTCAATTTTTTTAAACTGTTTTAGTTTTACTCCTTGAGCCACATATTACCAGAAAGGAAAACCAACATTTCCGCTTGTTTTTTTGGCTCAGTCTGTTCCGCTGCTCAGAAATGATTTTTCCAGTGGCTGAATATACACTTTCTGAGACTACAGACGAGCCTGGAGCACAAAGATATTTTCTGGCTACATTATGTAGTTGGTTGTATTCACCAGACTGTTCCTTTTCAGTATTTAATTCACCAGACGTGTCAGTATTTAATACCACCTCCAGATGCGGAGAACTTCAATTCTAGAAACAAAAGTAAAAAAAATCGATCGATAGTTCACGACTATCGATATCTGCTATCGATAGTTCATGAACTATCGATATATCGATAGTAACGATCGACTATCGCCCAACCCTAACATATACCCGTATTGAGCCTTTAATAACATCTATTAGCAGTATATTTATTTTCGTGTGAAGAATAATTGTGGACACGAATAACGAACCTCACAAGCCCTTATTATTTAATTTCTTCATATTAAAATATGAATTGACTGCAATATTATTAATCTTATGTTTCTCTGTAATCTCCATAAATGACAATCGCCTTTTATTGTGAGTTAACAGAAAATTGTTAGTATCTTCAATTAATTTTAAAAATAGCATTTAGTCTATTCAAACTTTAATCATTTTCATTTACAATTGATTTATTTTTATATGTTTTTCCTTCATATTAAAGATTATTCTTTAATATATATTCTGTCAAGAATATATTATTCTCATAAAATGTCTTTTGACCTTTCCATAAGCACTCTTCTGAGCAGTGGACTGTATTTTAGAGGTTTTTCAGTGATTTATTTAGTTAGGGATAGATAGAGATGCCTAGGAATTGATATTTTTGAAAAGGCCTGTCGTTAAATACTTCAAAAATGTTGGAAGGATGGATATCTTTCGAAACCTTATTAGAATAGGTTCTAGTGTATTTCCATTGGACTCCCTCAATCGGAAAAACAGTGCTTGAAGGTTCGGAAGAGTTGGTTTCGTAGTTGTTGGGTTTTTAACACGAAAATTCCGTTACGCAGGAGCTGCATAACTAAGCACTTTGCACAGAATTTTGTTAGTGTAGAAAGCATTCCTGAATAATTTGTTTAAAATAACCTATATAAATAAAATAAAAACATGAATAGTTCTGTCCCTTTACATTCGTAATGAGCAACTCATTTCAATAATTATTTTTTTAATTATTTTCCTTGTAGAGTTTTGTATATGCTTGGTACTAAACTACTTAATAAATATAGAAAAAATTCACATTTGTATCTTTTGGTCTGGCGCGAGAACGGGATTCAGCACCCCTAGTGGTAGAAGTCAGAAATAATATCAAGACAGAGGCACTCCTAGCGGCAGCTTTTTCCCTACTTACGTTTCGCTGGATAATTTTATTCAAACATAGTACAAAGTAACCCCCCCCCCCTCCCTTCCGATAGACCGATTTAGTTCATTGTTACAACACTTCTTTCTAATTTGATAACCAAGACGTATTCCGAGTTTCGTTACAATGCAATAGAAGTTACGATCGATATGAGCAAAGCAGTAATTTCGCTCCGGAGTAACCCCCCCCCCCTAATGAACAGATTTAGTTTATTTTTACAACGTATTTTTCTCTTTATATGATCACAACGAATACCGAATTTCGTTCAAATATCACAAAAAATTCCGGTGGACCGATTTTGGTGGTTAACGAACTCGTTCAACCGTTTGCTAATTGAACGATATATATATATACACGCGCACACACATTTTAACGGGGATCATTTTCGGTGTCTACTAGGTAAAATCGATAAAGATTTGACGATTTTTTTCAAAAATCCTGTCATGAGTGCAACCTCAATAGCTACTTTTCCTCCGAAGGAAAGTTCTTATAATAAGGGGGCTTGCCGCTCGGCCATTGCCACGTTAAGTGCAACGGTTCCCGTTTATCACCGAAGTTAAGCAAAGTCGGGCGTGGTCAGTACCTGAATGGGTGACTGGCCACGTACTGTTGTCATTATAATAGGTTGGCAACCTGTAGAATACCCTAAATGTTGATACGCCGTTAAACACACAAAAAAAGAAGGAGCTTATTTAAGGTTTTTTTTTTTTTTTTTTTGCGTGTATTAAATAACCCAATTTATAAAACTTGTACCAAGTGGCTTTGAAAATTATCTTGAAATTTTGGAAGTATCGATTTCGTTCCATTGAAGTCGAGTCATTAAGAATGTCTATATCTAAGCTTTCGGAATACCACCAGATATAAACATTATGTTTATTCACGTTAAAATGGCGCATTTTCTGCGAGTATTTAATATTTCTCTGCGAATATATGCGTTGTATAAAGATAATGGGTTTCGTATGGGGTTAGAGAACAGTGTTGGGCATTATTCGAATAAATTATTATTCGAATGATTATTCGAATAAATTTTTAGTGAATGATGAATAATTCACTGAATTATCTTATTTGCATGGTACATCATGAATTATTCACAGAATTATTCGTTATTCATCATTCATTATTCATCATTCGTTATTATTTATTTCTAGTTGGTCTACTGATTAATCCTCCTTAAACACTCATATATATATATATATACATATTTCTGGCTGCCAACATCATAATAAATCTATCATTATTCACTAAAATATGTTTATTCTGATTGATCATTCGAATAATTTGCGAATAAAACATAAAATTCATTCACAGAATAACGAATAATGAACAAAAATAATTATTCTTCATTCATGAATAAAATAATACATTTATTCATTAATCGTTATTCATCATACTGAATAATTTTTGCCCAACACTGTTAGAGGAAAGGAACGCTATCTTTGAAAGCGTCGTAAAATAATGCTTTAACAAATGGAAACATAGTTACACTCTCAAGGATTATCCGGATGGTAGTAACAGATAAAACTTCTCAGGTATAAGGAATAATGTATATAAAGTGAAAAATTAATATGTCTAATGTTTATTTTCATAAAAGCTATTTCCTATTGTTTATGCTAGTCTGGATTCTAGCATTTATTTGATGGTTTACTTTTAGAATGATGATTTTCACTTTGGACGTTGCATATATGATTATAAATTTGTGCTGGAAGCAGATGATACTTAGGAGAACAGGATTCCACCAGGTTACTGCCCTTTCCTACGAGTTGAAGCAGCAAGTCAGGTATATTTAGCGAAGGTCATCACAGAAGGATGATCTTTTAGAAAGCTCATTTCTATCTGGACTTAACAAGCCTTAAAAATCTGAATTTCTGGAAGGCAATGATATGTTCTTAAGTCCTGGTTAATATTCCACAAAGTCAGATAGCTTCATGAGCAAAAACAATTCCCACTTGGAGAAAATGCGACATCTTAGCCCGTTTCCATCGTGTTATTATTCTTAGGAAAGCTTGGAAAAGATAGTTATTATATTGTTTGGTTGTTTTGTGAAATATGTTAACACGTACTCGATCTAGTCGAAAAGTGAGATTTTAGGAGCCACAATGCACAGAAAACTAGCATTAGGAAACCCTAAGCGGAAATAACCTACTACAACTCATCAACTTCCATTTCAATAACCACTATTGTGGTTTATTACTATTGTAAACGGCTAGCAATAAATATCTATAATATTTACTTATACGTTTATGGAGAACCGTGTAATATATTTTGTGTATATTATAAAGATCTCCATAAAAATACATTATGTTTTAATCTATGTATTCTTTACACTCTGAGGCCTGCCTTAGTAAACAATTGTTGTTCAGCAGAATTTCGCCTATTGCTCCATTCATCTACTTCTATATACTTGTAATTGCACGTAACTTATACAGTTATTTTTTGTATTTTCAGATGGCAGCAACGTGTTGGTGGTATTACTTTTCCAAGTTCACGGAATTCTTTGATACTGTAAGTCTTTTTTTCTTTTTTTTTCTATCATGAATTCTTCCAAGTTAATAAGTCTTAACAGGGACTCCTTATCTGCTTATTAATTCTTAGTTTTTTGTAAAATTTAACTTACTATATTATATATTTGGAGGAAATATGACTTATGTCCTAATACAATTGCCCTCAGAAATTTTTTTTGAGGAAGTCATTTCTGTTTAATGACTTCATTAAATGCATTTCCTCAACCAGCATCAGTTATAGAAACTCCAGCCATTTTCTGTCATAAGAGCCTCATGATAACATTTCATTAAATGCATTTGAGCTTGATAATTTTAATCATTTAATCAGGCTAAGAATGCAGTACGGTTTTGTGCCAACTCGTATTTAAATTGTCAACTCATTACACTCTGGCCACTTTTTTGCCAGATAATTTGGGGGGGGGGGGAGCGTGACAGTTTGTCGTAGAGGTGTATGGAATGATACCAAGGTTGAGAGCAGCTCTTAAAGGTTATTCTCTAACTGCGGCAAAGGATCCAGATGATAATATCAGATAGAAAACAATATTTCCTAATATACCGGGTTTACCAAAATGCCAATTAAGACGGGGGTATTACCGGTTTTTGCAATTAAAACAGTTTTGTTTGTTAGCACTACATTGATACAAATCGGGCTAACCGTTCACCATTCGCCATCTTTGCCACTAGCGCTTTAAAACGTCCAATGAAAGAGCAACTCAAACAGTTTTGTTTGATAGCACAACTATCAAAATCGTTCCAACTGTTCACCATTCGCCATCTTTGCCACTAGCGCTTTAAAACGTCCAATGAAAGAGCAACTCAAACAGTTTTGTTTGATAGCACAACTATCAAAATCGTTCCAACTGTTGAGCAGTCGCAATCTTTGCCACTAGCGCTTTAAAACGTCCAATGAAAGAGCAACTTAAACAGTTTTGTTTGATAGCACAACTATCAAAATCGTTCCAACTGTTCAGCAGTCGCAATCTTTGCCACTAGCGCTTTAAAACGTCCAATGAAAGAGCAACTCAAACAGTTTTGTTTGATAGCACAACTATCAAAATCGTTCCAACTGTTGAGCAGTCGCAATCTTTGCCACTAGCGCTTTATAACGTCCAATGAAAGAGCAACTCAAACAGTTTTGTTTGATAGCACAACTATCAAAATCGTTCCAACTGTTCAGCAGTCGCAATCTTTGCCACTAGCGCTTTCTAACGTCCAATGAAAAAGCAACTCAAACAGTTTTGTTTGATAGCACAACTATCAAAATCGTTCCAACTGTTGAGCAGTCGCAATCTTTGCCACTAGCGCTTTATAACGTCCAATGAAAGAGCAACTCAAACAGTTTTGTTTGATAGCACAACTATCAAAATCGTTCCAACTATTGAGCAGTCGCAATCTTTGCCACTAGCGCTTTATAACGTCCAATGAAAGAGCAACTCAAACAGTTTTGTTTGATAGCACAACTATCGAAATCGTTCCAACTGTTCAGCAGTCGCAATCTTTGCCACTAGCGCTTTCTAACGTCCAATGAAAAAGCAACTCAAATAGTTTTGTTTGATAGCACAACTATCAAAATCATTCCAACTGTTCAGCAGTCGCAATCTTTGCCACTAGCGCTTTATAACGTCCAATGAAAGAGCAACTCAAACAGTTTTGTTTGATAGCACAACTATCGAAATCGTTCCAACTGTTCAGCAGTCGCAATCTTTGCCACTAGCGCTTTATAACGTCCAATGAAAGAGCAACTCAAACAGTTTTGTTTGATAGCACAACTATCAAAATCGTTCCAACTGTTCAGCAGTCGCAATCTTTGCCACTAGCGCTTTCTAACGTCCAATGAAAGAGCAACTCAAACAGTTTTGTTTGATAGCACAACTGTCAAAATCGTTCCAACTGTTCAGCAGTCGCAATCTTTGCCACTAGCGCTTTATAACGTCCAATGAAAAAGCAACTCAAACAGTTTTGTTTGATAGCACAACTATCAAAATCGTTCCAACTGTTGAGCAGTCGCAATCTTTGCCACTAGCGCTTTATAACGTCCAATGAAAGAGCAACTCAAACAGTTTTGTTTGATAGCACAACTATCAAAATCGTTCCAACTGTTCAGCAGTCGCAATCTTTGCCACTAGCGCTTTATAACGTCCAATGAAAGAGCAACTCAAACAGTTTTGTTTGATAGCACAACTATCAAAATCGTTCCAACTGTTCAGCAGTCGCAATCTTTGCCACTAGCGCTTTCTAACGTCCAATGAAAGAGCAACTCAAACAGTTTTGTTTGATAGCACAACTGTCAAAATCGTTCCAACTGTTCAGCAGTCGCAATCTTTGCCACTAGCGCTTTATAACGTCCAATGAAAAAGCAACTCAAACAGTTTTGTTTGATAGCACAACTATCAAAATCGTTCCAACTGTTGAGCAGTCGCAATCTTTGCCACTAGCGCTTTATAACGTCCAATGAAAGAGCAACTCAAACAGTTTTGTTTGATAGCACAACTATCGAAATCGTTCCAACTGTTCAGCAGTCGCAATCTTTGCCACTAGCGCTTTATAACGTCCAATGAAAGAGCAACTCAAACAGTTTTGTTTGATAGCACAACTATCAAAATCGTTCCAACTGTTCAGCAGTCGCAATCTTTGCCACTAGCGCTTTCTAACGTCCAATGAAAGAGCAACTCAAACAGTTTTGTTTGATAGCACAACTGTCAAAATCGTTCCAACTGTTCAGCAGTCGCAATCTTTGCCACTAGCGCTTTATAACGTCCAATGAAAAAGCAACTCAAACAGTTTTGTTTGATAGCACAACTATCAAAATCGTTCCAACTGTTGAGCAGTCGCAATCTTTGCCACTAGCGCTTTATAACGTCCAATGAAAGAGCAACTCAAACAGTTTTGTTTGATAGCACAACTATCAAAATCGTTCCAACTGTTCAGCAGTCGCAATCTTTGCCACTAGCGCTTTATAACGTCCAATGAAAGAGCAACTCAAACAGTTTTGTTTGATAGCACAACTATCAAAATCGTTCCAACTGTTCAGCAGTCGCAATCTTTGCCACTAGCGCTTTCTAACGTCCAATGAAAGAGCAACTCAAACAGTTTTGTTTGATAGCACAACTGTCAAAATCGTTCCAACTGTTCAGCAGTCGCAATCTTTGCCACTAGCGCTTTATAACGTCCAATGAAAAAGCAACTCAAACAGTTTTGTTTGATAGCACAACTATCAAAATCGTTCCAACTGTTGAGCAGTCGCAATCTTTGCCACTAGCGCTTTATAACGTCCAATGAAAGAGCAACTCAAACAGTTTTGTTTGATAGCACAACTATCGAAATCGTTCCAACTGTTGAGCAGTCGCAATCTTTGCCACTAGCGCTTTCTAACGTCCAATGAAAAAGCAACTCAAACAGTTTTGTTTGATAGCACAACTATCGAAATCGTTCCAACTGTTCAGCAGTCGCAATCTTTGCCACTAGCGCTTTATAACGTCCAATGAAAGAGCAACTCAAACAGTTTTGTTTGATAGCACAACTATCAAAATCGTTCCAACTGTTCAGCAGTCGCAATCTTTGCCACTAGCGCTTTATAACGTCCAATGAAAGAGCAACTCAAACAGTTTTGTTTGATAGCACAACTATCAAAATCGTTCCAACTGTTCAGCAGTCGCAATCTTTGCCACTAGCGCTTTCTAACGTCCAATGAAAGAGCAACTCAAACAGTTTTGTTTGATAGCACAACTATCAAAATCGTTCCAACTGTTCAGCAGTCGCAATCTTTGCCACTAGCGCTTTCTAACGTCCAATGAAAGAGCAACTCAAACAGTTTTGTTTGATAGCACAACTGTCAAAATCGTTCCAACTGTTCAGCAGTCGCAATCTTTGCCACTAGCGCTTTATAACGTCCAATGAAAGAGCAACTCAAACAGTTTTGTTTGATAGCACAACTATCAAAATCGTTCCAACTGTTCAGCAGTCGCAATCTTTGCCACTGGATGGCAGCGGAAAGATTGAGCACACTGGTGACAAATACAAAACTCTTTAAATTTCTCTTTCAGTTGACATTTTTTATTTATAACAAATTAAATTAAGCTTAAAAATTTTAGCATTGTGAAAATATCCGCCCCCCCCCCCCCGATTAAAATTCCCATTAACTCGTCAGGCTGCGATTTGAATGCAGAAACTCAAGTATCTTATGCTGTAATCTGTTGCTAATTAGACTACCGTGCTTCGTATCGCAGCCAGATAAATTAATTCATTCAAAGGAGCCAAGGCTTTAGATAGACAGCATAGTATTTTATTTATCTGAAATCAGACAATGTTATTACATATTTTTATATTGTATTGTAATAAGGCTGAGAGGAGGTAGTCCTACTAGGGTCTAAGTTTATTAAACCACTGTATAAAACAGGAGCCTTAATTAAGTCACTGATGGTTTATGCCGTCCGGTGTATTATACAGTGGTTGAATAAATATTTATAAGTTCGGCCTCCCTGTTTAATCATCTCGGAAAGGCGGAGGGAAACGTCAAATATTGACATTTTCTGTAAACTTTTCTATATGAAGTTTAATATTTTCTTCCGTAAAAAAATAATTGCTCAAAAGTCATGCTTAGGAACATAGCTTCAATGTTGTGTAGTGAATCGCGGGGAATATATAAGTTATTTCAAATATTTTGTTGAAATTTGATAACCTATTCTAGCGTTTTCCAGCCGTTTGTTTTGTTCACAAATAATCATCATTAATGGCGGAAATAAAGAAATAAACAAATACTAAAACATAGAAATTTCGTATTAAAAGAAAAAAACAAGCTTTCAAGTTAAAAGAGACCTATCGCTACGCCACATCTAACTCTTGCAGGAAAGCGACTAGGTTTCAAGGAAGAAACTTTATTCTTTGGCCTAATGCTTGACAAAAGGTTAGCATGGACGCCCCATGGTGAAGCCCTTAGAGAAACTTGTTACAGCAGACTCAACATCCCCAGGGTTCTTCCAGGTACGTCTTGGGAAGCCAATCGTACTACGCTGCCAAGGGGACCATACACGAGCGGGATTTACTCAAGGTCCGGTCTGAACAATCCAATCCTTGAGGAAATCCTGTACGTGTGAGGTGGTGTCCTTGAGGCCATGCGCGGGGTCCGAGAGATCCGGAAATCCCGAACAAAATTCAATTCTTTTCCGCCTTGAGGCCAAGCAGGTCGGATTTTCCTAGTCTCTCCGTATCTGGTTGAGGGTTCAGTAGAGGAAATCTCGAAGGTTTTTTCCTTGAGGCCTGACTGCATGGATGCACCTGCGATCAAAACGCTATTATGGTTCTATGATATATCAAAAGAATCCTTATTGCACCTTCATGACACCGTCATCCGCCTAGCAACTGGTGCATTTCAGAGTAGCCAAACACCCCTCAATTTCCGCGGCACCAATTAGCAAGCAAACATGTCTGCATATTTATTCGAAGCCCAAAGAGCAGTGCCATTCCTATTCGGTATGCGAGAAAACAAGTTTGTTGCAGATATAACGAAGTGTTACAATTTAGCGTGATATACTACCAAGTGTTACGCGATCCTAAAAGCGTTGGCAATCCCTGACCTATACTAAGAGGCTAACTTAGATTAGTCGCAACAACGTTGAAAACGCCCCCCAAGCTTAGAAGCCGACAGTAAGTACGTAGTACTTCCTAGTACTTGAGATAAACAGCATATTACCCTTCTGGAGGGCTTAGGAAGGGCGGAAGCGTGGTCTAGATCGAGCCGAGGCCATCCATATTCAGGACGAGTGTCTTTCGAGTCGTGCGGGAATCTCCTCGCCGTCCTCTGCTGCATTAACAGGCTACATATTTCCATATAATCCCCGACTTTGGGCTCAGACGAAGGGACAAACAGGCTTCGGATATTAATTTTGTAAGGAATGTGCCTCATTTTAAGGCATTCCATTCCTAAAGGGGGAAATGTCCGTCACGCGGAAGCTGGTTAGCGAACGCCGCATTCGCCCACCAATTTGAACGGCCGGTTTTTGTGAAAACGGGATTATGAAACGTCATTCCTGCTGCACTTCCGAATTGGGGTATCAGGTAGATGCTTACCGGATTTCTCTCTCAAGAGAAGAAATACACCAAAAATATTTAAACAGCGTTTTCTATTAATAAAATAACTTCTTCACTTATTGATTAAAGTTTTTTTTTAAACAGTTCCAATTGAACACATAAAAAGTCCTACTCAGAGCGTCATCTTAGCGCGTTTCCGTTCTTATCCCTAGTGGCATTTGGAAATCTTAAAATATAAATGGTTAATGTTTTGTCTTAATCTTTTGTGAAAATGTAAACGCATGTATCTAAATCGTAGGCGCCACAACAGAAAACTGACAGTATCCTAAGCGGGAATTTCTCCCTTAAAGCACCGATTTATCCGATTGAGATCGTTCTATCAAAAATTGCATAATAACCGTTTTTGTAGGAAATTTTATATGTTAACGAATATATTCTTTACATCAGGTATGGGTAACCTTTGACATGTTGTAGGCCAAACATTAGTGTGCAAATTTACGTTCGCGTAACTAACGTTACGGTTTTAGTTGGTTCAAAATAAAATAACGTCGAATTTTAAAGTAGTGCTCATCATTTTTAGCGATAGAAAATCAGGAATAAAATAATAAGACAAGGTTATTATTACACAATTTATTAAAATAACAAAATTAAATGAAAAAAAAGGTACAACATTAAAATTAAATCGTGAAATTTTAAATTGTTAAAAACTATGAAAGTTAAATAGCGACAAGAAATCAATGAGACACTTAACTTCATGGGCGTATATAAGGGGGGCTGAGGGGGCTGCAGCCCCCTCCCGAAATTTTTATTTGATCGGTAAACATTTTATAAAACCCTTAAAAATAAATTAAATAAGATCATTTAGTTCATAAAACATATTCTATTTTGGGTGTTATAGCGTTTAAGTTGGCTAAAACTCTTCCAAGATCTAAATTGTTAGTATTCCATACACCGGAAATGGTCTCAGCCACCCCCCAAATTTTCCCAGCCCCCTCCGAAATTATTTTCTATATACGCCCATGCATAACTTGAGCTTTGTTGTTTACCGCCTCACTCTCTTTTGGTGATCGCCGCCACTCGGCTTGCTCGCTCACTTGATTCCGCAGGAGCAAGCCACAAACCGCACTCGATCATCCTCATTTGGAGTGAGTGTAATATTATTATTGTTTTTAAAATTGGTTTTAATGTCTCGCGGGACGGATCAATCTTACAACGGGCCAGTTGTTGCCCACATATGCTTTACGTTTACTACGATCTCCCAACCGGTTTGAAGATATATAAGAATTTATCCAAAAATCCCGAGAAAAATATAGTGTTTTTCCATTTTCCTCGACAACAGTTATAGATATGACCTTAGAATTGCTTTCATTAGATTCTCCACATCCAATGACTTCCAAAACGTCTACCTGAAAGTCTAGTAACGCAAAAACATAAGCAAAGGGAGGCATGGGTATATATAATGGGGGGGCTGAAAGGGCTGCAGCCCTCCCCCCGAAATTTTGATTCAATCGATAAAAATGTGTCATAAAAAATAAATTAAATTAGATATATCCCTCAAATGCTACCAGCCCCCCCCCCAAATTATTTCCTATATACGCCCATGGAGGAAGGGAGGAAACGCACTAAAAAAATAAATATGAGCGTTGTAACCCTTAGGAGTCGTGCAGAGGAATTACCTTAATTTTCTGGAGTAGTGTGTTAATTTCCTCTATCGCTGAATATAATTTATTTTCTAAATACAATAACAAACTGTTGAAATGAAATCCACAGTGTCAAGAATCAACGTTTTCTTGTAATCCTGAGAACATATTTTCCAAAAGGAATTCTATAGAGATCCTTGAATATAATCCATATTTAGCACATTGTAAGATTAGTCTTGAATACAAATGGTTGCTCAGTGATACATGAAGATACATAGGCTCCTCACAAGGAATTGAATGATCCTTCCAAGAAAGAATATCTCCTGACCCCGATCATTCTCCTATCAGATTGTCTGCTTGTTAGGGATGTGAAAACATTCATCAATTGTCTTCAAATTTATTAGATACTAGCTCATGTACCTATCTTTGAGTGGTGTTTATAAAAAAATGAAAGGAAAATTCATACACTCCGACCGATTTATTGGTCAAAAACAAATGATGGAAAATGCAGATGTGTTTTTATTAACACATCCATCTGGCCCTCACTTCTGACTGATGTGCATTTCCTCTCTCTCTCCATAAGAAGAAAACACACTTGAGACGTCAGCCAATATGACACTAGATGATGAAGTCTTTAGTTCACGTTTTGAACTCAGGTCCTCCAGCATATATATTAGTTGAGTGCTCTATGACTGAGCTAACTTCACACCATAGTTGTCTAGTGGAATCCACCCACCGGACACTATAATTTTTTTTTTTTTTGCAAACTTAATGGTCTTCTGTCATGGTGATAGCATTAATTAATGTAATTACATCTTTTAATATGTAAAAATGCATTTTTTTCTATTTCAGCTCTTTTTCATTCTGCGGAAGAAAAATGAACATGTTTCAACCCTCCACGTGATTCACCACGGAGTCATGCCTCTTTCAGTTTGGTTCGGAGTTAAATTTGCTCCAGGCAAGTATCTATATATTTTCCTTTATGAATTTTCATTTATCTTAAGGTTAGTCTCATTTTTTGTACATTTGTGTCTGTCAAGAAGCAGGTTTGTCTACGTTTTCTCCAGCATTGTAAAGTACGGCTGTAGGAAACTTTGATATCCTTAAATCTCCCCTAGTAAACTAGTAAAAAAATAAAATAAAATAAATAAATAGGTATTAATTTTGTGCTCTTGCACATGTTTTATTAAATTGCTTTTTGGAATCATTTTTCTTTGCTTTTTGGATTTTGTACAATTAACTATGTATTAACTAACTACAAACTATGTTATATCAACGTGTTCGATGCCTGACCCTTCCAGGGTTGCACAAAAGTACTTAATTAGATAAGCCGAAGAACACATAATCTAGACCTTTGATCTTGTATTCCTTTTTAATACAGCTTATTGATGCTGAATCATGGAAATGATAAGCTTGTCAAAACCTTTTAATTCTTCAAAAAATATTGTTTCTTCTTAGTAAAAATCTAAAAAGTAATTAAAAATCTCTATACATGAATTAGTAATAACTATAGTTCGCATTATTGTAATGTATCAGAACACATAAGTAAGTTATGATTAACCAAACGTTTTTAATATTTATGCATTTATTTATGTCTATTATTGTTTCAGGTGGCCATAGTACTTTCTTTGCTCTTTTAAATACTTTTGTACATATAATAATGTACACATATTACATGCTGGCAGCACTTGGGCCTGAATATCAAAGGTAAAGAATTCAAACGTTTCAATAAACTTAACACGTTTTCAATTCTTCTACTATATATATAATTCTATTAAGGGGCTAGGTTAGTTACATTTATTTCTGAATTAAATGAAAATAATTTCATCAAATAAATTGAAGAGAGAAATTTACGCCTATTCAGGAACAGTTCTTGTCTTTTGTAAAGTTTTTCTGTGATAATTATCAAGGAACAGAATCAAATATTGACTAAATAAAATTATTTAAATCTATGGGATTGAGGTCCAAATACCAATTTTTAAACTCATTTAAAATATTAAAACTTGCATCTTAAAAACTAAAACATGATGCACTACTTAAACTCTTGCCATCAAATTATTCTTAATAATAGTTTCAGATATTCATATATGTTCTAAAACACAAGTTCTGTTTTTGTAGAACAATGAACTAATTGAACCCTTGGTGTGTAGAGTCTGGCAGACATTACGGAAATTTTAGTAAAGCATGTCGGCAGCAGTGAGAATCTAGTATCTAGATGCTCATTGCTGCCAATATACTTCACTGAATTTCCCTACTGTCTGTCAGACACTTTATACAGACAAGGGGTTAAATATAAAGTTTGCCGAGTCAAATGTTGTCTATATTTTCTTTATTATATAGAAATTCTTTTAAATAAGACATTCTTCATTTCTAGGTATATCTGGTGGAAGAAATACCTAACAACATTACAAATGGTCCAGTTTGTCCTTATATTCACTCATCAGTTCCAGACTTTATTTACTTCGTGTAACTTTCCAAAGGTAAGGCATTTCTATTCAAAGTTGTGTATTTATTTCACTATATCAAAACACAGCCATATTTCATTTTGTTTATTTTGAGTTCAAAATGTGATGAAATATTTCTTGAAGCATGAGGGTTACTCTCTCTCACCAATGTGATTATGGTTTGAATCTAGCCTGAGATGAGTTAACAGCTATAACTCGGCTGTCTCATTCGTACTGCTTTAATCATTAGAACTCGCCTGCCCTTTTCACGTACTGCTATAATTATTACAACTTGGCTGTCTCATTCGTACTGCTTTAATCATTAGAACTCGCCTGCCCTTTTCACGTACTGCTATAATTATTACAACTTGGCTGTCTCATTCGTACTGCTTTAATCATTAGAACTCGCCTGCCCTTTTCACGTACTGCTATAATTATTACAACTTGGCTGTCTCATTCGTACTGCTTTAATCATTAGAACTCGCCTGCCCTTTTCACGTACTGCTATAATTATTACAACTTGGCTGTCTCATACGTATTGCTTTAATCATTTGAACTCGCCTGCCCTTTTCACGTACTGCTATAATTATTACAACTTGGCTGTCTCATACGTACTGCTTTAATCATTAGAACTCGCCTGCCCTTTTCACGTACTGCTATAATTATTACAACTTGGCTGTCTCATTCGTACTGCTTTAATCATTAGAACTCGCCTGCCCTTTTCACGTACTGCTATAATTATGACAACTTCTTTGTAATAATTATAGCAAAAATCGTAATATTTGTAGTTTAGACATTTTGAAAACAAAAATTTAAATTTTGTATTATACATATCCAGAATATATTTTTTAAAAAGGAATGAATGTTTGATAATAAAAAAATAATTGAAAAAATCCTTATGAGGAAGAAAAGAAAAGTACTGTCTCAAATGATTTCTTGCTCACTGTGTTGCCAGCATTAACTTTTCAGCCTTAGCTTTGACTAAGTATTGATAAATATTTATTTATTTAAATTTTAACGTCCATTTATTATTAACAAAGAATTTTAGGACGGGTTATCTATAGGTTACCACCTTTTTCTAGCCAGGTTAGGGTTGATGCCTTTTCTTTTTTCAAAAGAAAAGTCACCACCCCTAGTGGGAATCAAACCCACGACCCTTGGCACGAAGTTTAAGTGTTCACGCCTTAACACTCACGGCCACCGGGCCTTATTGATAAATATTAAACATTATTTCCCTTGCCTATCCTAGTCTTAAATGATAAGTTCTTATAGTGTTTTATGTATTGTGTTGTTCCTTGAAATGGAAATGTCCAAATGGCGGAACCGTCGGGAATATTTCGCCCAAACTTTTGCGTATGTTAAATTGAACTTTTTTGTCTCTCTGAACAGGCTATAATTAAGTAATATGCCTTTTTTTTTTTTTTTTTTTTTATTAGCAATTATTATTAAAGATGTTATGTTTAGATAATGATGGTGTGGATCGGTATCCATGGAGTGCTCTTCCTCTTCCTCTTCTCTGACTTCTACAGAAGTAAATACACACCTGAAGGAAAGAAAGGGAAGGTGAAATCCAATGCAGGGGCTTGTATGGTAAGTACAATTTATTATTATTTTTTTATAATAATTAACTGAAAAAAAATCTGGAAAACATCAGGAGTGTTTGATTGTTCTCCTTCTCACCGCATGTCTCTTATTTTATTCCCTTGGTGAGGCACCTTGTTTGTGTGAAATGGTTAACGAATAAACATTATTAATTTTTGGCTGAGAACTGTCTTCTCTCAAATTTACAGTGTCAATTAGAGACCTCTCTTGGTCGTAGAGATATTCAGTAAAGATATGTTTTATTGAAGTAATGATAAATCATGTTTGGCACTCCGATACATCTTTCCTTGACATCACTTAGAAATAAATCAGTCTTGTGTGGACAATCCTTAGCCAAGCTAGGACCACCTCTGCTCTCCTATTCTCCCCTATAGTCCAATGTCCTCTAGAAGACAGGATAATTTAAGAATAATATCTCTTAATTTTTTCTCTTTGATATTGTACTACATAGAAATCGTAGCTTATTTAATTTGACATTTAATGTAAGCTACAAGATCCACTATTCCTTTTTTTTTTTTTTTTTTTTTTTTTTTTTTTTTTTTTTTTTTTTTTTTTTTTTTTTACCTTTTCTGAGCCGAGTTATGGGGGCTTAAATACGTAGAGTGCAGACGTACCCTGGAGCTGACTTTCCCGCAAGGCCAATTAACCCTTTAGGGAGCAATCATCGGAAAACAAATTAATAAACAACTCATGCAAAAAATGACTCCTTTTGGTTACTAAAACACACCCCATAGCCCATTTATTGCAAAATCAAACTTTTTTATTTTTATTTTTTTTTTTTTAATATGGCCTGATCCGCTTATGTGCTATAAGGGTCTATGTAATTGTACTTGAATGCAAACCCGCTTGACACAGGTCTAGGCATTTCCCACGTTGTGGCCGTGATCTTTTACACTTATAATGAGAAAAATCATTTTTAAAAAAATAGTTGTTTTTTGTTCCTGATTATTTTCTGAAAAATCATTGATTTTCGAAGAGTATATTAATTTCACTCTTTTACTGCTTTCGCCCAATAATAGTTCTGAAAATAAAAATAACGTCATGATTTATCCCGTTAAGTTCTGAGGCCCTAAATTCGCCAATCCCCCATTATGGTAAATTTTCTAAACATTTTCAAGGGTGACAATTGAAATGGAAAGGGTGACAATTGAGTTGTAGAGTGTTACAAATGTTTTGGAAAGGGTTTCAACTCATTTGAAAGGGTTACATTTGAATTGGAAAGGGTTGCTGATGACTTGGAAAGGGTGGCATTTGATTTGTAAAAGGTTACAGTTGACTTGGAAAAGGTTCAAATAGACTTGGAAATGCTATATATTGATTTCAAGATGATCCTGTGAAAAATATTATTTGAAGTGACATATCCTAGATATAGCTTACAAAGGGTGAAATTCATGATTAAAATAAGTTATTTCATTTTGGAAACTGTTGGCAAACAGAGATATCTCTGGCCTAATAATGGGAACTGATCCAAAATCCTAAATTGTTTGTAAAGTAACATAAATGCCATCTGATTAAGTAATTAATTACATTAAGTAATTATATAGCCCAGTACATTATTTTATGAGCCCAATAAAACATTTATGATCAACTAACAGAGACTTTATATTTGATTTTAGCCTGTCGAAAGTGAACCAGCGAAGAGTGAGAAGCTGTTGGAAAATGGTTACACGAATATCTCTCGCCACATCTCTTCATGCTACAGCAATGGCGTCAACAACGGGTACCTTAGTAAAACAACGAAAGTGGACTAAAAGCATATAAGATATCGATGTTTTAAGCAGAAAAACTATTCGATTTTTCGATGGCTTCTCAGGATGTTTCTAACTTGTAGCAGACTTCGAACTTTCTTTATTAGTTGATGTTTCAGTTCTCAATTTATGTTTAACATTGTTGTGATGGCCTTCGGTATAAAATGTATAGACGCTGTATTAATATGAAATTTTAACCAAATGTGTGAGGTATTATCTTCGCTGGATGTAAATCTTTTAACTGCTTTCAATTTGCAGAACTGAATTATTTTCTATGGATGACCCATTCATCCATTTTAATCCATTTTCAAATCGATAAATTGCTACAAAATCAAGCTAGAGGCAGTTCTATTTTCCATAAGCACAGAACTGCCTCCATCATTTAAATTAAGTAGTACATAAACTCGCAAATACGTGTACTTCAGATCGAACAAAGTATTTTCAATATTTCTTGTTACAACAAAAAAACTATTTTGTTGGTTTGCTCAAGATATTTACTAATTATTTTATGTAATATATATTTTAAGCTATGGTAGATTTTGAGGTGCTCTCTATAGTGTTTTAAAATATCTGTACATAATTGCTGAGTAATAATTGTACATAAATCAAATTAAAAATAAAAAATTTAGTTGTTAAAACCGAGGATTTTATTGTTAGTCGGTAATGTTTATCGATTACCATGTTTGATTTCCTCATATTAGACTTGTTTAATATGTAGGCTTATTCCTCAAGTAGAATAAGGTTTGTTACCAGTCCAAGTATAGATATGAATGAATGATTTCTGAGTATGATGTTGAAAGGAACTCGATGTTGGATCTCTGTTTCAGGCAATGAGAACAGTACTGCCCAACGATAGGGAAAAAATGGCCCTCCTTTTGCAATCTATAAAGAAGACTATAGAAAGTTCTCAATGAAACATCTAAACCGAGTCAAATACGCCTATTTTTATTGTAATTAAACTTCCTGCTCTTATTCTAAATATGTTTTAATTTATTTTATTTTAATACTATAAGTTTTAACTACACTCTTCGAATAATAGCAGATGATTTAATAATTCTTCGCTTTTATTTGGCAAAAGTTTTTATTACCAATTTTGTTGACAAAAATACATATATTGTTACGTTGTGCATATTTTTCGAAAGCATGTACGGTAGAACGCTGATTATCTGAATTAATTGGGACCGGGGATGCTTCGGATAATTGGACATATAATTGTAATAAATAAGAAACGATAATATTACGTAGGAATATATTATTTATTAATGTTCCAATGTATTTTCAACACACATTAATTAATACATTACTGAAAACATTTATACAAACCAAAAAATTACTTATGTCTACCTCTAGATCAGTTATAAAAACGAACTATTGGTATGTGTTTTATCTTAGTTCAACAGCTCAAATGTCATTATGACATAGACCACAATAAACCGCATCATCGACTGCAGTCGTGTCGCAAGCATCTTTGTTTTGCCACCTGTTCGCGCTTATGGAGTCAATTATATAATCGGCATTCTACTGTATGTGGCTTTTTTTGTTTGTTGCAAAGGTTGCAGAAAAGTCATATAAAGTAGTAAGGTTATAGTAAAGTGAGGAAATTAAATGTGTTTCTTCAAAAATTAAATTAATTTTGAACCAAACATCTATTTTATTTTATTTTTTTTTTCGGTAGCTATTTAAATTCATTTTAATTTTTGAATAATTAATAAAAGATCTAAAACCTTTTAAACTAAAAACAAAAGTTATTTCATTAGTTATTAAAAAAAATTATATTGTCAAATAAAACAAAAGCTCAATTTTCCCAATTTATATTGCCGTACTTCTATTATTCTTGTTAATTTGATTTGTGGAGCAATCCCTACTGAAAAATAAACTTTTGTTGATAATGGTCAATGTTTTTTTACTTATAAAGATTTATGTGTGATTGGAAGGATATTACAAGGGTCAATATATAGGCAGATTATTTTCCATAAAGACCAAAAAAACAAAAGAAAGATCATACGTGTCGGCCTCAAAATAAATTCCATAATCAAGTACGTTCGAATTCTATGTTAAGCTCAAGCAGTTGAATACTTATCTTCAAACATTTATGTTATAAACAAATTGAATTTTCATTTTGTATGGAACATTTTGGTTGACAAACAGAAAATGCTTTCAGAGCATAAATACATTTTTCCAGATATTGGAGACTAGAAACTTTACATGTGTGACATTCTTTAATCAAATGTTGCCTGATTAGTTTGTATGGATCCAAAGAGACAGTCAAATTTAATTGAATAGTATTTTTTATACTTAATTCATTTTAATAGTTTTGTTTACATTCTGATTAGGTAATAGATAAGGCTAAATTGTGATATCAAAGCTCAGCTTGTATATAAATAGTTTTCATAATTGAGCAATCGCATCCTGCTTGAGAAGCCTTCGAAAAATATTTGTCTGAATTTTTGCTTTGACATGCGATCACTGTTCTGTTTTCGAGAAAAAGAGTGGCACAGGGAAGATAAGTCCAAGGCCGGAAGGCAGCGGGCAAATGAGGACCAAATGTGAAAAATTTGAGAAATGTATTTTGAAACGAATATTTAAAAGGAAAATTGTAATTAATATTTCTTTGTTGCATTGTTCCAGTGATAAGCAATGCTGCAGGGCATTGAAAATGCATTTATTCTTAAGAGGCTGGTAGTGATTCATATATACTAGCAGAAATGTGAGGGTAGTAGAAATAGGAATTTATACATTTTAGCAAGTACTCTTTAAGTAGATGCATTTAGTTTTAGTTAATTTTTTGTTTAAACACTTCTTTCGGACTGGCTTATTTTGAATATTTGTTTTTATTTGCTGGGAACTCTCTCGAAGTGAAAACTTATCATCGCTCAAATTTCACATCCACGTAAGTAAATTTTCCGAACTTTTCAGGAGAGCATTAAAATTGAATTAAAATAAAATTATAATGATCTCTAACTTGCAACTTATAAGTATACAATAATTTCTGACTTAACGCATATTTTCGGTAACATTTAAACAAAAAAAAAAAATAAAATATGCCTGAATGGCCTAAAATAGATGAGAGAGATACACAGTCATGCTCAAGCATTTGTTGTGTTTGTTTTTACATGGAAGTAATTAGAGTCAATTTTAGCATGCTCCATTGTTTTTAAAAAAGTTTATATTACCATCATGTCCGGGAGAGAATAAGTATTCTAAAGATACCAATAACTCAATTTCGGTAAAAATCCTCTTTACGTGATTGTAAAATTTGAGTGGCGATATATCAAGTAAAAAAAAAACTATCTTCCTTAAAATAATCTTATTTGGAAATGCTGAACGTTATTAATGATGAACAGATATAAGTTCTAGCTTGTGACTATCCCACTACTTTGATAGTATAAAGTAAAGAAGAGTATATGAGTGCAAAAACTAAATAATGTAAAACAAAAAAATAATCAACAAGTTTTTGTTTTTGTAGAATTTAAATATTTTCATTTTCTGATCTGATGTTACTGACACTTAACCCCTGGTGTGTATAAATTGTCTGACAGAAGCGAGAGAAATTTCAGTGAAGTTGTGAGCATCTAGAATCTAGATGCTCACTGTTGCCAACATACTTCACTGAAATTTCCCTCGTGTCTGCCAGACACTTTATACACACCAAGGGTTAAAATCATTATTAATCTGTCTAATGTTTACGTAGAATTTAAAAATCAATTTTGTTGAAGGAAGATAGATTTTTTAAATAAAATGTGATTTGATAACTTTTGTTAATGTTAAAAGTGTACTATAGAGGATGAAGTGGTACTCCCTACGAAGGAGAACGGTTATCTTTGCTAAAATTGAGGATTTTTGGAATTACAATTAACGTAATACGTAAGTAGATGCTTCAATTTTTGCAAAGATGTGTGAATTATTTCTACTGGTCGTATATTCATTATAAAATTATGTTCATCGTGAACATTTAGTAAGATATTGTACACTCCAATAGTTTTTAATTTACTTTATATTTAAATAGGAGAGAAATCGATGTTTAAATTTCCATTATATGTTACGATTATATTCCTTGAATTGTGCATTTTGTATTTACCTTCTCTACCCTCAATAACTGTTCTGTACATTGAAGCAGTAATATATATATTTTTATAAACTTATTTAAATCTTGTTTGCTATATATATCACGGTTGTAATATAATTAACCATAAGAGTATTTTATGGCCGAAAAGGAATAATTATGAATAGGATTAAAAAACGCAATGTTTTCCTATGAAATCTACCGTACTTTAGGATTGTAAAATCTATGACAATCTTCACTTGTTTCACGGATTAGTCACACTTAACTACTTTACTTTATTTTAATTCAAATATAATTTTGTTTAATTCTTGTTACCAAGTGATATAATCAAAAGTAGATTTCCAAGTGCAAATCGTGTTTCGATTTGGAAATAGTGGATTTTCCAGACGCCTCAATATCTCCCTGCGTTGTAAATAAAATATTTCCTGAATAATAATTTGTTAAATTTTATGTGTAAATGATCAAGAAATATAATGTCTTTGTTAAAAATGGCTACACATATTTTTAAATATACGTTTAATTAAAATGTACAATGAACTAAATATAAGTTACAAGAAATAATGCTTAATTTGTTCAATGTTATTGATTAAACATTAAAAAAAAGAATTCTTGGACAAATCAGGCATTTTTCTTATTCTATTTCTATTTTATATATATAATTAATTTGAGGCTGGTCCTCGCTTAGTCAGCAGTATTTAGCTTTTTGCGATTGAATTTTAGTTAAAATTATATCAAAGTGTTTCGATATAAAATAAAAAAAAGTACTTGATTATTTTTTCTGAAAATTTGTGAATGCTCTTTATATGTATATGTGTGTGTAATATATATATATATATATATACGGGGTCAAAAACACACATATTCATTCATTAAAATAATTTAATTTACTACTAAAAATTTAATTTAATAAATGATGTGTTTGTGTTGCTGACAATTAAATTTCTATTATTCTAAATGCTAAATAAAATATATTTGTTCTTGTTGATGGCTGTAAGGTGTGGAGAATTTAATATGACTTGTGCCCTGAACATGTATTGCATGTATGTATTTCTTTATGATGTGTATATATAATTATAAATATGTTACATAAAATATTTAAAAAAAGAAGAAGCTTTTGTACTGTAGGTAATTGTATGTAATTAAAAGAAATTATAATTGTCACCTGTTGTTATAGTAATAAATTTATTTAATAAAATATTTCGTTTATTTCTGTCCCTCTAAATTTGTAGCTCTTTTGTGTCTGTAGTATGCACATACTTGTCAATCCCCTCAAACGGCCCTACCTTCACACAACGTCTCTCTTCTGACGGCTCTAAACACTCCGATTTTCATTCTACATTCCTTCCTATTACACTGTTCTTAAAGCCTCTCTCAAACCAGCGTGGGACGGTGGGAGTGGGAATCTCGCTTCAAATGCGGGACAGAGTATCGCGGGGGTGCCCACATTGCAGCGGAACTGGGATTTTATTATTTTGATTGTCTTTTTCAGAAGTAAACGGAAAACTAAAACTAACGGTGGAACTTTTTTTTAAACCTTACTCAAACTTGAGTAATCAAAAAAATATGAACAATCTAGTAATAATTTCATTAATATTTTTTTTTCTTTGATATGCCTTTCTGTTATTCGATATATATTCTGTATTTATAAAGAACATACCACTAGGTAATAAATCCATCAGAAAATCAGTCCCGTAACAGGCCACGAGGGCCCTGATGGGCAGATACTATAGAGGTATCTGATTCATGACGATACGACACACTAGGGAGATAGTGTGGTCAGTATTATGCTCCGGCCGCCTGAATTTCCCCTTGGCTGCTTCGACTGCTAGAGTCATTTGCACCAACCAAGGTACCCATTATTAAATTAATTAAAGGCTGGGTTGGCCTAGGGACGGTCAGGGAGGCCGAATTCAACCGGTGAACGAAGACACTAGAAGAAAAAATCTTTAGTGCTTGCTTGGGATTTGAACTCAGGCCTCCAGCTTATTAGTCCAGTGCTCTACCACTGAGCTAACCTCGCCCCCAATAAATCCATTGTGAAAATAATTCATAAAATTTGCACACAATTTTTAAAACACACCTTACAAAGACCGTAGTTGGAATAAGACTAAGCAGAGGAAGAGCAAGTGACTAGCAATGGTTGCCTTCCTTATTGTTTTAAACAGGTTTGGGTTAAACTAGCTAAAAAAATTGTTCTGTTTTCAATGAATAGAAGACTTGAGCACCTTTTGACACGTAAATTGACTTTCTACGACGACATCACCTTTTCGACTTTTGTCGCCGTAAAGTAGTCGTTTTGCCCAGTGTGCACCGGTAGGAATCGAACCCACCATCTCCCGCATGAGAATCTAAGGCGTTAGCCATTAGACCACGGGAGCCCATGTATTTTGTAATTTACACATTTTTAAAATTGACTATTTTTATTACTATTTATATTTCCCAAAAAACAAACTTTTGTTGGATGGATCATTTTTAATTTTCAAAAAGTGTCATTGAATGAAAAATTATCTTCCTCAGAATTTATATCATGCTCTTTGGCAACACTTGTAATTTGATTTGTAGCTGATAAAGGACCAGGCTGTGATATATCTTCTTCCCAGAAGTTTCACTTAAATCGCTCTTAACTATATGTTTTGTATGTTTTAAGATATTTTTAATTATCTTCATTGCATTATACCAAATAATATATAATTATGGCCTCTAGCGGCACATAATTACTTTAGTCTGGAGTGGGAGTTATAGCATCCCTAATGGACTCTTTGCTAATTATCGTAATACATTTTTCTCATTAATTTTTTATGTTATACACCCTCTATTGTAAGTCCCATTGCAAGAAACCAAACAGTTGTGTGGTCCCAAAATGCCGATACACTAAGGGCCTGAATCTTTAAATGCCAGAAATTTTATAATATTTCCGATTGTTATAGATGCCATCATTTAACCAAAACTGGCCAAGTTGGAAATGCACAAGTAAGTGAGAGGGTATTATTAGGTACCCCGGTGTCGGCCGCTGAGAGCCACCTGCGCACCACCAACATACTGATGCTTCTTTGTGAAAGGGTTAACTTAAAATCAAAGATGCCATCTAAAATGCTGTAGAAATATTATTTAATTGTTTAAATTTTTGGACCACACAACTGTTTGGTTTCTTGCAATGGGACTTACAATAGAGGGTGTATAACATATAAAATTAATGAGAAAAATGTATTACGATAATTAGCAAAGAGTCCATTAGGGATGCTATAACTCCCACTCCAGACTAAAGTAATTATGTGCCCCTAGAGGCCATAATTATATATTATTTGGTATAATTCAATGAAGATAATTAAAAATATCTTAAAACATACAAAAAATATAGTTTGGGATTAAAATGGTTGTTGTTGAAGCTGGAATCACATTCTACAGATAGGGTGAGATGGATATTTTGTCCTCAGTCTTCCTGGAGCACCAAGGAAGTATTTTTGCGCAGATATATAGGGTATAGTCATTGCTAATAAATACCTGAATACATCAAAAACTACTTACTAATCAATAAAAGTGAATAATGAAATTTGTTTGTCTATATTGCTCACAACCGGGATAAGTTGTGATCTCGATAGCTTAAAATAGAAAAACTTAATATTTTGCCTTAAAACAGCAGCTTTTTTTGCTGAAATCATAAAATTTATAAACTCTTTTTATGGATAAATAAGTTGAAAAATGTGCTGGAGATCTCAAAGAAAACCCAATTTTTTCTACCCTGAAATGAATTTTAGTCAAACACGACAAACTCTCAGGTTCTTGACTACCTTTAGTTATTAAAAGAAGAAGTATCTCTTTTCCATTATTGATACCAAATTATATTTAAGGAGGCTGTAAGTGTTAGGGTGTTTGCACCCTAGGTTGGTAGCTTTTCTTTCAAGAAATGAAAAGGAATTATGTAGTCCAAACCAGGCTAAAAAAGGGTCGTAACCCAGGGTGTCTACTGCATGAAAATGTCATGAAATTAAAAATAGGGCAAGAAAATCACGGAAAAGTCATGAATTTTGAAAGCATGTCACGAAATTTCAGTTTTACGGGAGTTTAAAATAATCCCGTTACTTCCACGCATTCGTAATTGTCGCTGTTTTCGTAGAGCGATTTAATTCTATCTGCCTACCCCACCCCTTTCCTTTGTCAGATACTTTTGTTGTACATTTACACATAAATTAAACATTATTTACATATATTTTTATTTGTCTTTTTTCATATTCAAAGTTCCATGTAAGGTTACAACGAATTTTAAGCTAAAAGTTAAGGCTTTTTATTATTGGGTGAAATTATTTTCTTTTTAATAGGCATGAAATTTGTATTTCATGTAATGAAAATGTCATGACAAAAAAGTTATGAAATTGGCTTTCACAAAAGTAGTAGACACCATGTAACCTGTCCCAAAAAACTGTGATCTGTATAAGTGGATATACAAAAAATAATTATATTCAAATACTCTTTTACTACTAAAAGTATATTAACCCATTAATGCCCAGTGATGCGAAAATGCATCACTTTGCTATTTCCTATTTGGGTTGTCTGTGGGGGGGAGGGATTTTTATGAAGTTTTGTCAAATTTTGAAACAAAAAAAATGTTGGGCATTAATGGGTTAAAACCCCCTGAAAAGTGATAAACACCTACAATGGAATAAATCCCTGTTCTCTAGGTGTTCCTATTGAAATTTACATCTGAGACTATTTTGAAAGAATTAATTAGGTTCTCAGTTAATAACATTCGACTTACCAATTCAAAAAGTAAGAAAAATTAGTACATCTTAGTTAGGATAGAATAGTAAGCACATGAAAAAAATTCAACTGAATCTATCATTTTGGAGAACTCGAAACCAAAATTCTATTTTTTGTTGAGAGGAAATTGTTGACCGTTGGTGATGCGAAGATAAAATTTGTCAGGGTTTGGCTGTGGTATCTTAATAAAACTACATTTTTAATAATAAACCGAGTTTCATTATTTGCCAACGTTTCAGCTGGTCAGCTAATCAGAGAAATGATTACACATTCGTGGGGCATCTTCTCATCGCCCTGATGAAGGCATGAATTTCAAGTTGAAACGTTGGCAAATAATGAAACTCCTTTTATTTTTAAAAATGTAGATATATTAAGATACCAGGATGGAACCCTGTAAAATTTGATTTGATTTTGTTTCCACTTTTCTTAAAACCTTATATATATATATATATATATATATATATATATATATATATATATATATAACGAGGACCATTTTCGGTATTTAGTAGGTGGGATCGATGAAGATTTGAAGAAACATTTTTTCATGAGTGCAAACTCAATAGCTAAATTTCTGCGGACAGTGCTAAAAGCTGATCTAGGAGGCTATTAGCCATGGGCGTATATAGAAAATAATTTCGGAGGGGGCTGGGAAAATTTCGGGGGGGGGGCTGAGACCATTTCCGGTGTATGGACTACTAACAATTTAGATCTTGGAAGAGTTTTAGCAAACTTAAACGCTATTACACCCAAAATAGAATATGTTTTATGAACTAAATGTTCTTATTTAATTTATTTTTAAGGGTTTTATGAAATTGTTACCGATGAAATCAAAATTTCGGGGGGGGGGCTGCTGCCCCCTCAGTCCCCCCCCCTTATATACGCCCATGCTATTAACGCAAAATCCTAACAGACGCGATTTTTTCGCCGAAAAACAGTGTTCCGGTTGGCGGATATATAGGCGGCCCGATGATGCAATCCAGAGATGCTGACTAGAAAATTTCATGTTCCCGCATATAGATGACGAAAAATATTGGATTTTACTATTTTGCCTATATAGGCTTCAAGGTACAATTTTTATAATCAATTTGATCTGAGAAATCAAATGAAAACATGTCCGAGGTTATATCTGTAACTGTTTTTGAGAACAGTTGAAAAACATTATTATATTCGTATAATATATTAAACAAATCGTGAAAGACATCTTTTTAAAAGCTTAATAAATTTTCTACAAAAAGACAGTAATGCAGTTTTCTGAAGTGATCTCATTCAGAGTATATAGAAAATAATTTCGGGGGGGGGGCTGAGAGCATTTGGGAGTATGGAATACTAAAACTCTATTGGAATAGTTAGCCAATTAAAACGCTATTACACCCAATAAAAACTATTTTTTCTGAACTAAGTGATCTTATTTAATTTATTTTTAAGGTTTTTATGATACATTGTTACCTATTTCGGTGGGGGCTGCAGCCCACTCAGCCCCCCCCCCCTAATATACGCTCATGTTTCAGAAAATTCGGTGCTTAAAATTCGTAACTCCGGTTTCATTATTTTTTACGGATTATGAAAATTTACTGCATTACCTATTAATTGGTTGTTGTTTCACCTGTTTTTTTTTCTCATTAGTAAACGATAGATAAATGAGAAGCGTGTATGTATTTTATTTTTATTTTTGGAAGTCAGGAAGCAGGAGCGAGTAATTTCCGCCTTGGTACTGAACGTTTCCTGTATATTGCGGCGCGTAAATGTCTCTTTTCATCGTGAAATTTTGCGGGGGGTGTTAAAACATTCCACGAAATATGCTGACTAGATTTGTATCGTACTCGAATAATTGACAAAAAAAAATATAGCCCAATTTCAGTTTCCTCAAATAAAATAAATATTTTCCCTTAGAAACTGAACTGTCGAAATTAGTAAATAAATTTGTTAAATTTTGAGAGTAAATGATTATTCACAATGCGGTCGAAAGCTACACTTTCCCCCCAGTAATAACCTTTCCTCTATTTACTTTTAAAGTCGGAAACGTAGCAAATGAATGGTTTCAGGAAACGAGGAATTTTTAAGTTCTAAAAAATGATTTACCCCTAAATTGTAAGGTAAACAGAAAGCATACACACAGAACCGATTGTTTTCCGACAACAAAGTAATATTTAGTCGAAGAGTTTTGAACTTTGAGTTAATCCTCAAACTTTTTTATTTAAATATAAATGTAAATAAGTACAGATCTCTTGAGCGATTGAAAAGGGTATTATTGAATTCGTTGGTCGTACGAGAGCTGCTTTCGACTCTTAACTGACTACGTTTAAACATCATATTGGTACATTGTTTTTTTCTTATGGATTGATATGTCAAAAACATAAATGTTCAGTATCTTCAGATGATGAATATGAACTGAAGGTAACATTAATTATATTATAAAGTATTTTCAATATTAAATGTATTATATCTGAAATTCTTCTACCTGATTTGGACATTACAAGATGTTTTTCTGCCTGTCTGCCTACCTCAACACACTTAAATATAGGTATATATTGTAAATTTATATATATATATATATATATATATATATATATATATATATATATTTATACCTCCGATGCTTAACTAGCGATTCACCTCGGGGAAACGTTTTTAAATATGTGAAAATCCAGTCCGAGATACTTTTGGTGTCTATAATCACTTATTAATATAATACATATATGTATATGTATATATATATACATATATATATATATATATATATATATATATATATATAATATACATATATATATTTAGATAGACACAGAAAGCCCTCCCTTATTCGGCTTTTTTAAAACGCCGGATAAGGGAAAGCGCCTTTATTTAATTCATACAAAAGTTCGTTAAAGGCCGTAGCCGGGTAAGCATGGGTTGTCGGTCCCAGAAAGGTTTTTGCTTGAAATTTGGAGGATCAAACTAGTCCCTTAAAAGAGGCCTAAAGCCAAATTTTCAGCTCTGAATGTTCACCCCCCGTCGAATAAAAAAAAAATAAAACCAAAATTGCCTTGAAGATTTATATATCAGGATTGAGTTGTCGGATCAGATTGAATAAAAAAGGGAAATATGAATCTTTCTTAAGGCTTTTAGGAAAAAAAATAATTCGGCTTTTGGCGACATCGCGTTCAATTGTTTTTTTCGTTTTTATAATTATTTTTTTTATGGAGTATCCATTTTGGTTCAATCACCAACATTTTTGTGAAAATTCTCTTACCACCCTTGTACTACCTCAATTTTATTCGAGACGATCCAAGCGGTACGCCATAGTAAAAAAAAATCGATTATTTTTTGGGATATATTATGGAAAAGCCAAGAGGGTTATATTTAATTGTAAATAATTAATTAATTACATATATATATATATATATATATATATTTAATATTTTCGACTATTTATTAAATGTTTGTTTATAAACATTATTATCCGTTTTATCAATGGATTTTTTTTTATTTTTTTTTTATTTTTTTTTTTTTAACGGCGGTTTTATCAATGGTTATTGTTTAGATTAATCCTATTATTTATTTATTTTATACATCGGCTCCGCAACTAAGACGATTAGCAGGTAACGAAGTGTGTCAGAATCTTATTGTAGAGAATTTAGTAACCTTTCGAATAGCCGCCTTCCACTTACTACGAGTTCCCCACCGTTTTCGAGATATTTTAGAAAATATACTGAGATCCGAAAACTTTGTATCACCATTCATACAATTTTTTTCCATATACTTCGTTTCTGAATACCCAAACAGAAAATTAGTTTTGAAAAGTATTTCTATCAATTGTTCTGGTAAATGGCTACAGAACTCGCTTAAAAAATGGTTTCATTCGTTTTCCTACGTTAAGGAATCTTTCGCACAAATTTCGCTCCAAAAACCATGTTCCAGTAAACGGATTCAACTGGTTAATGAACTTGACCTTTTAAATGGGAAGAAAGATTTTTATACCAAATGTTATCAAAATCGAACCATTTTTGAGCAGATGAGGAACTTCTTAATAATTCAAACCCCCCTAAAAGTACTTAAACATTTGAATATCAAAAAGACCTTTCTTAGCGAGTGTTTACATTCTAAACGTATTGTCCGTGCAAAAATTTCAAATTTTTGTGTCAAGTGGTTCGGGATATTATTACCTCGGATGGGCCATCACCAGGCAAACTCTAAGAGGGACAAAATCACATTTTATTTCTAGTAATTCAAGGACTGCCATCATAGTTGAAATTAACCTCAATTAAAAATAATACTATTAAATAAATAATGAACCGTAATAGCTGATCTGTTATCGTCCTAGCAACGCATGCTGCCTTGGCTTGCCTGCTCTAACCAACTAAAACATTAAACCCCCCTAAAAATACTTAAAAATTCGAATATCAAAAAATCCTTTCTTAGTGAGTGCCTACGTTATATAGGAAGTGTCCATGCAAAATTTCAAAATTTTCTGTCGAGTGGTTTGTGCTGGGCGATGATAGGTCAGTGAGTGAGTGAGTGGTATTTGACAAATATATAGTGGATATATATATATATATATATATATATATATATATATATATATATATATATATATATATAAATATATACATATATATAAACATATATATAAATATATATATATATATATATACTTATATATATTATATACACACATTTGAATTAATTAAAAAAATTCCATGTAACAACAATAGATTAACCTGAAATTTATTTTGTTATTATTTTTTCAGACAATACAGATCCAAAAGTATTTTCAGTCTATCTTAAAAAAAAATAATAAACAGTTTGAAATGAAGCGAGAGGAAGACCACAAGTCCGAAAGAAAAGGGATTCACGATTTCTTCAACGACAAACCCCAATTCTTCGCTACTTTCGGCTATTCCCCTTCTTCGAATCCTCTCATCTACCTTTACAGAGCATGGATATTCCTCCTGCTCTTCTATCTCCAAGTAGTCTCCGCTTATGCTATATACCTCAACAGGCAGGAGAAGGTAGCCATGATAAACGCCGCGCATACATTCCTCGTCCCATTTTTCGGCGTTGTCGGCCTCTCGGCGAGGCTACTCTCACACAGGTAAATAATGTTAAAATAGAATACACGCATAAATGTAAACATTATACAGATGTGAAAATAGTGTTTATGCTTCAAAGTACTTATAGGAAATTTGATTCTGATCACAAAAGTTTCTATCCACTTGGGTCCGGAAATGCTTCCTCGAAGCGCTGGAGCTTTAAACCATGCTAAAACCAAGGTTTTCAAGCTTTAAATGCCGATAACGTCTCAACTACTGGCGTTAGATAAAAATGTTTAAAATACAAGTTGGAGGTCACTAAGTTCTGCACATTTCGGATATAAGGAATTTAATTTTGCATCAGGGAATATTCTTGGGGTCTATCTTTAGTAATCAGTATTTTTCGAGTGTTGCAATTAGAACATAGGTATAAGTTATACCTATGTTGTAATTGCAAGACTCGAAAAATACTGATTATTAAAGATAATCGTTATACCGTATAACTGCATCATCACAAGAAGCCTTAAATTATTAAGAAAGAACAAACGAATCTCCAGATCCTGTGATGCAAAATTAGATTACCTGGTACCAAAATGTACAGTATTTAGTGGCCTATAACATTTATTTTTTACTAGCTGTTACCCGGCATGCTACGCTACACCTACTTTCTACATTTATAAAAGCAAAAATAAATTAGAAACCAAATAATTAATATTAAAATCTGTAACAATTTGAGTTCATTGTTTCGAACTCGAGATCTCCGAACTGTCAGTCATAGACGATTTTAACCTAGCCTATGACTTTACCCGTGTCAAGACCTACCTGTTTGCCACGTTTGGTCAAAATCGGTCAAACGGTGTGGATTTGCATAAGGGACAAACATACTGACAGACAGCTGGTAGACGTTTTTGACCTAGCCTATGATACTCCCCGCATCACGACCTACCTGTGTACCAAGTTTGGTCAAAATCGGAAGAAGGGTGTGGATTTGTATAAGGAACAAACATACAGACAGACAGCTCGTAGAAATATTTGACTTAGCCTACGAGACTTCCTGTATCAAGACCTACCATTATTCCAAGTTTGGTCAAAATCGGTCGAACGGTGTGGATTTGTATAAGGAACAAACAAACAAACGGACAAACAGACAAACGCGTGATTTTTATATATATAGATTTTTCTCTAACAACACATGCTGAGAAGTTACCGGGATTTGGAGTCTGAAAAGATAGGTTCAGCAGGATTTTTAGTTCCAGGGCCTCCAGAAAGCATTCCCGGACCCACGTAGGAACGTTTTTTTGGTCAGAGTCTAATTTCCTTTAAGTACTTTGAAGTACACTACTTTGGGGGGTAACTTGATATCATCTTAAAGATAATATAATAGGCTACAACTTTTGTATTGAGGTGTTTTTTGTACTACGCTTCGTTTAAGCAATAAATCGGGATTTATTATGACTAAACAAGACGCACCAACATGTAGACAATGTAACCAACTCCTAACTATAAGACATATACTTACAGACTGTCGAAGAAGAGAACAATTAAACATACCCACTGACCTTACAGAGCTCTTGTCCGATGGTAGCCATTATTTGAATCAGATATTTAAATATTTACAAACTATACACATATATCACACAATTTAACGAACTCATGATAATGTTTACTCTGTCATTTTTTTTTATAACTTCCTTACTTTTATTTTATTATATTTTTTAATTTATTTTATATTTTTTATTTTATTTTTGACTTTTAAATCTATTTGATACTTTTCTGAAATTATATTTATTTCCTTTATATTATGATTATGCATTATAATTTATTTAATAATATTATCTTTTTGTTCAAAGCTGACGTTTCCATATAGACTTACTAATTTGCTAGTCGCCTCCGTTGCGATCAAGCAGTAAATAAATAAATAAATAAATCGGGATTTGTAAAAAAAAAAAAAAAAAAAAAAAAAAAAAAAAAAAAAAAGAAACACGTTTTTTGCGTTTTTCTCGAAAACAAACCGAAAACGAGAAAATCGCCAAAGGACTTTTTGACTTAGTTATCGATTCCCCATCGATATACGAAGTCTGTCGGTTTAAGACTGGGACACCCTGTATATTCGTTTTAACGGGAGTCATTTTTGGTATCGGTCGGTAGGGCGACGAAGATTTGAAGAAGTGTTATAACAATTTTTTCATGAATGAAACCACAATGGCTACATTCATTTGGAAAGTGCTAATAATGTTTCTCTAAACATAAAAACATAGAAACTGATTCTTCGAATATGCTCAGCCTGAAATAAATTCTTTTCATATTATGGCAATCATTTTCTTCAAATGAAATCATTTACTTAAGACAGTATTTCATCCATTTACAAAAAGTTTTCAGTCCGACTGGGAGGAACTTTGACATCTCTGCATGTTTCCATATTATTGTTTTTCAGGCGCTTCCGTATCTAGACCCCCAGTAGGGTCGGGCTACCTATTGGCTCACGCCATTACTACACATCCATGTTGCAAAAAGTAATTCGTTCAAACGGGCCCCGAAATGACCGATATCAACCTTCTTCAGGTGGGATTTGAACCCACATCTCCAGCATTAGAAGCCAAGGCGTTAGCCACAGGACTACGCGTTGCCCCCCCCCCCCAAATCAGGGTCCTCTTATCCCTGGTATGATTTGGGAAGCATGAAATAGGAACTATTTATCCTTTTTCTAATGTCTAACTATTTTTGTTGGAAAATCCCATTGATTAAGAAACTTTATGTTAAAAAAATGTAAGCACGTACGCCAAAGAAATGACCAAGAAAAGCGGAATAGAGACCGAACAGTCGCAGATACTAACTCCCAGCAGAAGTGACACAATCCCCTTTCTGCTAGACTACCTGTTCTTGAAAAGATTTATGTTAAACACAAAAACAAAACAAAAATTCTTTCTCATTTTACCTTCCTAGCTTTGTAGTCCGATTGAATTAGATAGTCCAACAAATTACAAGAATCAAATTTGTAAGACATTTTTTTTTTTTTTTTTTTTAACGGCGCATCTACATCTTGGCCATTAGCGCCGGGCTATCTACAGGTTGCCACCCTTTTCTAATGCCAACAGCACGTGGTCGGTCACCCATTCAGGTACTGACCACGCCCGACGTTGCTTAACTTCGGTGATCTACGGGAACCGGTGTATTCAACGTGGCTATGGCCGTTGGCAAGAAAATTATTAACCATGATTTCCCAATCATTTCCGGGATACTTAAAACACTATAAGATATAAGATATTCTATAAGATATGTCTGTTAATATAATATTTTTTTTTACTTCCTGTAATGCAAATTTCATGCTGGAAATTCCGTCATAAGATATTGCCTATGAAGTGGCTCACTTCTTTCATCCATTTTATAAAAGTAACCAATAGTTTTACTTTTTCTTACTGACAACGACATTTTCACCTCTCTACTTAATGTTCAATTTTTAAAAATAACATTGGTTCAAAATTTATTGTCATGATGTTTTAAAAAAAAGCTCATTACTGGCTGATTATTCTTACTTTTAATTAGTGTATATTTATTTTTAGCTGAAGAAGGCTGCCAAAGTGCAGCCGAAACGTCCAATATAGAAGATCTGACGTTTTTTAGCACTTTCCTCCGAATGAAAGTAGCTATTAAGGTTGGACTCATGACGGAATTTTTGAAAAATTTCTTCAAATCTTTATCGATCCTACCTAGTAGACACCGAAAATGACCCCCGTTAAAATTGATCTCTCTCTCTCTCTCTCTCTCTCTCTATATATATATATATATATATATATATATATATATATATGTGTGTGTGTGTGTGTGTGTCTGTTAACACGATAGCGGCCAGAGTTTTTGTTTTTTCGTCACGAAACTTGGTATATAGCATTCAATTAGCAAACGATTGAACGAGTTCGTTAACCACCAAACTCATGAGAAAGAAGTGTTGTAAAAATGAGCTGAATCGGTCAATCGGAAAGCGGGGGTTTAATTTGTAATATATTTCAATAGAAAAGCCCGCCAGACGTAGGTTCACAAAGCCGCCGCAAGGAGCGCTTTCTACGACTAGAGTGACTGTATCCTGTTCCTGCGTTAGATCAAAATACGATAATATGAGGTTTTTTGTATTTATTACGTAGTGTAGTAGGTACCATGTGTAAACATAACTCTGGAAGCAAATTAATAATTGATACGTTACTCATTACAAATTTAAAAGAGAACTATTCATGTTTTTATTTTATTTATGTAGGATATTTTAAGCAAATTGTTCTGGAAAGCATTCTACACTACCCAAATTCTGAGGAAAGTGCTTAGTTATGCAGCTCCTGCGTGACGGACTTTTTCTCCTAGCCGAATCCCAACCATCCCTTGACTTCGTATCACCGCAACGGCTATCTCCATCCCCTACTTCTAATGGATCAGAAGAGTTTATTTTTATAACTCTTTCCCTGTAGATACTCATGACATATACTGAGTTTCTTTACAAAATGAGAAAAATTGGAGCGAGTATGGGCAAATTCGTAATTTCAGCTCGTGGTAACCAACTTTCCAATAAAATATAGTTTATCTGAATGTTTTTTTTAACATGAAATATGTTTGTTTGCGTGGCACCTGGTGCTTTTAAATATTCTTTTAATAGAGCAATCCATTTAATTAATTCTTACTTTATTCATAATTTAATTATTATTTTTAAAACTCTAAACGTTTAAAAGCCGACGTTTCCATACACACATTCACTCTTGCAAATCGCCATTGCTACGGTCATGCAATAGAAATGAATAATTTTCTTATTTTCGTAGTAGGCGGAAAGACCTTCCGCCTACTACGAAAATAAGAAGATTAAGAATAAGGTCAGTTGAAGAATAAATAATTTTCATCAAATTCCACAACTTGCTTTCTTGCTCTCGAAGGATCATGGGCGTATATAGAAAATAATTTCGGGAGAGGCTGGGAAAATTTCGGGGGGGGGGCTGAGACCATTTCCGGGGTATAGAATACCAAAAAGTTAGAGCTTGGAATAGTTTTAGGCAATTAAAACGCTATTATTATATTTTTTATAAACTAAGTGATCTTATTTAATTTATTTTTAAGGGTTTTACGACAAGTTATCAAATCAAAATTTCGGAGGGGGGGGGGAGCTGCAGCCCCATCAGCCCCTCCCCTTATATACGGCCATGCGAAGGATCCATACTTTTATTATTTATCACGTACAGATGTGATCTAAGGCAATTTTTTTTATTGAAAACTGACGTTTTATTTGCATAGACATTCTGGCATTACCACATTGTTGCAGTGTCTGAGTTTTGGCGCTTAGAGATTAATGTCTTACTGTTATTGTTTATATTTATTTATATAATAATAATGTTTCTTCTAATCAACAGGTCGCTTTGGAGGGCCTGGAAAATGATCAAGGCAGGCATTTATCAATACAAAAATGAAGATTTGGATGACGAGCAAACAAAAATGAGAGATAACATTGTACCGGAAGTAAGGAGGAAGTCTGTGATAACCATAGCACTGTTTACAATAGGTGCTAGTTGGAACATGATATGCTTCCCCCTTTCCCAATTGATAGCGGTCGTCGAAGAAGACAGGGATCATACTGATGACATCATAAATCCATATCTACCAATAGTCATATTCACGCCATTCAGCACAAGGAACTTCCTAGGCTACACGGCTGCTTATCTCATGGGCGTATTCCTCTTCTTCTACGTCTACGGAGGAGCGATGTGTACCAACGAGATATTCGTCAGCTGTGTGGTTCAGCTCAAGATCCACCTTCAAATCTTGAATCACTCCTTAAGGAATATACAGCGAAGAGCCTATCTGATGTACAGGAAATTCGACAGAGGATCCCCGGAAGATATTTCAAAAAGAGATCTATTCATAAAGAAGGAATATCAAAACTGTTTGTATTCCTGCTTCAGATCTAACATACAGCACCATCAAGCCTTGCTCAGGTGAGCTGAATCAATAACATTATACTCAAAGTATGAATGAATAACAGCATCTATTTACTATTATTTATTCAAATTTTAACGCCCATTTATTATTGATAACGAATTTTAGGACGTGTTATCTATAGGTTACCTCCCTTTTCTAGCCTGAATAGGGGAATTTGGGATTTGAACCCAGACCTTAGGCACGGAGTGTACACGCCTTAGCACTAACGGTCACCAGGCCTCCATATTCCCTATGAAAGTATTAGATAAAGAATTTAAATATCATATAAATAATAATAAAAGTATTTCACGCAGGAGCTGCATAACTAAGCACACCCCTCAGAAAGGTGGACATTCTACGCCAGATTTCTAAGGAATTTGCTTAAACTAACCAATATTAACACACTATAAATATAAATAATATTCTTGTGGCGTAAAATTTCGTCAAATTAATACAGTGTGGTGAAATTTGTGCAAACCTGTACTGCTAAAACATTTTCATTTAACTGATTCCAAAAGATGGAACATTGCCCAAAGAGTGTGAAACCCAATTAAGATGTCAGAATCTAGAAGTACCAACTAGAAAATTTAAAGTTCAAGGAACTCATAGGTCACAAAAATAATAGTGGTTCAATTCGAACCCGTGACCTCCGAACTGTGAGTCCCAGACGATTTTACCTAGCTTATGACGCTCCCCGAATCAATACCTACCTGTGTGCCACGTTTGGTCAAGCGGTGTGGATTTGTATAAGGAACAAGCTGACAGACAAACAGCTGATAGACGTTTTTGGCCTAGCCTAAGACACTCCCCGTATCAAGATCTACCTGTGTACAAAGCTTGATCAAAATCGGTCAAACGGTGTGGATTCTTATAAGGAACAAACATACAGACAGACGGGTGGTAGACGTTTTTGAGCTAGCCTACGAGACTTCCCGGATCAAGACCTACCTGTGTGCCAATTTGGTCAAACGGTGTGGTTTTGTATAAGGAACAAACAGAAACGTGATTTTTATATTTATAGATATATTTGTCTCTGATCCCATTTTACGGTATTTGTTACAAGCAGCCAATTCAGCTTTTATTTAATTTCATTCAAGTGTTGCCGTGAGAACTAAGGCGTGACTGATATCATGGGTTCGATTCCCAATAGGGATATTGGCTTTTCTTTCAAGTAAGAATATACATTACCCCTATCCTGGCTAGAAAAGGTATCAGCCCTAATCTGACTAGAAAACTTTGGTAACCTGTAGATTACCCGTCCTAACAGTCTGTGATATGTATAAGTTGGCGTTAAAATTTAAATAAATAAATGTTCAGAAGTAAACCACACCTTGTAATGCACCGGTTTCCTTTCTTTGCAAAACAAATTTTGCCATTTGTTAGACATGATATCTACCGAGTTTCGTTGTACAAAAAAAAAAACAAAAAAAAAAAAACAATGGCATGAACGAGGAAATTTATAATTTGGCTCAGGAGTAACCCCCCTTTAGTTGTTCAACTGTTTTACCGGAAATGCTGAAATAAATTAATGAAATCCTAATATTTGTTCCAGAAGTTTAAATAAATTGGTTTTCCCGCAATATTGATTTTACTTTTGTCTACATGAGCCCCCATCTTGGAGGGTCTGAACAGCCTCGCAGACCCTCAAACCAATCTCTTTGGTGTCGTGGCAAAATTGGCGCTATTGTTTTCTTATCAATCATATTTCAATTTATCTAGTAAAAAAAAAAAGTAATTTTTAAACCTTTTTATTTCAGATTCAGAAGGGAGTGCCAGCCATTTAGTGGTGCTTCTCTTTTAGACCTGATGACGGTCGGCTGCATCGCGTACGCATCATTTATATATCTAAGCTTTCAGGTAGTTACCTTTTTTTTTTTTTTTTTCTTTTTTTTTTTCTTTTTTTTTTCTTTTTTTTTTTGTATAATTATATCTTACCTATAGAGGGTGATTCAGGTCTAAGTAGCCAAACTCTAGGAGGTGATTCTGGACATCATTTCCAACAAATAAGTTCATTTGAAATATGGTCCGATTCTGAAGGCAAAACGAGTTTTTTTTTTTTTTTTTTTTTTTTTTTTTTAACGTAGACGTAATTATTATTGAATAAGAAAGGATTACTACTCAAAACTGTTCAAGATAATTAAATTTTAATTATGCCGTAATAAAATAGACAACACTTCTTTAAGAAAACAGTGATTTAATTCAGTAAACCCATTGATAGAAGATACATTTTGGATGCTCAATAACGCACTTATGTTTTTCGAGATTTTTTTCCATAGCCCCTCAACTGACTACAGATTCACTTCTTACAGGAAAACTTCTACATTTAGTAAGCATTAAATCTAGGCAAATTAAGTGGAGACGGTTGAACTCACCTTTGTCAAAAAATAAGAAATGGAGTTTTGTTACTTTCAAGAACCTTGTGTGAAGAAATTATGGACTACTCATTTTTTTTTTTGGCCAAACCGAGGGAATCCATTTTCCAGCCCTAAAAGAAATTGCTGGGCACATTTTTCATTTGAGATTGAGTAATGTTGGCACTCTTTAGATAACTAACAAATATGCTAATATAATTAGAAATTTACCTACTTGCAATTTGTCTCAAAAATGCTTTTGCATTTCGTGTGAAGTGAATGGTGATAATTCTAAAATAAACTACTAAGTCTCATACAAAAAAAGGGTCGAGCAGGAATTTTGATAGTACCAACTTCAGCCCTAGAAAACGGTGCTTGAAGTTTCATAAGTGTTAATTATTTTAGCGATCGGCCTTCAAAGGTGTTTTTGCCGCAATATAAATGTCACATCTTTGCTTTTACCTTTTTTTTTTTTTTTTTTTCTTCTAAAGGTTCTATTGAGTTACGGGGGGGGGGGGGCTACGATTGATTGCTAAAAAATGCAATCTAATTAATTTATCCTTAAAATGTAACGAATTAATTAATTAAGTTATAATCCTTTTTAAATTAATGCGTCTTTAGTTTCAGAAGCTGCCGGCTACTCTATTGGCGAATTACATAGTTACTCTCATTGTCGAATTGGCTTATCCTTATTTAAATTGTCTATTTGGAGAGGAAGTCATGGACGAAGTATGTAGTAATTTATTCTCAAGTAGAGTATTTTATTAGGTTTATTAATTCTGAGCGCATTGTATTTGAGTTTGTTTAGGGATTAGAAAACTTCCTAAGTTGTGTTGTCTTCCAGGCTGGCCTTTCAACAAAAAAAAATTTTTAAAGAGTCAGAAAGCAGCCCCCTTAAATTTTGATTTAATCGGTAAAAAATTGTCAAAAATAAATTAAATAAATTCAAAAACCTCAAAAATAAATTAAATAAAATTACTTAGGTCAGAAAAAATATTTTTTTTGGGTGTAATAGAGTTTTAGTTGGCCAACTATTCCAAGTTCTAGATTGTTAGTATTCCATACCTCCCAAATCATCTGGTGTTCCCAGCCCCCCCCCCCCCACCGAAATTATTTCCTGTATACGCCCCTTCATTTTAGGACCCCAAAAAGTTTCCATTTCCTTGTATTTCATTTACCCAAACCTTTAAAAAAATAAGTAATTGATATTTTATGTTATTATTGATATTGATCCAACAAACTATTTATTATTAGGAGTCAAATAAATAAGCACTATATAAACCTGTTTTGTTCATTTCTTCAAACTTTTCCGGTGGGAAAATCCAAAATGCTAACAGGATAAGAAGTGGATGAGAAAATTCAGGGATTTACTCAATAATTATATATTTTTATTATAATATTATTATTAGTCTTTTATTTATTTTCCTGAAGTACAATGACGGTGAATGTGTAAGGTATAACCACTCTGGGCCCAGGGTAGTGGATTTGAACTTGGGGTGGGTGGCTTTTCATTCAAAACCGCCCTCCTGGTTAGAAAAGGCTTAGGGATAGACCTTCCATCCCCACGTAATTAAAAAATATTAAAATTATAATAAATAATGAGGGTGCTAATGGCCTCGATGCAGAAGCACCATAAAAAAGAAACAAAACCAAATAAAAAAATAACATGTATTTATCATTTATTTATGTGTTTCTTGTAAATACCTGTAGAATGTACCACATGGGTTGACCATACTATCTTATGCAATGCATGATTTCTGGACAGAATCTTTTATTTCTTTAACACTAGATTTACCAGACCAGTCATTTTGACTTTTGTAGCTATAAAAGAGAATACATTTAATGAACTTAATGTTACTTTATATATATTAGTAACAAATATAATTTTCGTTATTGACATTTATACCAGTACCAGGTCTGGTAAATCTAGTGTTAATTAATGTGCCTCAATCTCTTCAAGAATTCTAGAAACTTCCTCTACTCCTTCCAAGACTGTTTTTATTAACACCTTCAATGCCGCTATCTTGGTTCACTTTGGGCTAACACTGTGATTGATTTCAATTTTCTTCCCATCTGACTGATTATTTTGTTTTTACAATTAATCATTTGTTTTAATGTTTATAACATTGCCGATTCCCACAAGGCATGTGGCTTTTCTTTAGAAAAAAAAAAAAAAAAAAAAAAAAATAGGCATCAGCCCTATCCTGGCTAGAAAAGGGTGGTAACCTATAGATAACCCGTCCTAAAATTCGTATTTAATAATAAATGGATGTTAAAATTTAATAAAACATTTTAGGAATAATAAAAAAAAAGTTTGCTTCATAATTCGCTTGAAAACTATGAGAACCATATATATGGTGCTTGCAGTCATTGGAACGGGATGAATAGCTGCTCTGAAATCCAAACGGCAAATATCTTTGTCTTGTCCATCCTTTTCAGAACACTTTAAGGTGGAGAGAGAACTCCAAGCAGGTAGTTACAAGTCGGAAGGGCAACGAGAAACTGAATGGTCCCGAGCTCCATACAGTGTTTACCGCCTCTGGGAAAGGGTAGAGAACACCGTATGGAGCTCTTAGACCAGCAGTAAGGACATTATGAGCGCCATATGGCGTCATCGCCTTGAACGTGTTATTAAATTACCTGAATAAATTGTTTTCCATTTATTTCAATTTCTTGCCAACAGAATATTTCAAGTGTTTGAAGTATTATAACGCCTTCCCCATTAGAACTCAGGTAATCTGAAAGTTAGCTGGCGTCAGAGGACCCCACTGATTTTCCAAACTTTTAATGATTATTTTTGTAATTATTGGCATATTTTAAAATAATTAATGAAATAAAACTCATCTTACAGAGTACCAATATGTTTGAAGACTTGTATGGCATGCCTTGGATTCATTGCAACGAACGTTTTAAAAGAGCTCTGAACATAGTCTTGACAAAATCATTAGAACCAATCAAAATCAAGCCATTGATTATCACAGGGTCAGCGTCATTGGAAACATATGGAAATGTAAGTAGGAATTGATAGTTTATAATAGTATTTATTTTTATTTTTTAAAAAAATTTTTTAATGAGAGCTGTGTTAAAAAACCTATTAGTATTTTTTAAATTATTGTGGTACCTGAGAATGTGTCTTTCTAATCAACTTGCTAGTTCTCTAAGTCACCACAAAATAGACCATTCAAATGTCTATATAATATAACAGGGGAGGGGGATTTTGCAATAGATAGCCCTATATTAATAGCTTTTGAAATCCATGCACTTTAAAAAAAATCCTCTCTTATTAATTTATTCTATTTTTGAAGGAAAGTTTTTTTTTAAATTAATCAGAAAATTTGACACGACAAATTCTACTAATGTTTAAATTTTCCTCTCAAAGTTAAGGATGATGATGATAAATTGATTTAAATGCCTAATCAAAGGCTCTTAAGTTTGTGGGCAAATCCCAAATAAATCTACTTAAAGCTTGTGTCAACTTTATTTGAGTAAAATATTTCAATTTTTTTTTTCAGCTGATCACTGGAGCATATAAAGCTGCAAATCTTGTAAGACAATCAGATAAGTATTGAGAAAATTATTGTCTTGAGTCAACCAAGTATAAATATCAAGAAAAATAAATAGATCCTCAAGAAATTGTATTATAGCCAGAAGATTGATGAAAAAAAATATGTCAATCATATGAAAGAATTGTATCACAAAACGAATTTTATTTGTAAGACTTTATACCATGTGATATAAATGTTCAATTAATTCTAAGGATTGTCTATCCAAAAATAAATTGAAACTCCCATTAGTCCTAATAATCAATTTGTTTGGGGGGAGGGGATCTGTGGTTAAAAAAAATGGTTAGGAACCAGTACATGCCAAACTCTCATACAAAACAAGAACTGCGATGTATTGCCGAGGACAAAACATTTAAATCTTCATGTGTTTTCAGTTCTTCAAAGAGCTAAGAGAAAATATTAACAAACACACACTTATTATAAGTAACAGCGAGTTTATAATCTGGGGGGGGGTTCAATGTAATTGGTCTCATTATGGGATGTGTATGCGTGGCATATAAAATTTATAATGCAAATAAAATGACACAATCGCAATGACAAATTTCACGAATTACAATCATTTATTGTTAACAGTCAATTTATCGTGATGTACTACCCAAAAAAGGTTGGGAAACACTGGTCTAAAGTGTCATTAAAATTAATTTTCTTATGGAAATTAGAATTATTTTTCAGCATTTTTTATACATTATTTTCTAAGAAATCTATATATATATATATATATATATATATATATATATATATATATATATATTGGAGAAATCATTCAACAAATTCATAAAAGGAAAAATAAGGACGGTTGGGTCTACCTGTAGTCCTGTGGCTAATGTCTTGAATTCTAATGCGTGTTCAACTCTCACCTGCAGCAGATTGTGTTATTTCATTACTGGGCCTAATGAAAATACTCCAGGCTCCATCATGGATGTTACATATACAGTAATACCTTGATAACCCAGATGTCTGGATAACCCGGGCAAGTTTTGAAAACAAAATTAGTGTAGTAAATGAAGACTTGTTTTATAGACGATAAATTGCTATTCTCAGTAGGTAAATTACGCAAGTTTTCGTAGGGTTAATATACGCGAGTTTTCCTAGTGTGTCAGTAAAGGTACAGTATTGTTTTGTTTGCTCGTTGTCTGAGATTTATAGACTATATGTAAAAACATTGTAGAGACTACGGGGAAAAGGATGGTAGCAATGACAAGAATCGATAAAGAAAATTGCTGCAGAGTATGGAGTAGGAACATCGACCGTATCTGATTGGAAAAGAACATAAATCGCATTGGAAGCTTTTGTTTCAAGATTCTAAGGAAAGTTTATGGTGGTAATGACCCAGGCAGAAGCAGTAGCAAGCATTGAGAAATTGATGGTGTATTTCGAGAGTCAAGCCAAAACATTGCCAAATGAACTTATAATGTTAAAGCGGATGCGAGATTGTGCTGCTCGTAAGCAATATACTAAACTAAGGCAGCAGAAGCTCACTGCCTTTTTTTATTACAGACTAGTTTGAAGCTATATTGAGTACAGCGCAAAAACGTGGGCTATTACAGTATATAAAGTGTATGTGTATTAGTATAAAGTGAGTCGATAATAATTCCTCCATTAAAAATATTTGTGATTTTTTTTTTAATTGTTTTTTTTTTCATTTTTCTGTCATTCTCTGGGTGACCCGGATTTCCGTTAACTTGTCCCTGGCCCAGTTGATCCGGGTAAACGAGGATTTACTGTAGATTAGCACTAATCACCTAGATGTTGATGCACCATTAAAAATAATAAAAAAATGTGAGCTTAACTATTCCTTTTCAAAAAGAACAATAGAAAATAATTAAAAAGAAAAAGAGTTATATTTTTCAGATATTTAAAATTTGATATATTATTTATTGTAAATAAAGCAGAATATTACCTTTATCTCTAAGTACCTATAGAAAATGACAGATGAAATAATAAAATAAACTGTCATTTATAAATGCTTGAAATAACATAAACATATAAACAAAAATATAAGTTTTATGTAAAATAAACAATACATAAATCTAACAGTATTATAATTATAGGCACCTTTAAAAGGAGTTCATATAAACCTGAAGCTAAATAGCCGTGAATGCTAGTGGATAGCAAAGAGGCCAATCCCCACCACAAAAGTATAGGCTAATCTTTATTATACTTGTATCACATATAACTAATTAAAAATTAAACAAAAATTCACTAAAATATTATTAAGAGTATTAATGATTATTACAGAATGAAAAGTCATAAGTCAAAATGCGACTAGAAAGGTGAAAGGGACATCAAAATTTTGAGTGGCACAGTCGAAAAGGTGTAATAAATATATCACAAATAAATAATGAGCAATGGGATTTTTAGGATTGGTCAGATCCTTGTAATAAATTAGGGAAGAAGAATAGTTCAGCGATTAATCAATTAACACTAATGGTCTACGAATAAGTAGGTTCACTGGTCAAAGTGGCTATAATAACGTTAAAGCCAATGGCCATTGCGATGTTGAATGCACCGGTTCTATATAGATCACCAAAGTTAAGCAATGTCGGGCATGGCCAGTACCTGAATGGGTGACCGACCACGTGCTGTTGGCATTATAAAAGGGTGGCAACCTGTAGATAGTCCGGCGTTAATAGCCCAATTAGTTGATACACCGTTAAACACACACACACACACACAAAATGTTTAAGTAGCATAATAAATTATCTAAATAAATATGCAGAAAAAAATTGTGGAAATATTACTATGAGAAGATAGGTCTGTTTAAACTGTAATTTGAGAATACCAGAGGAAAGGCAATATAGTTCAATGAACAGGTACAACCTCATGATTGAACTTGTACCTCCTTTCCATCGAATAACAGATATTTTCTGATGATTAAAGTGTATCTCGGTTTATCTATAATATCCTTGAAAAACTGATATTTTCTCATAATTAAACTTCATCTCGGTTTATCTCGAACATCCTCGAATAAGAGATATCTCCTCATGATTGAATTGTATCTCAGTTTATCTATAATATTCTTGAAAAATCGATAATTTCTCATAATTAAACTTCATCTCAGCTTATCTCAAATATTCTCGAATAAGGGATATCTCCTCATGATTGAACTGTATCTTGGTTTATAATATCCTTGAAAAAAACAATAATTTCTCATAATTAAACTTCATTTCAGTTTATCTCGAATAAGGGATATCTCCTCATGATTGAACTGTATCTCGGTTTATCTACAATATCCTTGCAAACCCGATATTTTCTCATAATTAAACTTCATCTGGGTTTATTTCAAATATTCTCGAATAAGGGATATCTCCTCATAATTAAACTTGCATCTTAATTTATCCCAAATATTCTCGAATAAGAGATAACAGGACCTTGGAAGGGAAAAGGCGAATCACAAAATCCTGATGTTTGGAAATCGAAATTCTACAAGTGCTGCAGGATAGCCAAAGCTGAATGTTTACTCTATAGCATGCTGATTCATAAATCTGATTGAAAAAGTATGCCATTGAAATTCAATGTTCTAATTTTATTTATATAGGTGATTTGTGGGTAGCAAATTGCTAGGAGGGGAGTTTCAGACCCGGGAGTCGCCCTTGAAATCGGCATTGAATTTTTCATTTATTTATTTATTTTTTTTTTTATGGCGCTTCGACAACTAGGCCATTATCGCCGACATCCAGGGTGCAGCGAGGAATTTTCCCAACGAGCCGTGGGATGAGAAAATTCCTGCCGCCGGTGGGGATCGAACCCACCATCTCCCGCTTATAAATCTAAGGCGCTAGCCACTAGACCACGGGAGACCCCATTTTTCATAGATGTTGGTGCTATTTACTTTAACACTTTCAGGACCGATGGCTGTAAAAAAAAATTGCCATCAGGGCCCAAGTCTTCCTTTTGTATAGTTATTTCAACAAACATATAAACAAAATAAATAAGTGAAGAAAATTTTGAAATGATGTACTTTTAGTAGATTAATTGCAATTTAGTTATGTGCGAAATACACCACGACATCAGGGCCGCTGAAGGAGTTTTTCTGGTGGATTCAGTATCATACGATACCAAATCCGCAAACCTAACTGGGAATAAAGTAATGAGGTCCCAAACCAAATACGAAGAGTATAAGACAAGGGTCTACCCGTGGTCCAGTGGCTAACGCATTAGACTCCCATGTGGGAGATGGTGGGTTCGAGTTCCACCGGCGGCAGGAATTTTCTCACCTCATGGCTCGTTGAGAAAATTCCTTACTGTACCAGGATGTTGGCGCTAATGGGCGAGACATCGATACCCCGTAAAAAAAGAAGTATCAGGCAAGGCCCGGAGTAGTGGAGATAGAAAGAAAAGTAAGCTATCTGCTGATGCACACGCCATGACGCTGGGCCCAAACGTGTTAACTTGAAACTATGAGAGAACTAAAGGCGAATCAGAGAAACAAGGCAACACGTCGTGTTACCTACATCTTACTGATTCAGAAAATAAAATAAATAAAAAAAAGTAAATTTTTCAGATTCACCCTTTCTCTTCCAAGGTCCTGATATTTCCTCATGACTGAACTGTATCTCGGTTTATCAATAATACCATGAAATAACTGATATTTTCACATGATTGAACTTTATCTCAAATATCCTCAAATAACAGACATGATTGAGCAGCACCTCTTCTGTCCTCGAGATTACAGCGTTAAATAACAGGTACATCCTGATAAAAGAATACTAGTTCATTGCAACAAGAAAATTCTTAGCAGAACTTTAGCAGTACATAGGGTTAAAATAACTCTAACTTACTCTCATTCAATTGACAAGTTTTCATAATTTGATATCCAATTCATTAGAGAAAATATATGAAAAATTTTATAGAAAGTACTCATCACAATAAAAATCTTCATTAGATGAAGATTTACTAATTTGACTAAAAATTTAAAAGAAAAAAACGCCCGCCATTTTACCGTAATTAAATAATCCTAATTCTACAATTCTCCTAAGAAAATACACAAACCCAGCTGACTTGTGACCTTTCATACCACTCAAAAGTTAAAAACTAAATAAATAAGATTAATTTATTTAACATGAATTACAACTATTTAAAAATTCTATTTCGGAGAAATAATGCTCCTATGGACATATGACAAAAAAGGAACCTTTATCTAATAATATAACAAAAAGAATAAATATACAATTATAAAGAATAGAACAAAATATATAAGTGAAAGTACGTAATAATATCATAACCGTTACATGATTACTAAAGAGCTCCCAATAAATCTTTTGTTACTTACAAATTAAGCAAAGAAATTTATTAATAGAAAATAAATACATTTCAAAGACTTATGAGTAATGTAACATTGAATACTATCAAATAAGCATATATAATTTATTTTCCTTCATTACAAATATTATATAATTAAACAATATTTTTATTAATTTTTTTTAATTCCTATAAATTTCCATGCGAACATAAGTTAATTCCGACATTTATAATTGATAATACATTTCTTTATACATCTATACATAATATATACAAGACATTTATACAACAACCACTTAAAAGCTACTTTCCCCTGTTTTTCCTCATTAAGTCGTGTAACCTTTTTAACGAGTTTGTTCTTCTGTACAATGATTGAGGTCGATAAATGAAAGCTAAACGGAAAAATAAACGAGACATCAATCGACCACTTTATAAACTCTTCACTTCATTTAGACTCCGTTTAAATATACACATGCTGATAAAAATTAAAATATTGTTCAAAAAAAAAGAGTTCATGTAAAAAATAGTATCCACTATCTTCGAAAATTAAAACCACTTGTTCCGTCAGGTCCTTTGGGAAGTCTTATTATGCCTGCACAGTTCTCGAGTGGACGCAAAATTTCTGTTTTAGTTTGAATTTTTTGTATCCTGGAAAACAATAATAAATAATCCATAAATCATGAAATACAAGAATGTACGGTTTAGTCAAATAAATTCAATTGCCTAATAATTATAAGAAAATTTTGTAATATTCATATGACAATACCAGATCAGGTCTAACAAGAGAGGAAGAATCTTGTACCAAAACTACTTCATTAGAATAATAAGATTAGTCGGCCCAACGAAGTAGCTTTGATAACCATTGTTTCTTCTGCTCTTCATTAATTTCAGATTAAGAGCACACAACTTGGTCACTTGCTTCTGCTTTAATTCAATTAAACAGGTTGAAACCCAATTACCTCTATCCTTCCAGTTGAGGGGAGAAAGAATCAAGTACCGAAACTATGTCATCATTCAAATAATTGGATTCTACGGCTAGTAGCATCAATACAAATTAATTCTGCTCTTTAAGTGCCTCAATACATAAAATAAAAATCCACTCCTTCAAATATTTTTTAAGAACACTCGAACTAGAGCCTTAGAGCCAGCGAGAGAGCATCAAACTCATCAAGGGAGATGCAATTCCGATTTAAGTGAATGATGAATGATGATCCTCCAAGGAGGCTTTTTGGCGTTGAGGCGAGAGAGATTCAAACTCGATAAAATATGTTAAATCCTTAATTACTTACTTATGGCATGACTTTTTCATTTGAATTTTAAGTTTCTTATGAAAATAAGATAATAATCTCTCTTCTTCTTTTTGTTGAAATTTTTACATTTAACTGAATTATTTATCTTAATTTCTTTACTGTAGTGAAGATTCAAACACTTATTTACTCTTTTAAACATATTTGATTTAAATATGTCTGTTTGTTCTTCCAATTAAAACTTGACCGACAATCAGACCTTATATTTAATAACAAAAGACTCTTTTACATGACAATACTCAAACCAATATGGACTTATGGCATAGAACTCTGGGGATCCACTAAGCCCTCCAACCCCTACAAAATTCAATCATTGCAGTCTAAAATCATCCGTAAAATAAACCATGCTCCAATTTTTGTCTCCAACTTGACTCTCCATATTCCATTTATCCAACCCTTATCAAAAATATCCTATCAGAAATTTCATTCAGCATTACACAGCCATCCTAATTCTTTAATAAACTCCCTATCATCACACCTAATCCCAAATTATCCCATTCGCCGACTGAAGCGTAACTGGCCAAGAGAGACAGGAGTAGTTCATCCAGATTGTAATTACACTGCCTTGTGGGTACTGCAAATGTGCAGCTTCTCTCCTCACGAGCTTCAAGACACATTAACATTGTACACTTTACTGAAAATGTAACATTTACATTGTTGTAAATTCTGAATAAAGATATATAATAAAAAATAAATTTAAAATTGCCTAGGCATTCTATAGCTTATTTGGCAATGAATAAAATTAAAAAGGTTTTGAGTATACTACATAAACTTTACTTAGATACTTGAAAGAAATGACGACAGGTAGAATTTGAGTGTTCAGAATCAATGCAAATCACTAAAATAAAGCGTTTTCAGCACCGATGTTCTTCAAAGTTTGCACTATAACGTATTTTGATGCACTAAACATGAATCCGTTAAAAAAAAAAAAAACTTGCTCTCAACTAGGAAAGAAGTTATTAAGCACTAAAGTTCACTGTTATGGAGGCTATAAAAGATGGCATAAACAGCGTATCCTTAATGAAGAAGTATAATTAAAATTTAGACTCACCTGTCGTAAGCTGTCGCTTTTGGGCATACGTGCGTTTCCGCTCACAAACGCGTAGCACGTATGCCCACAAGTCGTCCTAGACATTCTTCTAATTCTCCTAGACATCGTCAGACGCGATGTTCATGGATATAAATCCGCAATCGCACAGCCGGTAGTTACTCCTACAAGCTACAAATCCTGTATTTCATACTTTGCCTAAAGCACAGTAGGCATTCTATAGAATGCCTAGGCAAAGTATGAAATAAGCTTTATTTCATACATTGCCGGCTGGATTTAGGCATTCAATAGAATGCCTGATTATATACTTTGCCGGTAACATATACACTTTTAAAGGAGACAAGAAAAATCATAACAGAGTACATTTAAGTACGAAACTAATGGTTCAAGTAAAATACAAAAATTGCCTCGAGGTTTGGTACTTGATTCCTTCTCACAACATGTGCAATAGGTCTTCAAACAAACTTTCATACCGAATTGAAAGAACCGAAAAAAATACCAATATGTACATTCAATTTTTAACAGTTACTCAATAGATGTGAAAATTTTCAAAATGTTCATATAAATATGATAATATTATAAAATGAAATACCTATCATCCAGTTGAGGAGTGAACTGTTCTTCTTCAGGACTTCTTGCCTCGCCTAATATCCTTAACCGAGCTTCAGCATATTCTTGTTCTCTCTAAAATCAAACATTAAAAAGTAACTGAACTCCTAATACAATACAAAAATAAATATGAATCAAATTTGATTTATTTAATATAAACGTCCCCATTTTTATATTTAAGGAAACATTTAAAATTTTAAGTTCCTGAAGAAGTAACTCGCTAGAACATAGCTTGTTTCCATGTAATCCTTATTGTGTGATTTGAAATCCTTTGAGTAGTTACTCTTGATATTTTGTAAGCAATAAATGCTTAAGTTTTTGGGTTCAATTCTCATTAAATAGCTGATGGCTTTTCTTTCAAACAAGAAAAGGCATCATCCCGGCTAGAAAAAGAGTGGTAAGATAAACCATCCTAAAAATCTATGCTATTTATAAACAGATGTTAAAAATTTAAATAAATAAATACACTGCATTAACAGCCTTTTCTCTGACTGATATGGTCTTATAAATGATCTGATGAAGGTTCATTTTTAGAAAAAAGTGCAAAATTGTTCATGAATAAGTAATTTTAATACTTCTTTTCCATAATAAAAAATTATAAATCTTGATTTGGATAGACATGGAACATATGGACGAATCTTCAAGTCCCTCCAAGTTATTTTGGAGTATCTCAAGGCAAAAATCTAGTTTTTCCCATTTTTCTTGAAAACCCTGTTATGAAAATGGTTAAATAGAACACATTGAAAGAGGTTTTAGTCAATTCCGTACATTAAAATGCCTATAAAAACCTTCTCAAATTATAATCTTTTTTATCAAATTGTGCTGATATACTGTTGTTCTGGTAGGCTAATTCTGCTAGTTAAGAAACGGCCTTTTACACAAAAATTTTAATTAAAATTTCATCACTATTTTTGAAGATGATAGAGTGATATATATATATATATATATATATATATATATATATATATATATATATATCAGTCCCGCAACAGGCCACTAAGGGCCCAGAGGGGCAGATACTGTAGAGGTATCTGATTCTTGACAGTGTGGCACACTAGGGAGATAGTGTGGTCAGTACTATGCTCCGGCCGCCTGATTTTTCCCTTTGTAGGTACCCATTAATTAATTAACTAATTAATTAAAGGCTGGGTGAGCCCAGGGACGATCTGGGACCCCAAATCCCACCCTCGAACGATGACACTGACAAGATAAAATCTTTAGTGCACGCTCGGGTTTTGAACCTGGGTCCTCCAGTTCATTAGTCGAGGAGTGCTCTACCACTGAGCTAACCTCGCCCCCAATATATATATATATATATATATATATATATATATATATATATATATATATATATATATAAATATGTATATATATCACTCTATAAGCCCTTCATCCTTTAGATGTGTGTGTAAAATGTTGCTCGGCGCTTCCTGATTTCTTCTGTTATTGTGCTGGTCTTTTGATAGAGCTCTTTCTGAAATCTCTTCATCCAAATGCCGTTTTTATTAACTGCTGCCCCATAGATCTTCCTGAGAATTTTCCGTTCCTGCTTTTCAATTTCCTTGATTTTGGAATGACCATTGATTACCACTGTCTCTGCTGCGTAGATTGCTTCTGGGAGAATCACTGTTTTTTAGTGCCTCAGTTTTGCATCAAATGAAATGCACTTCTTGTTTACATAAAATTAAATAACAGACTTATAGGAGGGGTTATGTACAGGTTACTAAACTAGGATAGTTCTTATTCAAAATAAAAGCTTCCCGCCCGAGCAGGAATTGAAGCTACAACTTAATTATGAATTTGTTACGAAGGTGTAGATTGTCGGGGTTTGGTATTGAGATTAATAAAACTATACTTTTTTAAATAAAAATGCGCTTTACTTTTGCCAACATTTCGGCTTGAAATTCAAGCCTTCATCAGCGAGATGATAAGAGCAAGAAATGATATCGGTGTAGATCTACATATTTTGGAAAAGTGAAAAAGAAAAATTTAGAAACCTACACCAAGTTAGTTCTTCCTCTTTTTATTGCCCTGTTGAATGCTTGAATCTTAAGCCAAAACATTGCATTTTTATATAAACAAATGAGTTTTAGCCTCATGACTGAACCCAGAACTTCCCACCTTTGCAATCTCAACGGTCAATGAAATATTTTCAATGAACTTGTAATATTCGCAAAATAGGACCTCAACTTTGAACCATATGTATTCTATTATATAAAGAACTAGATTTATTAAAAATTCAACCGAAAATAAAGTAGTAATTACAAATTACAATTAACTACAGGACAAATACAGAGAATGTCATCATGATTTCAGAATGAAAAAATAGTATCAATCATTGAGTAATGGAATAAGTGACCTTTCTTTACCTGCTGGAGAGTCTTGAGAGGCTGTTTAGGTCTACCATCGCCGTTGATAAGCCCATTCTTGATTCCGTTCTGATTGGGCCTTTGTAATATTTTAACTGAGGGCTCTGGTGGAAGGCATTTTAACCTTATGTCTTCGGGAGACAAAATTAAAGGTTCAGGCTTCATACTGAAAATAAATAAAAAAAACTAATGAGATGGAATATGGATGACATATTGTGATTTTTTCATAAATGATCACCTTTTTATTAGTTTGATTCGATTTATTTATTACCATTTATTTTAGTTTGATCTGATCAGTCCGATAGCTATCATAAGCCAGACAGTTAACCTAAAGCCTAGTATAGACAGTGCGCTGCTGCTCGTATCGAGCAAGCCTCGCCACATCGAGAGCAGCTCCTAGGGAGCAACCCCAGTATCAACATCCCAAGCACACGTCCTGGAGCATTCGAAGCAAGCCGTCTCGCACTGTAGATACTAGGCTTTAAACAAACAAAACCAGAATAATTTGATACATTTTTATGCTAAAATGACATACGGTTTGTTGTATTAATCAATATTTCTTAATTAAAAAAGGTCTGAGGAACTTTAGTCATCTAAGTATATCTCCATAAAATGCTTATTTCTGGTGAGCTTTGAAAAGCTTAGAATAGAAATGTGTAATATAAACCAACACGGCCGAAACTTTGAGGAGCATTAGCATCATTTTGAGGAGCTCCTATTGAAATTTAGATCTGATTGTTGTTAGACAATTTATTAGGCTTTCAAATGATTACCTTCAACTAATCACAAATACTCACCAATTTTCGAGATTTTTCGCATATATCAAGACAATTTCAAAACTGCTCGCGTTTGGTTATACAAGATTTTTTTTGTTGTAAAAATCCTACCTACTAATTGGAACATTTTTCAATTTTGTAAGGCAGTGGAAACATTTTTTATTTCAATCTGAAACTTAATAATATATTTCTTGTCCATGCTTGTTTGGCTTCTGTCTTCTTTGTTAGAGAGCAGGTACATTATAGCAAAATTTCAAGGTGCATAAAACACTTGATGAAAAGTGTGTTACCAGGTCTAGGACTAAGACTACTTCTGGCTTGGGAAGGTGGAGCTTGAGAGGGGATTGATTGACTCAACAGTTTATATTACAGGCAAACTCAAATTACGTGGTATTCAACTGAAACTACATTAACTTTTTTTCATTAAACTATTATTTACTTAAGGGGCAAAAGTAGAAGGAGACAAAGTGCTATAATATAAGATACCTTGATGAGCCGTTTTGAAGAGGTGTTTTTGTCAGCTTCATTTTCTCCAACTGCCGATCCAATTCCTGAAATAGGAATTCATTGCAAATAAAACTAAAAGAAATTTTAGTGCATATTGCTAAAAGAAGTTATCTTAAGTGCATATTGCTTCACTTTTTTTTTATGTTATTTTGTAGAAATTCAAAGCTAGAAATAATAACACTAAGAACATTCTTTAGAAGAAAAGTGCTGACATTTCCTACGGCCCTTAATTACACGCATAAATGTTCTTATTTTCTTTTTATTACAGAGGAATTTAATAGTCAAACACATAGGAGAGAAGAGTACGCTGTCATCAAACTTTTTTTGTATTGGTTATTATTATTAGTTCTGCTTCTAAGTCAATTTCTAAGGTACGGTGCACACTAGAGAAATTGGTTTCATGAAACTGATTGCACGAAATAGGTTTAAAAAAAACCGGTTTCACTGAAACGTGCACACAGAAGCAACGATTTTCCATCAGGTTCCTGATGGATTCTGATGACGATGCGCTAGTGTTGTGGTGGTGGCTAAAAAATAAGGAAAACCCCGCAAGTACTGGGTTTATCCGTTGATTGGGGATGAGCAACACAGCTGTTTTGTTATACTTCGCAAACTAAGCAGAGATCCTAACAAATTTAAGGATTTTTTTAGGACATCAAAGCCATTTTTTGATCATTTATTAGAGCTAGTAGATCCACCAATAGCAAAAATACATGAATTCTATCTTGCTATTAGAATGTATATTTTTTATTTAAAATAACACTGATGAAACATAATGGATTTCATGAAACCTGGTTTCTTGAAATCAGTGAAACTAAAATTTGCAAAAAAAAAAGTGTGCACCAACCTATGTAATCCTGTCTATCTGTTGCAAGCAACAGGTCTTTCACACTTCTCGAAATCAGTTTGTTCAGTATGCACTGGGCCTAGTGTTAACATATCTGCATGATCTAATACATCAGCATTTAGATCAAAAGTTAGTTGATTCAATAATTCCTTAAAATAATTGAATGCTGCAGTCAAACTTCATTACAACATTGGCCCCCTGCTGTCAACTACTGACAGGACAACCGCCATGGAAAATTTTCGACTGTTGACTGTCCCCGACTATCTCCTGGCGCACCAACACCACTTTGCCTTGGCAGAAGATGACACATGCCTGCTCTGTCAAGATGGTACCATGAATGGGGACCACATCGCCATCTGTCCCGAGCTAGATCCACAGCTTTCTACAACTGGTCATTATTATTGGGAGAGCTAGGCACCGAATGGCTTATCAGCCTAGAGCGGTCATTGGCTAATAAAAAAATAAATAATGATTGAATGCTACTGGTTGTTAAACAAGTGTCATCAAACGAGATAATTAAGGTTTTTTTTGTTCCATAGATAAGAGAATATTGTGTTTAGGTAGTTGTTGCTACCTTTCAACAATTCATTCGTATCCTATGGGATATTTCAATTGATTTCATCTTCTGAATTCCATAAGCAGGAGTTTTACTGAAACATCTTTATTGCATATATCAGAAGTTGGTGTCTTATGTCCTCTCATGAGATAGCACACTACTCTCCAGTAGTATTTTTTATGACTTACAATTTATTGTCACTTAGTCAAGTCCAGCAACTTGCCTATAATCTAAGATATTAAGTTTAATAGTATTAGCCGTCTTGGAGTGTGATTGATTGGCCGAACTCAACGCTGCCTTGCAGCAAGTTCTCAAGAGAAATCGCGTGAAACCAGCTGATGGCTTATATAAAGGCTAAATTTTGTGTGTGTATGTATGTATATATATATATATATATATATATATATATATATATATATATATATATATATATATATATAAATATAAAAAACTTGTCCTTCAAATGATAGGCAAGCTCCCACCAAATATGGTCAGCAATCAGTTGGACAATACTATAAATTATTGTATTTCAATTCAAAAATGAGATATAAAAATAGCAAGCAGAATATTTATGTCTTTGAATTTAAAGCCGCTTTTATAACACAGATTTTTGTTACCATTGTTTCTAGCAAGGATAGAGGAGATGTCTTTCTCTTTTTTGGGAAGAAAATACACTATCTAGTTAAATGGTTATCCCCTTTAAACCCATATCCTATCCCACACTGTCAAGTGGAAATTGAAAACACAATTCAAGGCATCCAGTGTTAACAGCTTAACACTCACGGCCTTGGGCAACATAAAACACAGAATAATTTATTTATTTGTTTCAGACCCGTAACGTAGACGATGGTCTCTTTTCAGAAGTCTATAATATTAAAAATCAGTCACAGTCTGGAAAAAAAAAATAAGTAACAAAAAAAAAAAAAAAAACAGAATAAAAGAATAAAGATGGTAGAGATGCACAATCCCATCTCTGTTGCAAGCTTTAACGTACAGTCATCAGTTTGAGAGTTCTTGTGAGTGTTTGTTAAAAAAATTAGTTATTATTTTAATGAATTTCACTTGGCATTAAGTTTATGTTATGCTAGAACTGGAAGTAGTAATATAGCTTAATTATTTCGATTCCATTGTCAAAAACCTACGGATGAGGGTGCTGCAAAAATATGATCAATAGTATCTTCTTCCTAAAAAGAAATTTGTTGCCTACAATCATGAACAATTATCTAAAATTGGAATTCTATGAAAATAATTCTATGATATCGTGAAAACGCATTCATATTTCATTCAATTTTTAATATATTCCTTAAACCTCTAAAAAGCCTGCATAATTTCCTCGACTCATTATATGTTAAGCACAGACTGTACTATGTTCTATTTACAACGGTTTTTCACTCCTCCTGTCATCAGAAAATCACATTGTTTGCTAATTCTACGAATGATTAAATACCTAATTGATAGTAAATTCCCCAAATCCTTCTACATTCATTAATTACAAGTGTAGATGAACCAACAATTTTAATTAGAAACTATTTTTCAATATATCTACAATAAACCAACCTGAAAATTAACTTTGGAGAAATGATGAGCAAAACGTGAATTCAGCATCCCAAGAATAAAGTTTGAAGCACATGTTATTTCATGACTTTTGTAAAAACAAAGTTTTATCCTTCTATTTTCTCAGTTATATTCCACAATATATTTGCAAAACATACCAGAGTGCAGTGGTAGCACAAAACAACCTAAAGATATTTGAACAGTGTCCTGCATTATTATAGGTTTGCTTTTTTTAGTAGTATTTTGCTTTCTGCTAATTAAAAAATAAATGTAGACAGACATTTTCAGAAAGATAAGGTGAATAGGGTATGGGAATGTTATTTAATATTTTCTAATGGCACAGAAAAATATTATGAAAACTTGAATGACAGAAATGAAGAGTTATAATAAGAAAAATTTTGACAAAAGTCTACAATTCACTTAGAAATAAGGAATGATAGCTCTTTAAGGACAAGACTAAATAGTATTACAATAACATATTTTTAACTAAGGCCTAGACCTGCATTGTGATATTTAAAGAAGTAAACACATACAGGGTCAAGTAAGGGAAAGTAAGAAAAAAGTAGGTTATTCTCATAAACAGTCAAAGTTATCACAAAATGGTATCATAACTAATAAAGAGGTTATTCAAATTATTATCTTTAACTGTGGAACATTGTAACAAAGGCAGAAAAATACCTAATAGTCTTTAACTCATCCAGATGTTACAACCAGAAACCCAATCAACATTTAACCTACTCTGAAGTCTATAATGTCAAAATTTTATGCACTTAAATTAATATTTGGGTTAATATCGGACGTAACAAATAATAATGGCTCACAAGTATTGTGCACCCCAACACATCCAATGAAATAATAAAAAAAAAAAAAGAAATCAAGTATCCCACATTAATACTTTTAATTAAGTATTTGGGAATATAAATAATTACATAAAAGTCCTTACCCCCGAGTCTTCTAAATCCTCCCAATTATCGTACAGATCACTGTCTTCTTTATCTGCCATCCTAATGCTAAAATTAACAAATATTAAAAACAAGTCACAAATCCTCAACTTGACCTTTTATCGATTAGAAATTCCATCGATATACTGAAAGATATAAACAGGCTGCTGACTAGAGAACCTTAACCAAAGAAGCAATACACAACACTGCAATTACCTCCTTGTTAAATTATATAACCTAGAAAAAAAAAATCCTTAAAAATTGTCATTTCAACCAAGTAAATACAATAAATGACAATATTTCAATTACTGACAAAACACAAGATTGAAAGGTATTAAGCCAGGTTTAGAACAAAATAACATGCACATTGTGGTTACAATACTTGACTTATGTCCTAGAAGAATAGCAATATCTATCTCCGCTGGGAGCCATCATCTCCCTCCACGCCTTCCTTTGTCCACATCTTCAACGCTTCTCCTCCAGATCTTCTTTAGCCGAACCTCTCCCCAATTGGCTGCTGAGTCGATATTCTAAGTTTTACATTCGAGGACCTCTGGGTACCAACTAATCAAGAGGATCCTTCGCAAGAAGAGATCAACAAAAACCTTCAGATTCCTTAGCAAGTGCTTGGTCCAATTTTTTATGGTACCAGTAACTCCAACAGGCAAGGACTTTAGACATTTCAAAACAAAATTCTTCAACAAAATAATTTTAAACTCGCCCATTTTATAAGAAATGCCCCAATCCACGGATAACATTGAGTAACTCATTCAAAAGCAATAAGAAAAACTCTTTATCAATAGAAAGAACAGCGACTTCTATTCCAGTTTAGGGATAAGCTTAGATGTTAGGAAGACTTCCTTCACACAATAATAATAATAAATTAATAAAAAATAAAATGAGCTCGCCAAGCTCAGTTTTTTAATTTGTTTATTTGTGCGCACACCATGGGCGTATATAGAAAATAATTTCGGAGTGGGCTGGGAAAATTTCGGGGGGGGGGGGGGGCTGAGACCATTTCCGGTGTATGGAATACTAAATATTTAGATCTTGGAAGAGTTTTAGCCAACCAAAACGCTATTACACCCAAAATGGAATATGTTTTATGAAGTAAATGATCTTATTTTTAAGGATTTTATGAAATTTTTACCGATAAACTCAAAATTTCGGGGGGGGGGGGGCTGCAGCCCCCTCAGCCCCACCCCTTATATAAGCCCATGGAGCACCCTCACCGAAGGCGATCTGCCCAAGGTCAGATTTAAACCCACAAGATTTCAGATTTTAACTCGGGTGCGTTGCCAATTAAAGCAGGCTACACACGGTCAGGAAGACCTGTCAGTTAGGCCTGAACGTATATATATTCCGGCAGGTCAGTTAAGACTGTTATGCGGCCGGTATATATACACGTTCAGGCAGACTGTTCAGGTCTAACTGACTGGCCTGCCTGAATCGCGTGTACCCTGCTTAAGCTATTGGCCTTTATATGGCCCAGATGTCGATGCACCGTAAAAAAAAACAAAAAAAAAGACTTTTATTGTCAGCTTGATTATGCAATTTGAATCCGTAACTATTAAAAAATGTAGGCCCGTTCAACTCTTAATACAGATGATCATTAGCCATTATAAAGAGAGTTGGCGACGAAAGTCCTCCCTGTGGAACTCCTCGTCTCCCATCTATGAAGGCAGTTTTGTTTGTTCCAAAAGTAAATTTAATTTCATTGTCACATAATAAACCAGCCTCCAAACGTTCAGGCGAATCTCAACTATCTTTCAGTCTCAATCATCATGGCCTCTACACCTGACGACGAGATATTGCTTCGAGACTTTCAAGAGACTTCTTGGTCTTCCTCAAATTTCAACAAATCATAATACGAAAGTTTGGTTTGGTAGACTTCATCGACACCCGATTCCGTCCTCATTGTATCCTACAATTGTTTTGCTTCTTTTCGAAAACTACTCCAAATTATTAATTTGTTTTAGAACAGTATACTTCGTACAAGAAGGATCAATTTCCTTCCATTTTTCTATTAATTTAAAATACGCTGCTTCTTCTTGCCACGGTCGTGATACTTGTTAAATCTTACTTGCCATAGACACGGCTCCTTGTGATAAATTCGTCTAAACAGTTGTTTTCACTGTCGTGCAACATGGCTTTAACAAACTCAGTACTAAACTGAACTGTTAGACTTGACAGCCTCATTTCCCAACAGGCGGCCGTGCAGTACCCACGTACTGCACGACGTGCAGACTTGCCTTTGAGTTCTTCAGGCCGGCCGTATGATCGAACATATTTTTGATTTTCCTCCCACCGCCCTGAACAGTCTTAACTGACAGACTGGCCGGAATATATACACGATCAGGCGACCGGCTTTCCGACTGTCTGTTTAATTTAGCTTTGGACTTTACTTGTCAAACAACTGACTATATGCCACAGATGATACAATGACGTTCCATTATGGTCTGTCTTCGTGAATATCTCATTCTTTAAAAGTGATGATTTCTGACAATTCACTCTTCTGTAACTGTTTGGGTTCACTGTTTCGAACCTGAGACCTCCGAGCTGTGAGTCCTGGAGGATTTTGACCTAGTCTAGGACACTCCCCCCAGATCAAGATCTACCTGTATGCCAAGTTTGGCCAGAATTGGTCAGCGGTGAGGATTTGTATAAGGAAGAGATGTTGAAACACTTTTAGGAGACAATTAAAAAAAAAAAAAAAAAATCATTTTTAAATTATGCTGAACTACAATTTATTTTCAAAGGCCAGTATTTAATGGATTATTTGTGGTTGAGTAGTTTAAAATTTTGATTTAATGAAATGTCAATTCATTCTTTTAAAAACATTACTTTACACAAGTGCTTTAAAAATCTCTACAACTATAATTGTTCTGGCTTGGCTATTTTAAAAGCATAGGAATCGCTTACACATTGGAAGATTGAATGGAATTTTGCTAGCAGCAGTTCAAAATAAACTGGTTCATTACATTTTTTCAATTTCAGCATTAAATTACCACCAACTTGACTAAGGTTCTACAAGTAATGCAACAGTTAACATTTTTAATGAATTATATTTTTTACATAAGACAGTGGTTTAAATATTAAATTTAACGTAAGTTAAAAATGAAATATAAGGAGGAAAGAATTCTCCTATTTATTTTAAACCACTTTACTGAATGCAAATGTATTTTTAATATATGTTACATAATACAAAACAAGAACTTTGTCAGTTGACCTCGAAAACTGGACAAACATCTCTTGTTTTTCTGCTCAGTAAGATGGCAACTCTCAAAGAGAATGATTTAGCAGTACTCAATTATATATTTGATCCAAACATAACTGGAAATTATGACATTTTTGTAATCAGTGAAGACTCTGAGAACCTTTCTGGTATGTAATTTCTGGCAACAATTTTAAAATACTCAAGTTCTCTGAGCTGTCATTTTGTATGTCATTGTTTGAAAACTTAAACATATTAACAGCAAAAAATAATTAAAAATATTAAAAAACAAAAAAAAAAAAATGGTGCTATATATTTCGGCCATCTTACAATTAGCAATAATAAAAACAAATATGAAGAATTGTTGTTAGTTAATGTTTTAATTTATTTATATGGTGTCATATAGTATGGGTTATTTCAATTATTGAATGAATGAAAAAATGACTTTATTCTGGGGCTTCGTCCCATAAGAATGGAAAATAAATACATATGGTTGAATAGAGAAATTTAACATAAAAATATAACTATACCTAAAGAAGAAACAGAAACAGAACAAACAAATTTAAATATTATTAACAAAACCTTAAATAATAAAATAAAACATAAGTACATAAATGAGTAAAAAAAAAAAAAAATCAGTCCCGTAACAAGCCACGAGGGCCCTGAGGGGCAGATACTATAGAGGTATCTGATTCATGACCATACGGCACGCTAGGGAGATAGTGTGGTCAGTACTATGCTCCGGCCGCCTGATTTTCCCCTTGGCTGCTTCGACAGCCTAGAGTTATTAGCACCCAAGGTACCCATTATTAAATTAATTAAAGGCTGGGTTGGCCTAGGGACGGTCAGGGAGGCCAAATTCAACCCATGAACGAAGAGACTAGAAGAAAAAAACTTTAGTGCTTGCTCGGGATTTGAACTCAGGCCTCCAGCTTATTAGTCCAGTGCTCTACCACTGAGCTAACCTCGCCCTCACATAAATGATAATAATAAAAATAAGATTATGGAGGGATTGTAGAATACTGGAGCAAGAAGAAGATGAGAGGGTGGAGCAATAATGAAACAATATTCAGAGGGGGATGAGAATATAATTAAATACTTCAATATAAACAAATAAATATTTTAAGAAATGGGATATTGGATTTTGTTTTGTACATATTGGCCCTTATCAGGGAGTAAGTTAGGTCAAACTTTTGTCTTAAGTCAGCATTTAGTTAATAGCCGAGGTTGAGTTGAAGTTTTGGCACTTTGGTACATTCTGTTTTGTGAGGCCTATCCATAGACTATAAAGAACTAGTTCCCCTCCGTTACATCTCTTGCTTGAGGTCCAAACTCGTACCGTATTTTCAATTTTTCCTAGTTCGTTTTCTGTCTACCATGATAATTCATTCCCGCGAACCTGAGTGTATTTGATTTTAAAGAACTTAGAATTAGTGTCTTATAACTTAAAACATTAATACAATCTACTACAGATTGCTTGCTAGGCATTATTTCTAGCATGATGGTGATTTTTCTTTGAACATTCTTATTTTATATTTCGATGAGCCTATCTCGATCTTTGACTCTGTGAAAAATATGAGCTTGACAGTTTTTATTTGATATTTTATATATATAGATTGGCACCTGTCTTCATATTTATTATTGACCTATAGAGGGTTCATTTATATTGAAATGAACCAATAGTTCAAAGTTTAAGAATTAAGGAACATGCTTACGAAATGTAAATAGAGTGTATTTTAACACATCACGCTCTACTGATGGGTAATGTGCTAATCCATAAAAATGTGTTGTATTGCATTAATAATAGAAGAGAACATATAAAATGTTTAGTTCCTTCAAATTTGTTAATATTTTTAAAGTTTCAATTCATGAACATTTTAAAAGTTTTGTAAGTATATACATTTATTCCTTAGTATCAAATGCTTTATAGCATGTTTTGTTGAACGAGTACAAAAGTTTCTGTTATTAAAAAATGAACATACAGAGTAAATCCCAATTTCTGATGAACCGATTTTGCTGGTCAATAAAATATTCAGTCGTTTGATATAAGGAATGTTATATGCTGATTTTTGGGAGGAAAAAAAAATTTGGCTGCTATCTTATCAACTGATACAAACACCTATATCCATATATATATATATATATATATATATATATATATATATATATATATATCCATATATATATATACATATATATATACACACATATATATATATATATACACACACATATATATATATATATATATATATATATATATATATATATATACACATACATATAAAAAAATCCTGTAACAGGCCAAGAGAGGCAGTTAGGGTAAAGGAATCTGATTCTTGAACATACGGCACACTAGGGAGATAGTGCTCCGGCTGCCTGATTTACTCCTTTGCAGATATCCATTAAAAGCTGGGTGAGCCATGGGACAATCTGGTACACCCAACTCCGACGCTACAAGCATTTGGGGGGTATGGAATACTAACAATCTAGAACTTGGAATAGTTAGCCAGCTAAAACGCACAAAAAATATATTTTTTTCTGAACTAAGTAATCTTATTTAATTTATTTTTAAGGTTTATATGACATATTTTAACCTTTTAAATCAAAATGGGGGGGGGGGGCTGCAGCCCCCTTATATATGCCCATGTGACATAGAAATATAATGTTTCAACAGTTAACTATTATTTAATTACAGGAAAAGTAGATATAAAACACCCAAATGACTTAAAAGCTGATGAGCTCGAGATGGAAGGTGTGAAAGCAGCAGAACAGGGAAAAGTAAAGGAAGCCATTGAGTTTTTTTCTCAAGCACTTCAAGCAGCAGAAAGAGCATCTGGCTACAACAATAGGGCCCAGGCTTTCAGGCTTGTTGGCATGGATGATGGTAATTAATATTTTTTATTTAACCTCTGGTGTCTTTTGTGATAACTAGAACCATGAAAGTTTACAATTTAATCCCTGGTGTGTATAAAGTGTCTGATAGACAGGAGGGAAATTTCCTTAAAGTATGTTGGCAGCAATGAGCATCCAGACTCTAAATGCTCACTGCTGCCAACATACTTCACTTAAATTTCCCTCGTGTCTGTCAGAGACTTTATACACACCAGGGGTTAACTTGTATAATTCCACGGTTCTAGTTATCACAAACATTATTGCCTTCATGTTTCACTAGGCATGCTGCTAGCTTCCTCCAAGTTAAGTAGCTTTGCCGAGATTCTCAGACTTAACCTTGAGGAAGCTAGCAGCATGACTAGCGAAACGTCAGTGGACGTTTGTAATATATTTTATGCAAAATCGATTATCATGTTTATAATATGCTCTAAATAGATTTTCATTTAATTTTGTTACTTTCCTGGTAAAGTGCTTAAAAAATAATTACCATCAATAACTTATTGATAAAAATTTCTCTAATTGCCAGATGGAAGGTCAATGCAAATAAAATGAACTACGTCAATTTATCTATTTAATTATACTCTGCATATTTTGACCCTTCAAGGTGTCTCTTGAAGGGAAAATATTGTTTTACTTTAGCTTTAATGCCCCTTTATTAATATCACGGATGGGAATTGGACACACAATTCTAGGCAAAAAATGTTAAGGGGAAATAAAGAAGTTCCAAAAAATTGGTTCATTTAGAAAACAAAACAAAAGTTAATTTAGACAAAATATGTTTATTATTTTATCATTGTAGACGCACTGGATGACCTAGGAAAGGCTATTATACTTAGTAAAGGAGTTGGAAAGACAGCTCGTCAAGCTCTGTGCCAAAGAGGAAGCATTTATAGGAAACGCGGAGAAAATGAGAAAGCTAAGGAAGATTTCACTGCTGCTGCTAATCTAGGCAGTAAATTTGCACAGAAACAGGTCAGAATTAGATAATATTGAGTCATATATATAAATGAATCCAGAAAACTCTGAAAGAATAGTTTAACAAACCCAACTGTCTATTTCACTTCTAAGCAGAAAAGGTGTTTCTGAGCTTTTCTCCCTCCCTTCATAGGGAGAAAATCCGCTTTTGAGGTGAAGCTCATGACGCAATCTAGAAATTTTATATGTCAGAACCCACAAATGGCTGTTGTTGAGAAAATGGGACTAACACAATTTTTCTTGGGATTTTTGGATATATTCTTTTTAATCTCGAAACCAGTAAGGAAATTGTAGTAAATGTAGTACATTTATCTGAAAGCTTATTAATTTTTCTACAAGTACATTTCATATGCAATTTTTGATAGAGCAATTTATTCAGAGATTTCAGTGATTCATTTATGCTTAGGATACTGTCAGATTTCTGTCATGGCACCTAAGATGTGCTTTGCTTTCATTTTACATATGTTTATATTTATCACAAAGGATTAGGACAAAACATTAACTGTTTCTACTCTAAGCTTCCAAATGTTACTAGGAACAAGCTAAGATGATGCAGTTCCTGTATGTTGGAATTTTTTCATCCATCTCCCTTAAATTCATAACAAATATACATTTCAACCCTCATTTGGCTGAGCCCTTTTCAATTGTAGAATAACTACATCTTCTATTTAGTTAATTACAGATTCGTTTGTTTGTTGGAAAATTATTTTTTTGTACATAGTCAGGAATCTTCTTGAAAAAATAATTATGTCTAATGGCAAGTAACTCAAGCTAAATATAAAACAACATTTTCATTCATGTATGAACTTATCACGTCAATAATTGTTTCAGCTTATTGAACTTAACCCCTATGCCGCCATGTGTAATCAGATGCTACATCAGATGATGTTTCAAAAGCATGAAGAACCTAAATAAGAGAACAATAATAAAGTTTAAGGTAATAATTTATCTTTGAAGACTGTATATCAGGAGCAAGTCAAGAAATATTGCTGAAATTATTGTAAGATGGTACAACTTTGCCAGTTTCCTTGAATAGTGATTCGGTGCTGAGGCCTGGACCTAGATGGTTTGCGTCCACGAGTAGTGGTTCTCTTCTTAATCTTAGGAAGAGACCACTACTGGAACAGTAGATTATTTAAACAAATAAATGAAGTTACTGAAAAACATTGCAGTATTTCATCAACCATTTTAATGGGGGTCCAAATTTACACCAACCCCATCTACGGAAGAAGATGACTATCATATATGATCTAAAAGTGTGTGAGACTAAATGAGTAAAGATCTCCACTTTCCGGATATTACAGTGAAATTATTTTTAACTCAAAATAAGAACATGAAATGAAAACGATTTCACCAAGCTCTCATAAGCTTTCAGTCCAGAATAAGCACAAAAACACATGCTGCAACCTCTCTACTTGAAATAATGATTCCAATTGCTCTGTGGTATCTTATATTACCAAACGTTGCAATATATTGTCCTCACTGCCAGTCTTCAAAACCTCTTATAGCCTCTAGGAAAGGGCCCCTATATTATACAACTATGTTTGGTTTTACACCTTTTTTCTGTAAATATAAACTTTAACAGTTGTGCATAAAATGTATGTAAATGCATGGGATGTACAGAATAAAATAAAAGTAAGAAAAATAAAATTTAAACATCTCAATTATTTATCATTATATTTTCGTACCCTCACTCTCCTATGTAAATTTAACCTTTTGGCTGCATAATACTCTTATAGCTAAATGATGTGGTGGAACGGGACAGCCTAGTGCCTGGAGTGCCCCGTGTGCTGAACACTTTCGACACACGCAAGATGTTTCTCCATTAGAAACATTTTGGGATGCATCATCAGAACCCTCATCATCATCCGAAGAAACCTCCGCTTCACTTTCGCTCACAGCCTTCAAAAGTTCTAACAATTCTTGTTCAGAATAAATATTCTTAGAAATATTTACACAAACAATTATTCACTTGACGAGCACAAAATATACTAGAGAAATATGCAGGATAAATTCAAGGTGAAGAGAAACAACGGTTTTCGACAGTAAAAGAAGGGAGGGAGCAAGGTAGGCTGAGTAGTTGGAAGCTAAAATGACAAAAATGAAGTCCTATGCCACCTAACGGCTTTGAAGGACGCTTCACCTTCTATAAACAGCCTACGGATGGCAGAAGTACAAGGAATGATATAATAGCTCATAGCAGCCTAGCGCAAAAGAACCCGAACTGATATTCAGTCCCCCTGCAGGCTGAAATATCAGCTCGTACCATTCCTGGCACTGCAACCGCCGGACTGACATATCAGTCCGTAGCAGCGTAAGGGTTAAGTTGGCAACCTCTATGTTAAGGCATCGGACTTTATTAAGAATCATAAAATAATATCTATTGATATTCTTTAGCAGCAGAAAGAACTAGTAGTATAGATGTAAATCAAAACTAGTTATTACAATCAGATGCTTTAATCAAAAAGGCTTTGTTTAAAATCATGAATTTGGAAAATTATTCTAATGGAAAGTGTGACTAGGAACGGCAGTAAAAGAAACGCTGGAGCATATTTAATAACAGTGCCTGATAAAATAACTGAGTTTGAGGCCCAAAAGAAAACATTTGTACAATTTCTGAATGGATTTTGCAGGAAGTTTTAGTATTGTATCCTTCCTTCTTTCTGATAATCGGATAGCTTAGAAATTGAGTGTGCCGGCATGTCTTATGATCAACAGCTGAAGTGAAGACTCTGGGAAGATGTGAAACTGAGAAAATATCTCCTGTGTCATTACAAACTTCGGTAAAGGAATTAAAAGATAAACTATTTGGATGTATTCAACATTTATTGCATCTAATGAATAAGATAACTACATAAGTAACACAAGTTGTAAAAAAGGAAAAAAAAAGAAGAATATGGAATGATAAAATGTTTGTAGCAAACATAAATCTTGGACAAAGCACCTCCAATGTGCCATACCGTAACAAACTCATTGGCCTTATACAAAAAATATTTTGCTGTGGAGTATATATGCGAGATACATAACAAGAACAATATAAGTAGTATTGATACCGAAACTTTTAATTCTATTAATATTGTTAGAAAAATATTTTCTCATATTATATTAACTGACAAAACTATGTAAAGCAAATTTAAATTTCTCGTAAACGAATAAACATCTTTAACAATAAAAAATTGAAGTATTTATCATCAGACTATATTTTCATTTCAATGAAGTCTTCCATAAATGGAAATATATATACATTACAATTATTTACAATAAAGTCACATAATAACTATGCATTATTAAATATAGTAAAACAAAAGTAAAATTAACACTGTACATGTATATTTGAAACACAAATTCTACCATCATCACAAATTAAGTATCTTCTAATGAAGGGTCAAAAATGCAATGTATCAATTGTACATTTGAAAAAGAGGGAAAAAATTATGGTTATGGAAAACTTATCAAGATCATAAATAAATACCTACTATATATTGTAAAAACTGAATATACCATTTCAATTGAAAGCACCAGATTATACTGTGTACACCTAATGAAACTGAAAGCCCTTTATTAAAATGCTGGACCGAGCCAAGCAGGAGCTGGAGGCAGTGAGCAGATTAAATCGAGCTGTTACAAGCTGATCGAAGACACTCACTGTCTTCGTTTGAATATCTTCAATATCCTTTCTTCCCTCCTTCGTCTCTTCACCCCGAGCTCTCGTCTAGGTCCTACTACACTTGTAATACGTTAAAATTTATATTTAAATTAAATGACAGGTTAAAAAAATATCTTCTTTTAGGGACAAAGAAGTTGCTGGCGAGATAAAGTAGATTTTCTCCTGAAACAGAGACCACACTCATACAATATAAGAACATGTTCTGTGAATAAAGCAGGGGAAAAATCATATTTAATTACCAAAAACAAAATAAATTGAACAGCATGGTCAGAGTTCAATCATAATAGTTAATAGAACTAAATTTTACAATAAAAATGAGTTTTTATTACCAATGTTTGGCAAGAATATCAAGCCTTCATCAGGACAGCAATAACTAATCCGTTTTGAAGTCACTACATCTCTAGATTAACAGATGAAGCAACTTCCCAATGAAGCCACTTCCCAATGAAGCCAATAAGAGGAAGCTCTTATGGACTTACAGAATGTTGGGTGCTGCTGGACGATGCTGGTTTGCTGGTTGCTGATTCAGCCGTAGTCGTCCTCAGAAGGTAGGTAATATACTTTATGCGTGTTTACGAATGGATGGAGAAATAGAGGATTCGCCCAGATTGACAGACCCGGTGGGAACTACCGGATTCTAAGTCGTAGTTAAGCAGTATAAAAGCATTCCAGGCTGGTTCAGACACCAGTAAGGAGTTGGAGGAAGTTAGAACTACTGCCTGGTAAACACACAGGTCAGCGTAACAGGAGAAATCTCTGCTGTTAGGAAGGGGATGCATGGGGGTTGGCTCCTCACCATTCACCTATCGGCTACACTCAACACAAAGAGCCCTCATGAGGGCTTGAAATTTAAGCCAAAACGTTGGCAATAAAAACTAATTTTTATTTTAAAATGTGATTGATCTTTATTGATAATTTACAATGTGTACAGTTATGTACAATAAGTAAATATGGTATTTTAAAATGTAGTTGCATTTATTATTAGATTGCATTTACATCTGGCACTTCTCACAGGATACATATGTCAGGTATCGGATTCTCTTGCAAGTTTAGATGCTGACAGAAATACCTAGACATTTATGCCATGGATATGTATACAAAATTTCTGGATTTGTTCAAATTTGCGATAAATTGACGGCCCAAAAATTCATGGCGCAAATAATCGGTGTTTACCCCTGATGGTATAGAAGTGTCGACATTCATAGCTTGTGATAGAAATGAATATCTCACAAGAGCAGTTTACATTTGTCACAATGTCTGTCTGACATAAATATCCTGCAATAACTATCAGGTGTAAACGCACCCTTATAATAAAATTCCAACTATCATTAAATTGATATTTTAAATTAAAATACAGTAGGGTTCCGATTAAATGTCACATCAATAATCCAGCCTAAGGACGAAGGAGTAATTTCGGCCTTCAAACGATACTACAAAAAGAAGCTTTTGTCTGAAATGCTATCAGCAGAAGAGGAAGGGTTAATTCAAAAAATAAAGAAAATATCTATTAAGGATGTGATTTATATGGCTGCTGATTCTTGGCATTCTGTAACAAAAAGCACAGTAAATACAGCTTCGAAAAACCTGCGGCCTCAAATTATCCATGATAGCCAAACAATTGACGAACCTCCAACAAATCAGCAGTTGTGCAATTTCTTAAAATACCTCAACTCCCCGGATATAATAGATTCCGAAGTTATAGATTGGTTAAACAACGACACAATACACAGAGCGACAGTCCTCACGGAAGATGAAATTATTAATGAGGTAATGAAGACCAATCCCGAAGAAGATGTTGAAGAAGACGTGGAAACCATTCCCTAAAAAATAAGCCATGAATCAAGGGTTCAATCTGCTTGAAAGATCCCTTCTCTATTTAGAAAGCAGAAGCGATGTACCGCCAAATGAACTCATGATTCTAAGAAAATGGAGGGACACAGCTGCTGCCGACAGAAAGAGTTCATTTAGGCAAGCCACAATTAAAGATTTCTTTTTTAAAAAATAATGTCACGGTTTCTGTTATTATTGTTATTACTATATATTATTATTATTATTAAATATTAGTTTTTTTAGCATATAAGTAGTTTTTATTAAAAAACAACCTACATTTCCAATTGCTATTAGTATGGTTCCGATTAACCGATTATTTGGATTAACCGAGGTAACCTTGGCCCCCATCGACTTGGTTAATCGGAACCCTACTGTAATTGGTTTTTTTTATTTTTAAGTAAAATTGAAATAAAATTCGTAATGAATTTTCAATTCATATATCCCAACTATTTTGAATAGCATACCTCAGAAAATTGAGATTTAATGTTTAGTTTATTATAAATATTTTATAAATGACCAAAGCTTACCTATTGCTGTGCTTCAATCTCAGCTTTATCAACAATTTCAAAGTCCTTTCCTGTTTGGCTCTGCTGACTGCTACTCTCCGATTCACTTCCGCTCCCTTCGGCTTCGTTCCTCCCTTCGCCTACTTCGGTTACCTCGGTAGGTTCATTTCTGGAATATAGAGAAGGAAAAATTGACAAATACACCGTAAGGGGTGATTCAACCTTGCAACTTTTTTTTTTTTTTACCATTTTCTTTTTTATGGGCATAAATGCTTCCTTAACTAATCAAAAATGATAAACAAGAGTGTTTATGTGTCGAAACAGTTTTTAAATGTCAATTTAAATTTACATAAATCTGATTAAAAAAGTACACATTTGTAATTCAATGTTTTAATTATGACTTACATGAGTGACTAGCTGAATGCCTGTTCTTCGTCACGGCAGATAAGTAGTTTTTTTTATTGAGTTAAATAATGTATCATCAAAATTAACTACTACTGCTACTATATAATTTTTTGCAGTTTATTATACCATGGTTCCCATCATACTAAATGTTATACATCAATTGATAAGTAATCAAAGAATAATCTTTCTTGACACTGAGGTGCTCCGGACCAGTGTCAAGACAATAGATAACCTAGAGATAACCTGTTATCTATAGGTTACCAGTAACAGCGGTTTAACCATTATAGGTTAAATTTTGTTGTCAATAATAAATGTACGTTAAAATTTAAAAAAAATATGTTTCTCAGATTTTGAAACAACTATTATATTTGCGAGAATTACCAAATCAGAAAGAAATGCTTTGACTGGGGATTAACTGTAATTAAAAATAATACTATGAAATAGATACAGTACAGTTAACAGCTATTCTGTTATCGTCCTAGCAACGCATTCTGCCTAGGCAAGTATGCTCTCTTATAACTGAAAATTCAAACCCCTCTAAAAGTACTTAAAAATTTGAATATAAAAAAAAACTTTCTTGGCGAGTGTTTTCAAATTTTTCTGTCCAGTGGTTTGGGCTGGGTGATGAAAGTCAGTGAGTGAGTGGTATTTGACAAATATATAGTAGATTTATGGTTAACGAAATGCAAGGAGAGGAGTTTCAGACCCAGGATTCAATGGGACATTGAATTTGTCATGAATGATGGCGCTATTCACTTAAACTAGAAACCGACAGAACACTAAAGGCGAACCAGAGAAACAAAGCGAAGCGTCGTGTTACCTACATCTTTCTTGCTCAGAAAATAAAATAAAAAAGAATAGACAAGTAAGGAAATGCTTAAAAGGAGTTATTTAAATGTTCTGAAAGAATAAATAGGCTTCATACTTAGGAGAGTCGTCATCAGCATCTAACGTTTCTTTTTCTTTTGATTCAGGTTCATCCTCATTATCTGACAGTTTCTCCTTCTTCTTTTTTTTCTTCTTGCTGGGTTCAATCGCAGGTTTATATTCATACTAGAAAAGAAAAATAAGCATTTCTCAAAACTATTTACAAAAAAAATAAAATAACAAAATTTCGTTTAGAGCCTTCTGCTCCAATTCAGGAACATAAATATTCTTCAAGTCCATCCAACAAACCTATGTAATGTACTGTATAACATACAGTCTTCTTTTCCGTAAATGGCCTCCGCGTAAGCGCAAACGCCAGCAGACACTTTTTTGTAACTTTTTTTTCCAGTTTAGTCATAGCTAAAGCATATTTATGCTAATAATAACATTTATTTTATTGATCTAATTGATAAAGAAGATCAAAGAATCTGTTAAAGATAATTCAATAGAATTAACAATTTATTAATTGAATAAAACTTTCTAAGCACACTTATGTTCGGGCTAAAAATATAAGACATATCGTTGATTATTCCTCTTGGTAGTTCTCAATTTCCTAACTGTTTTCAAGATATTTAAGAAAACACACAAAACATCTCCCAACTACTCAGCCTGTTAATCTGTTTGGAGTAACCAAAATGAAAACTCAAGAGAAAAGTCATCAACCCTAGTGGGAATCGAACCCACGACCTTAGTCTTATCTAAGAAGTATTAATAAAATGAACTTGCTTCATGTTTATTGATTATAGAATTTAAAATAATTTGTGTTTTCATTTAAAAAAAAAGAAAAAGTTTTTTACTTAATAGAAAATTTTATTTTGATTGGTTTCCTGCAATAATTACATAATAATTGCATAAATGTATTGCTTTATAATTAAAAATTCAAAGAATTTTTTTTCTCATGTAATTAAGGGCTTAAGACTCAGGCTAAACCTGTAGCCAACACACCTAATGGTGTCACAGACCAGGGCGTGCTACTGGAGGGTTAAAAATAACAACCAGTGCAGGGAAATTATAAATGTGGTTCTGGAATGAGCTCCTATTACCCGTTCCCCGATTCAGTTTATTTTTACAAAACTTCTTTCTTCTTAGATGGGCACAGGATATGCTAAATTTTTTGTGATATATCAAAAATGTTGACGTTATGAGCGTATTAGTAATTTGTGCTTGGAATAAACCCTCTCTAAAGATGGACCAATTTTGCTTGTTAACGAATTCATCCTATCGCTTATTATGGAAATGCAAAAAAATATATATATATATATTAGTAAATAATGTAATAGTTATAATAATAAGTAATACTATAAAAGATAGCTCACCTTATAGAGAGGCCAAAAAGAAGCAAAGAAACCAACGTCTTCAGTAAGGTTAGGGAATAGCCAAAGGTGATGTTTTCCAAGAGTCACAAGCCACAAAAGACAGAAAACTATAGTTCGTACAACAGTCAGGAATACTACAAATACAAGAAAACCTGCAGCAGCTATACTCAAATAGTAAACAACAAGCCTGTAAAAACCATAAATATTTTATTAATGCTATCATTAGTACAGATGTAAGGGCAGTATTTATATTAATTGTATTACATATTTCGATATACATGCAGATCAGTGGTGGGCATAATCGTAATTACGATCATGATTATAATCAGAGGCTTTCAAGATTTGGAACACATATTTCTTTTAAGCCGAACATGGCATATTTTGAGTTTTGTTGCTGTACGTCTCCTCCAGAAGGACCGAGTTTGCTACTTAACGAACTCATCCAATCTCTTGCTACAAGACAGCTATTTACCAAGTTTTGTGGCGAATGAATTAAATTTTTGGAAACTATGTCAACTGAAACACAAACACACACACACACACACACATGTGTATATATATGTGTGTGTGTGTGTATATATATATATATATATATATATATATAAATATATACACAAAATGTATATATAAATATATATATATGTATATTTTTTTTTTGGAGAATTTTTTCACAAGTGCAACCTCAATAGCTATATTCAATCAGAAAGTTTTAAAATTATACACTTGAATAGTTTAAATTATGAAAATTCCAACAAATGCCAACAAATTTAGCTTAAGAGTAAATCGATTGGAAAAGTGAAATTACCTGACAGATGGAGGCCAGAGTGGGAAAAGACAGACCCCTATTCCAGCCATGACAACAAGAGCACCAAAAAGCCAGTAGTGAGGAGGGATTGGGTCGTATATCCAAACGTAAGCGTCCAAATTGTCAGCAAAGAATTGGTCAAAATGCATTTCAAGTCTAACTTTTTTCTTTTTCTTCTTTTGTTTATCCTCTTCATTTTCGGACACCTAAAAATGTAATTAGATTAAAGTATAAATGGTATCATATTATCATACGTCATTCATATATATATATATATATATATATATATATATATATATATATATATATATATATATTATATACTAAAACATTGATTTGCCATATAAATTATTTCTAGTGCTTATTTTGGTAGTCAAATAAAAAATTACTATCTTATTGTAAATGTGTGGGGATGTACTCTATGACTAGAAGGATAATAGAGTACTGTGAATGATGACAGCCAATAAAAATGGCAAAACACCGAACATCCATTTTTTTTATTCATTGTACTTTATTATCTTAACTAATATATTTAAAATTATATCTCTATCACTATTTATGACAATAAACAATTAATCTCTTAGTGCAATGGAGTGTATGATTTGGTTGGTCCATCTTTAGCCAACACAAACAAACTGGATGGTTTACCCATGCCAGAACATGCCACGAATGATTGTCCGAGTGAAAAACTCGCCGAGCCCAAATAAAAGTCGCAAACAGACATTGTTTGGCCTGGCGACTTATTGATTGTCACTGCAATCTAATTGGAAATTGAAAGTGTTTGAATTCAATTGGCGAATCTGTAGGAATTATAATGGCCGAAAACTGTGTAGGGAGTGAGAGAAAGCTTATTGTGTGAGAAAGACAGGAGACAGGCTTCGCTCTCGTCCTTACTCCGTGCTGTTTACTGGGTGAGAAAGGACACCGGTAGACACCTGGCGGGAACAACTCATCGAGTGATAATTGATCAGTTATCGACCACCAAAGGTTGGAAATAGCTAAAGTACTAATATCACCATTAAAAAATGGGGATTGGTGGTAGAAGGGTGAACATTTCTGTTTTATGTATTTTTTAGTTCCAAATCATAAAAATAAAACATTTTGTCTAAAAAATAAAAAAAAAAATACCAAATATATACACAAAATTTCATAAAAATTGGTCAAGCCGTTTTGAGGAGGTTTGGTTACAAACACTGTGTCACGAGAATTTTATATATTAGATATTAGGTCAGTCAAGAAGTTTGTGAGCATTAAAAGCATGCATGGGATTCACTATGACTCAGTACTAGACAAATAAGACTTCGAATCTTTCAACACTTACTTCATTTATGGTGAGTTTCTCAAATATAAAATTATGGAACCATTGTACCAAAGCATATTTGAGTTTAATTACATACAATTTTTCAAATAACAGTAATATATATATATATATATATATATAATTTTATGAATTGAATTATTTTTTAAAGAAAAGTTCTAGAATATACCTCACCTCCTGACCTTTCCCTTCAGCATGACTGCTTTCACCATCGTCTTTTTTCTTTTTTTCATCTTTTTTCGAAACATCTTTCTTTTCCTTTTCATCTTTTATTGGTTTCTTCTCTTTCTCATCCTTCGTCTTTTTCTTACCCTTTAAGAGTTCTTCATTGATGGGGACTTTCTTTGCCCTGTGGAAGAACTTGTGTTGCAGCATCCTGTAACAAAGAGAAAATACGCTCAGAGAGCTTTGCAAGCAAACATTCGTCATCTTTACAAACATCATAGTCTTCTGCTCAATACCAGAAGACTATAATGTTTGTAATGACTTGGACCATGGAAGCCCATGAGTTAAATTAGCTCAACTTTTAGCTTAAAATTATTTGTAACCTTACATGGATTACCGTGAAATTAAAATTACAAAATAAAACTGTATAAAACGTGCGTCATATGTTAAAGAGGATAGTTACATTCATTTTAAATGTGAAGAAACGATATGTTACTAATAATTTAATAATGAATAATTATAATGAATATAGAATTAGCAGCCTCAAAAATTTCAAACAATCGTAGCAGAATTCAAACTTTCTAAAAATATTACTAACTAAATGTTAATTGTCAATGTACATAGTTTAGTAAACTAAAATGTACATAATTTCAATATAAAAGTCTGCATGAAAAACTCAGAATATGAATAAAGAGAAATAAAAATATATGTAAATAATGGATAATTCATGTGAAAAATGCTACAACACAGGAATAACAGAGTAAGGGGTGGGGGAGCATATATAGAAAATAATTTTGAGGGGGGGGGGAGCCGAGAGCAGGTATTTGGGGAGTAAAATTTTAAATATTTTAGTATAAAATTGTGAGTTTTATGGGCCTCTGGACACCTAGTAGAGCAGGGCAAATGGAGAAGACATTTTTAATTGTTATAGGTTTATTACATGCAATTTTATCAACAAAACAAAATTTCGGGGGGGGGGGGGGGCTGCAACCCCTCAGTCCCCTCCTTATATAAGAAATCGGAGACAATTTCAAATGCCCAGACGTCCTGAGATTATGTTAGACTTCAGGAAAACTGAATTTTTTTGACATGGTTTCAAATTTCATGACTTTTTTGTGCCCTATTTTCAATTTCGTGCAGTAGACATCCAGCATACCTATAATGCTCAAAAATTGATACTAGCCATCTCTCTTTCATACATAAGCTGAAAACTCTGTCACAGAAAACCATCAATGATCCTCTTTCTCATTTTATTGACAACTCTTTTAGCACATTTATTTCCTCCCTCCAAAGAGAGGAAACTCGCTTATGAGGTTGACCTCCAGTGCCGACAGAAACATTTCATTACTAAAGGAAATTAGGAAAAACGCAGGAAACATAAATAAACTTGAGATTCAGCTTCGCTTTACTTCGCATCACCTCAACGCCTAACTATGTCCATCTTTTTAGAAACTTTTTGGTTTATTCGTACAACAACAAGAAACAATAAATAAATAAAAACAATAAAGCATAAAAAAAGAAAAACTGGCTACTTTTATAAACACTTTCTATCGAAATAATACATTTAGTGAAATTATTATATTAGTTAATTTTTGAAAATAGTGAAACAATACGATAATAACTGTAAGGCATAGCCTAATTTTTTTTTTTTTTTTTCATAAAAAGGCATTTGTTAAAAACAGAGTTGGCATACATTTCATTAAGAGAAGCAAACAACAATACAGTGTCATTTATCAGCAACTCAGACATAGGTGGAGACTTTGAAAGTGCTGAGGGCAGAAGGAGGAGTGACAAGGATTCTACAGGTATAGTTCCATTGTTTCAGAAGGTAGATCTGTTACAGTGACCTCAACCTAAACAGATTCTTTGTTTCACGGTGTATACCTGCCACTCCCTACCCAGAATCTGATTTCTCAACAAAACAACTAAAAATAGGCACTTTTAAGCTGAATTTAGAAGATTTAGTATCAAAACATAGGTATATCATGAGTGTTCTCATGTAACTTATTGCTATACATTTTTATATTGCTAATTTAAATACCTTTTTACATTAAAATGAATAGTGACCAAAATCTCACCAATTTTTCTTGTGTAGGCAGAAGGTCAATGATTAAAATTCACAATAAACATATTGTCAATTTATTAAAATTGGCCCCATATGTTTCACATCATGAGAAGCCTCTTCAGGAGCCTAAAAACTAGATGCGGCCTAATGGAACAAAGGCGAACTTTTTGCCTAATGTTACACATCTTAATTGAAGATCATCTATGTAGCAACAATCAGCTGTTTAAAATATTGATAGAATGCAAACATAAAATTCTATTATCCAAAGGAAGATAAGGCACTCCATTAAGAAACAGGGGGGGGGGGGGGTACAATCAGGCAGCTGGACCTTAGTTCTGACCAAACTATTTCCCTAGTAAGCCGGATTGTCTAGAATCAGCTATGTCTTCTTCAGTTCTCTTGGTATGGTTTAGGAATGTTTTTTTTTTTTTTTTTTTTTTTTTTTTTTTTGTTTGCCAGTGATCATGGCAAAAATGAAGGAAAGCCTTTATAAATTGTTGGTAATAAAAGTGTGAGTGTTAAGGCGTGAATATTCCTTGCTTGGAGACGTGGGTTCGATCACCATAAAGTAACACTTTCCTTAAAAAAAAAAAATACTATCCTGGCAAGAAAAGGGTGGTAATCTAAAGATAACCTGTCCAAAAAATCTCTATTTATAGTGAAAATACATTCAAATTAAGGTAAATAAAGGTGGTAGGGATGTTTATAGTTGTAGTTTACTGCTCTCAAGGAGAGTATTGACAGCAGGGGCTAATAGCTGGTGAAGGCTACTGGCAGGCTCTTGTTTACTTTCCAACTTAAGAATTGTTTTCAATCAATTTTAGGCCATTAGTTTAAAAAATTACTTTATAAATGATATCCCCAATTAGACGGTTAAAGCTGAAAGAAGGGCTTTCTAGCAGCAAAAGTACCTGAAGATTTTCCATATTTCATTACATGTTACTAAAACAAAAGTCCGATTCGCAGGAACTGCGTCATCTTAGCGCGGTTCCGTTCTTATCTTTAGTGTTTATGAAGGCATAGAATAGAAACAGTTATTACTTTGTTTAGATCAATAGGGAAACACCTATCCAAATGAAATCTCAAACTAACCAGTCTTGAAAGGTCTTGATTTACAATCTTACCTGTATGGGTCAGCTATCCCATAAGACGGGCAGAAAGGCCTCCGCTCAGAGGCATTTGGAAAGCCTTGGGATCTCTCTCTTTGAACGCTACATTTTTAACAATAAATTGATCTTCTTATTTTACTTAATCTGTTTTATTGTCAAATACATTATCTGACTATAAGGAATTTAAAAATAACAAGGAATAAAACAGACAAAAAGAACAGTTCGAATAAGCGAAATCAATTACTTTAAAGTTTTAAGCACTTATTTCTCCGATTGACATCTCCTAATCAAAACTTTCATCAGAACCATTTTTGTAGAGCATTTAGTGAGCTTTCTAATGGTCATCTTCCGTTCCCCAAGATTCTCAACCTTTTGTCGAGATATTAAGGAAAGTATACAAAGTTACCAAAACTTTTTATGTCTGTTAATAAAATATTTTTTTCTAACCCTTCCTAAACTCCAAACGTAACAAAAGTTTCAACATATTAGTTTTAATGAAAGTAGAACATGCAGAAAATGTTTCAACTGAATCCCATGATTCTAAGTACCCAAACCAAAAACGGTATTCAAAAAGTATTTTTCCAATTTTCTCGAAAACGGGTAAAGCTATCGCCTTGAAAATGGTTTCATTCGTTTTCCTAGCCCAAGGAGCCTATAAAAAGAGTACTTACAAGCTTATGAACTCAAAAACGTAAGCGCTACGATTTTTTCTGCGCGAATTTCGCCCCAAACGCCATCTTCCAGTGGGCGGATTTTGCTGGTTAACGAACTTGACCTTTCAAATTGGACGACTGATTTTTGTACCAAATTTCATCAAAATCGGACCATCAGGGAAGCCAGAAATGAGCGAACAGACAAATATATATATATATATATATATATATATATATATATATAAATATATATATATATATATATATATATATATATATATAAATATATACATATATATATATATATATACAAATTTGAACCACCGTTATTTTCGGTCTCTAGGGGTTCTGAAACGCGAAATTTTCTTGTCGGCACTTCCGGATTGTTTCATTGTATCAACCTTATAAGCGGGGTTCCTCCCTATGGGGGAGGGAGGAACCGCGCTAAAAAGTAATGAGAAAAATGAAATAGTTTTTACAAAATTATTTTATTAGCTTCAAGAAATGATTTTTAAGTGAGGAACCACAAGAACAGAGAGAAGAAAGAGAGAAGGTGAGAGAGGAGAAGTAGGAGAGACACAGAAATAGTTTTCTGATTAGTTATAAATGGATCTCCTTTGAATCAACTTCCACAAAAACCTACAAAAGTTATATCTTATCTAATAATTTTGAAAAAGACTTGTTGGCATAGTGTTGAGTGATATTGCTCAGAAGGAGCCAACAAAAAAAAAATAAATAAAATTTAACAAAACACTAACTATTTTTTTTGGTATAAAATTATTATTATTATTTTTAGGAACAAAATGTTAAAAATTAATATGAACAAAGGAAAGGAATAATTGTCTTTGTCTTCTGAGGTGTAATGCACCTTAACACAATAGCCTCTTAAGCAGAAAGTTAGCTGCTAAGGAAGGTTAGGGAATTTCAGCAGTCCAATGTTCAAAATAAAAATTGGCACTCACAAGACTATGATTTTATACAACACCAGTTGCTTGAGATAGACACTTCAATAAAACACTTTTTTTAAAACATGTTTGTCAAGTATCTCATAACACACACACCAATTGTTTTTTCTTTCACTGTCTTTTTTTTTTGGTGAACATATGTTAATTAACATATGTGTTAATAGTAACATATGTTCTGCTACACTACTCCCCCCCTAGTGACGGAGTCGCAAAAGCGTGTGTTTAGCCGTACCTGACGACCAGATCTTGTCCTGTAGGGCGGTGGAGTTGATCTTGCTGCGTCAGAAGTTCTGTTCATGTTTGCAGTATGGTTCGTGGTGTCGCTCTTTGGTGTTACCTCAGTAGATGTTCTGGGAATGTTCTCAGTGTCCATGAGACGGTAGGCAGGTTTGAGACGATCGAGAGACACTGTCACTTCCCTGTCTCCTAGCTGGATTGTAAAATGTTTCTCAGCGCGCTTGAGGATAGGGTAAGGTCCTGAATAAGGAGGGACTAAAGGACTCCTTACAGCGTCTTCTCTCAGAAAAACATGCGAACATTTTTGCAGATCTTCATGCTGGAATACCTTTCGAGTGGTTGATCTTGGTTCAGCGGGTTTAAGCTTAGCAAGATCTTCCTTTAAAAGTCGAAGAGCAGCTGCTGGTTCCTGCTGAATGGGCGACTCATGGAAAAATTCTCCTGGTAGTCTAAGAGGTTGACCATATAGTGCTTCAGCGACGGATGCACCCATGTCTTCTCTGAATGCTGAACGTAATCCAAGGAGTACGGTTGGTAATAGTTCTGACCACCTATCTGTATCGAGGTGTGCAGTGAGAGCGGCTTTCAGTGTTCTGTGCCAGCGCTCAATGCAACCGTTGGATTGTGGGTGATAGGCGGTTGTCCGTTTTTTCTCTATTCCCATGAGAACAGCAAGGCTTTGGAATATCTCAGCCTCGAATTGCCGGCCTTGGTCCGTTGTGATTCTGCTGGGCGTGCCAAAGCGAGCTATCCAATGAGTGTAAAATGCTTCACTGACTGTGGCTGCTGTTATGTCTGGGAGTGGTATAGCCTCTGGCCATCGTGTTCCACGGTCCATCATTGTGAGGCAATATCGATTTCCATTGGATGTGGGCAGTGGTCCAATCAGATCCAGGTGGACATGCTCAAACCGTTGCGCTCTTGGAAATGTTCCCAATGGTGTCTGGGTGTGCCGCTGTACTTTTGACCGTTGGCAAGGTATACATGACTTGGTCCATGTTCCGATGTCACGGTTCATTTCTGGCCAGAAGAATCTCTGTGATATAAGTTTTCTGGTTGCTCGAACTCCTGGATGACTAAGGCCATGCAGTCGGTTGAAGAGAGCTTTTCTAAGACCTTCTGGAATGTATGGACGTGCCTTGACAGTGGACATTTCGCAGAGAAGTGGTCCATGGAATCCAGGGATGTCGATGAGTTTGAAGTTCAGACTGGGGTTCTTCTTGAGGTCAGCGATTGATGGATCCTTCTTCTGGGCTTCCGCGAGAGCATCTAGATCATCTGGTAGTTGTACTTCTTCCAGGCGGGACAAGGTGTCGGCAACCATATTTTCTTTACCAGGCTGATACTTTATGTCCGTTGAGAACTGACTAATAAAGTTCAGCTGGCGGATACGTCGGGGACGTGCACTGGTGGGCTTCTGTTCGAAGGCGTGAACTAGTGGTTTATGGTCGGTGACTATAGTAAAGTTCAATCCTTCAAGAAGTGGCCTGAAGTGTTTAACAGCTTCATAGACTGCGAGCAATTCTCTATCATAAGCAGAGTAATTTTTCTGCGTCTGTGATAGAGCTCTTGAAAAGAAACTCAAAGGTCTCCATATCCCATTCTTCCGCTGCTGGAGAACTGCACCAATGCCGATATCTGAGGCATCGCAGGCAAGAGATAACTCCTCGTGAGTGGATTGATGTGCTAGCTGTGCGGCTGCTGCGAGACTCTCCTTGGTTTTCTGGAATGCTTCCAAACTTCCTTCAGTCCAGGGTACAGGTCGCTTGTCGTTTTTCTTGGTATTGTGCAACAAGCGATTCAGAGGGGTCTGAACAGTAGCTGCGTCAGGTATACATCTTCTGTAAAAGTTTACCATACCGAGGAAACGGCGAAGCTGGCAGATAGTTGTGGGTTGTGGAAATTCGGCGATGGTCTGGACTTTGGTTGGCAGGGGTGTAATGCCACACGAATTTACTCTGTAACCAAGGAAGTCTATTTCAGATTTCCCAAAGACACACTTGGCTACATTGAGTGTCAGTCCATTATCGTCCATCCGCTTGAAAACTTCCCTAATATGCCGCTCGTGTTCATCTTCATCAGCTGAAGCAATAAAATAATCGTCCAGATATGGAAATATGAATGGAAGGTCACGAAATAGGGTGTCTGAGAACCGCTGGAAAGTCTGGGCAGCATTTCTTAAGCCAAAACTCATCCTAGTGAATTCCATCAAACCGAATGGTGTAATTACAGCTGTCTTTTCAATGTCTTCTTCAGCTACCGGAATGTGGTAGAAGGCTCTGACTACATCCAGTGTCGAGAAAATCTTCTTTCCCTCTAGCTGTGTGGTGAAGTCTAGAAGATTAGGTACAGGATATCTGTCTGGTACTGTCTGCTTGTTCAGCATCCTGTAGTCTCCGCAGGGACGCAAGGTTCCATTCTTCTTTGTGACTACGTGCAGTGGGCTAGACCACGGACTCTTAGAAGGTCTGCAGATGCCTTCGTTCATTAGTTGCTGGAAGTGTTCCTTAACGGCCTTATATTTGTCCGGAGGAAGTCTTCTGGATTTGCTTGTTACTGGATTTCCTTTTGTCTCAATGTGATGCTGGACGACAGTGGGTGAAGGTCCTCTGATTGGTGATGGTCGGGTTAGATTGGGAAACTCTCGTAGGATATGTGAGTATTTGCAGTCTTCAGGAATGGTTGATATGGTAGATACAGAAACCATGGAAACCGTTCCACATGCAGTAAGACCTGTAGTGCCGTCGCGTAGCTGCTTATTCCTTATATCGACTACTAGACCATGACGGAAAAGGAAATCAGCACCGATGATAGGCTTCCCTACATCCGCAATAACAAAGGTCCAAGGAAAAGATCGTCGTAGTCCTAGGTCCAGGATCATGGTTGACTCTCCATAAGTTGGGATTCGGGTGTTGTTAGCAGCGATGAGACTATAATCTGTCGGTGATCGGTGTTTCTGAGGGTTACGAGGAATGGTGGATATAGAAGCACCTGTATCGATAAGAAAAATCTTCCCTGACCGCTTATCTCTAACGAAAAGGCGGCGTTGTGGTTGGGCTGAGGCGATAGCCGCTTCATTCGCCAGCCCTAGGGGTTTAAATTCACTTTATAGTTGCAGGGTTTTGTACATTTTTTGGCGTTGTCCTTAAATCTGTAGTGATAAAAACACAGTCCTCCACGGGAACTTGAACGACTTGGGGGTCGGCTACGAGTATCCCTCCATGGATTTCGGTCATTGCTCCGTGACCGATGAGCCTGGCGCAATTCTGCTACTTCAGTGCGAAGAGATCGAAGTTCCATGACAAGCTGGTCAATCGAAGGTGGTGCTATTGACAAAGATGGTGATTGCTGGGGCCGGGCTTCCTCTTGTGAAAGTGAAAATGTCTCAACTGGGGTTTCTATCTCAGCAATCTTGTCTGCCGTCGCTGCTAGCTTTTCAAGATCATCTTGACCAGTCGCTGTTAGAATTGCTTGCATCCTACTTGGAAGGTTTCTAAGCCACAAAGTTCTTACCATCTCCCGTGAGACAATAGTGCCTGCTTGCTGAAGCATGATGCGTAAAAGTTGGGATGGTCGTTGGTTACCGAGCTGAGTATCCTGCAATAGTCTCTGGATTCTTCGAGTCTCGGATTCTCCATAGACTTGGATCAGGCGAGCTTTGAGGTCATCATAAGGTGTGTTGGTATCGGCCCTGTCGATGAGATCTGCAACCTGTTCCAGAACTTCCATTCCGAGATTTGCCATCGTTGCTTGGTACTTCATCACTTGGGATGTGACTTTAGAGGTGAAGAAAACGGCCTCTGCATGAGCAAACCAGAGTGAGGGGTTTGCTTTATGAAATGGTGGCAAGCGATTGTGAGCACCAGAGAATGCTGAGACTTCAGATTCCTCTTCAGTAATTTTCTGAGGTAAGGGCATTTTTGAACCACAGGGTAAGATATCGGATGGTTGTTGTCCTTTTGCCTTTTCATCGTCGGGGTCACCACTTGTTGGCATAGTGTTGAGTGATATTGCTCAGAAGGAGCCAACAAAAAAAAAATAAATAAAATTTAACAAAACACTAACTATTTTTTTTGGTATAAAATTATTATTATTATTTTTAGGAACAAAATGTTAAAAATTAATATGAACAAAGGAAAGGAATAATTGTCTTTGTCTTCTGAGGTGTAATGCACCTTAACACAATAGCCTCTTAAGCAGAAAGTTAGCTGCTAAGGAAGGTTAGGGAATTTCAGCAGTCCAATGTTCAAAATAAAAATTGGCACTCACAAGACTATGATTTTATACAACACCAGTTGCTTGAGATAGACACTTCAATAAAACACTTTTTTTAAAACATGTTTGTCAAGTATCTCATAACACACACACCAATTGTTTTTTCTTTCACTGTCTTTTTTTTTTGGTGAACATATGTTAATTAACATATGTGTTAATAGTAACATATGTTCTGCTACAGACTCACCTAAAACCCTAAATAAGTGTCAACAATTTAATATTTGACTTTATATTTAAAAAAAACAGACAGTTGTAGGAAAGGACCACGATGACCAATTAAAAAAAAATTCTTGTCGTTAATATACATATATTTATCAAATGAGTCCCTTAACATATCACTGGAGCTCAGACGGGCAGACACTGTAGAGGTATCTGCTTCTTGTTCATACGGCACACTAGAGAGATAGTGTGGTCAGTACAAAACATCGGCCGTCTGATTTTCCCCTAAGCAGGTACCCATTAATGAATTAATTAAAGGCTTAATCAATTTCCTCAGAATTCATTAACATTATCTGTAATCAGTTTTAGAAAAATCGATTTCTAGTTGTCAATTTCTACCAATCAGCACCTCCTCAATTAAGGAGCTCCTTAATCAGCTTCCTATATTGATTGAGATATTCACTGCCTCCTAAATTATGAATCTTACCCCTGAGCCAACAACCTCTTTAGGCAGAAGTGATTGGACACACCAGACGAGTTAGGGGGACTTAGGGAATTGCATTATGGACACATCTGGCAAGTCAAGAGCTCTGAACGTGTTAATACAAGGAACTATACAATTAAATCCATAAATTTCTACGTAGCCAAGGAGGCTCGCGTTTGAGGCCGGAGTTGGTTGAAAGGATTCAAAGAAAGGATGATAACCAGTAGATGACTAGGTTCTTAAGGACTTTGTACTTGATTGTCTATACAAAAAAATAAATACAAAAGGGATTCTGCTACCCTGTGTGTGTTGACAGAATAAATTTATAACACTTGATCAAACGAAGAACAGGTCTATTTGATCAGATGGGAATAAACTTTTAGAGACAAAAGAGCCACAGGTACATTCATTTTCTCCACCGAAAATAGAAAGCTTCAAAATTTATCTTTATTTTTTTTAGAAAATTAACTCAGGGGTTCAAATTTCAGCTTGACGAGTTCTTTTTCGAAGAAAAAACAGCCTATAACATCATGTGTATCATACAGTTGTTAAATGCATTGACTAAAAAATAATTTTTCAGAATTCCGATGACGATTGAGCCCAAGAATTGGTGTCCTAGGTTATGGAATATAGTGAGCGAGAGGTTATCCCAGTGATAGAGAACTTGACTAACGTTATGGAGGGCCTGAGTTCAAAACTCGGACACGCATGAAAGATTTTATCTTCAAATGTCATCGTTCAGGTTGGATTCAGGGACCCAAATCCAGCCTTTAGTCAATTTAATAGTTACCTGCAAAGGGTAAAATCAGAGCATAGTATCTTCTAAATGTGCCGTATGATCAAGAATCAGGGCCCTCCACATTATCTGCCCCTCTGAGCACACATGGCCTGTTAAGGCTCGGGCACACAGGAAGCGATCTGTATCGTGGCGGGCAGTGATCCGACGATCATCGCTGAGGTCAGCCATAAGGGGGTGTCACATGGGACGAGATATCTTTGTGAGCAATACTCTTGTTAATTTAAATAAAGCATATACATTCAACTAGTTACAATACTACAAACTATGAATACAATGAACTAGATAGAATTCATGTATTTTTTTATTAAAACTACATAACCTCAAAACATATGATTTTCAATGAACAATTCAATTTCTTCACCCAAACTGATTGTGCGACAAATCTGTAATTTTTTACAACTGAATCACCCGATGTAGCAATAGACTAGCTTGCTGCGACAGATCGTATTTTGTTTGACAGGCCTGATGCTATACTGTGTAAAACAAGTAGATCACTCGCCACCCTCGGTCAGATATCACTGCCCACCGCGATACAGATTGCGTCCTGTGTGCCTGAGCCTTTAAGGGACTACTATTGTTTTAGGTAATGAATATAAATTTCTCCTAGTCCAAAGTTGAGAACAATTAACTAAAGTTGGCTTCGTAGAAAAAAAACAAAAAATATGATGTAACACATAGTTGACAAATCAGGTGTTAATAAATTACTGTATTGATATCAGAGAGAGAGGGAAAAAAGTCCGTCACACAGGAGCTGCATAACTAAGCACTTTCCTTAGAATTCGGTAGGGTCGAGTGCATTCCTGAATAATTTGCTTAAAATAACCTATATAGATAAATAAAATAACACAAATTGTACTGTTCTTTTGCTTTTATAAGCAGCTGTTTCAATTATTAATTTTGTAATTAATTTCCTTCCAGAGTTTTTTGTATGTGGGGTTCTACACTACATACTAAATAGCTTCACATTTTGATCTATTGATCTTGATGAGTTTCGCGAACCTACGTTTGGCGGAAGAATTCAATTCAAACATTGTACAAAGTAACCCCCCCCCCTTCCAATAGACCGATTTAGTTCATTTTCACAACACTTCTTTCTTATTAGATAGCCAGGACGTATACAGAGTTTCGTAACAATATAACAGAAATTATGACCGGTATAAGGAAATTAGTGATTTCTGTCCGGAGAAAACCCTCCCTTCTAGTCAATCGATTTAGTTTATTTTTACAACAAATTTTTCTCTTCAGTTGACCACAACAAATACTGAGTTTCGTTGAAATATAACAAAAATTATGGCTGGTATTGACAAATAACTACTTTGGCTCTGGAGTAAACCTCCACTCCGGAAGGACCGATTTTGTTGGTTTACGAACTCGTTGAATCGTTTGATGGGGGAATACTACATACCAAGTTTTGTGGCGAAAAAACAAAAAACTCTGACCTGTATCGTGTTAATGGACACATATATATATATATATATATATATATATATATATATATATATATATATATATATAATTATTTTTGAGGTTTCTTCGCTGGGGAGAATTATTCGTGTTCTTCATGCGGCATTCTCCAGCGGTCTGTTTTTTAGCGTGATATTTCGCAGAAATCCTATTCTGCTTCTTCAGACGGTTGTCCATTTTTTCACTTTTTTAGTTTGTTATTTTTAAATAACCTATAATAAATTGAGCTTATTTTAACATATGGCGCTTTCGGATATTCTTTCTTGTATCGTCGCCTGTTGACAACGCGTAGAGCCGATGGAACTGTTTAGAAGCTTTTCTTCGTCTTGCTGCGAAGTATCTGCTTTTCTTTTCTCTGCCAATCTTCCTATTACAGCTCTAAGTACGGGCTTCCAGGTAGGGTGTAGGATAACACCTTCATCCCTGTTGAGAGTCATGGGTTGCTTGAATATCTCTACCGCTTCTCTGACAAGCCTTCTTTGCCGGTTATCTTCTTTAGCCAGGACTCTAGCTTCATCAAAGAGCATTTGTCCAGGGCATTCTTCCCCGTGTCTGGCTACAGCAGACGTTTTGGTGCGTTTTAGGCGGTAGTCAGCACAGTGTTGCTTTATCCTTGTGGCTATCTTCTTTCCAGTCTGTCCGACGTAGACTGTTCCACAGTCACATGGAAGAACGTAAACACCCTTGTCCTGTAACCACTGCTTATCCTTTGCTGATCCGAGTGAGTCACCTATTTTCTCTAGAGGTCGGAAAGCGACGTCTACACCTCGATTTATGAAAAGTCTGCCTACTTTTTCGCTTATGCCTCGGACGTATGGCAATGCTACTCGGTTTGAGGTTTCTTCATTTTGTTTCTCAAGTATTTTTCTTTGTGTTTTCTTTTTAATACGGCTGACCGCTTTGTCTACTTCCTTAGTTGCATAGCCGTTTGACTTAAGATCATTCTTCAGGAAGCCGAGTTCAGTTTCGAGGTAGGCGTCATTGCTGCATAATTTCAAAGCCCTGTGCGTCAGAGTCTGCACAACTCCTCTCTTCTGCGCTGGGTGGTGGTGGGATTCGGCATGCAAATATCGTCCAGTGGCTGTAGGTTTTCTGTAGACTGTGTGCCCCAATCCGCCGTCTGGTTCCTTGATGATCAGTAGATCCAAAAAGGGAAGCTTTCCATCCTTTTCTTCTTCCATTGTAAATTTGATACATGGATGGGAATTATTCAGGAAGGCCAAAAACGTTTTTAATTCTTGAGGACCGTGCTGCCAGACAACTAATATGTCGTCAACGTACCTGAGCCATAATTTCGGCTTGAGGGTCGCCGTATTTATCGCATGCTTCTCAAATTCCTCCATAAAGATGTCTGCTACCACTGGTGATAGAGGGCTCCCCATCGCCACTCCATCCTTTTGTTTGTATATAACATCTTTATATTGGAAAAAACAAGACGTAAGGCATACCTCTGCTAGCTTCATCATCTTGCCTTGTAGTAGATTCTTATCATGGATAATGGCAAGTGAATCCTTCACTGGTAGATTTGTGAATAAAGCCTCAACATCAAAGCTCACCAAGACATCACATTCCTCTATTTTCATCTTACTGAGGATCTCTACTAGGTGGCTTGAGTTCTTTACAGCTGAAAATGAGTGCCCAACAAAGGGTTTCAATATCCTAGCTAAAACCTTACTAGTTCGATAAGTGGGAGCTCCAATCATGGAGACGATAGGCCTCAATGGGACACCGTCTTTGTGGATCTTGGGTAGTCCATAGATACGCGGGATCCTTGAATCATCAGGAGTCATCTCGTTCATCAATTTCTTTTCAATACCACCACTCTTCAAGATTTTGATGATATTATTTTCCGTGATTCGAGTAGGGTCCTTTATCCCACATTCATAAGTATTCGGGTCCAGGAGGATTTGCATTTTCTCCTCGTATTCCTTCCGGCTCAGGATGACTGTAGCGTTGCCCTTGTCTGATCTAGTGATGATTACATCATCTCTTCTCTTTAAGTCGAGTAAGGCTCTTCTCTGTGCGAATGTAATGTTCGTTTTAGGTGGGCGTGCTCTTTTGATGATGTGGGCAGCTTCCAATCTAATTTCGTCGGCAATGTCATTGTTTACAAGGGAGAGGGCTGTCTCCACGCTGGTGACTAAATCTTCGACTGGAATATGTTTTGGCGTCACAGCAAAGTTAAGACCTCGTTTTAATATTTCTTTGGTCGCTGCGGAAAGATTTATACCGGCCAAGTTGATGATGTGTCTCTCTTCATTGTCTTGTGTAGTTAGTTCCCTTGATTCGTTAATATTTGAGTGAATGACCCTTTCACAGTTCTTTAAATTTATATTACGACGGGGGGCGTCCGTTACAGTGGTTCTAGAGTTATTCTTAATTATTCTTGTTTTTAGTGCCTCCTGCGTGAGTTTTAGCCATTTTTTGTCCTTCCTTTTTGAATTAAGGGCTGCTACTCGGCTGGCTTGACTACTGGTGATGCGGTCAACTGTTTCCCACATTTCATCATTTATTTTTTCTTTCATTTCTCTGACCAAGGTTTCACATTCGTTCTTCAGCTGCCATAATCGATAGCGATAGGCTCCTATTCTTTCTCGTAGGAGAGCGCGTTCCAATTTATCATAAATACGAAACGCCTTTGTTGTTTTCAGAGGCCTCTTAACTTTCAGGAATTGTGGCGTTACCTGTTCATCTCTACACTTACGTAGAAAGTCAATGTCGTTTTCTGTTGTGACGATCCTGCATCTTACTTTGCTCAATCGTTTTGTTTGTTGATAAGGTCCCTCGCCGTAGAGGCTTGTCATATTATTTTTGAGGTTTCTTCGCTGGGGAGAATTATTCGTGTTCTTCATGCGGCATTCTCCAGCGGTCTGTTTTTTAGCGTGATATTTCGCAGAAATCCTATTCTGCTTCTTCAGACGGTTGTCCATTTTTTCACTTTTTTAGTTTGTTATTTTTAAATAACCTATAATAAATTGAGCTTATTTTAACATATGGCGCTTTCGGATATTCTTTCTTGTATCGTCGCCTGTTGACAACGCGTAGAGCCGATGGAACTGTTTAGAAGCTTTTCTTCGTCTTGCTGCGAAGTATCTGCTTTTCTTTTCTCTGCCAATCTTCCTATTACAGCTCTAAGTACGGGCTTCCAGGTAGGGTGTAGGATCCTACACCCTACCTGGAAGCCCGTACTTAGAGCTGTAATAGGAAGATTGGCAGAGAAAAGAAAAGCAGATACTTCGCAGCAAGACGAAGAAAAGCTTCTAAACAGTTCCATCGGCTCTACGCGTTGTCAACAGGCGACGATACAAGAAAGAATATCCGAAAGCGCCATATGTTAAAATAAGCTCAATTTATTATAGGTTATTTAAAAATAACAAACTAAAAAAGTGAAAAAATGGACAACCGTCTGAAGAAGCAGAATAGGATTTCTGCGAAATATCACGCTAAAAAACAGACCGCTGGAGAATGCCGCATGAAGAACACGAATAATTCTCCCCAGCGAAGAAACCTCAAAAATAATATGACAAGCCTCTACGGCGAGGGACCTTATCAACAAACAAAACGATTGAGCAAAGTAAGATGCAGGATCGTCACAACAGAAAACGACATTGACTTTCTACGTAAGTGTAGAGATGAACAGGTAACGCCACAATTCCTGAAAGTTAAGAGGCCTCTGAAAACAACAAAGGCGTTTCGTATTTATGATAAATTGGAACGCGCTCTCCTACGAGAAAGAATAGGAGCCTATCGCTATCGATTATGGCAGCTGAAGAACGAATGTGAAACCTTGGTCAGAGAAATGAAAGAAAAAATAAATGATGAAATGTGGGAAACAGTTGACCGCATCACCAGTAGTCAAGCCAGCCGAGTAGCAGCCCTTAATTCAAAAAGGAAGGACAAAAAATGGCTAAAACTCACGCAGGAGGCACTAAAAACAAGAATAATTAAGAATAACTCTAGAACCACTGTAACGGACGCCCCCCGTCGTAATATAAATTTAAAGAACTGTGAAAGGGTCATTCACTCAAATATTAACGAATCAAGGGAACTAACTACACAAGACAATGAAGAGAGACACATCATCAACTTGGCCGGTATAAATCTTTCCGCAGCGACCAAAGAAATATTAAAACGAGGTCTTAACTTTGCTGTGACGCCAAAACATATTCCAGTCGAAGATTTAGTCACCAGCGTGGAGACAGCCCTCTCCCTTGTAAACAATGACATTGCCGACGAAATTAGATTGGAAGCTGCCCACATCATCAAAAGAGCACGCCCACCTAAAACGAACATTACATTCGCACAGAGAAGAGCCTTACTCGACTTAAAGAGAAGAGATGATGTAATCATCACTAGATCAGACAAGGGCAACGCTACAGTCATCCTGAGCCGGAAGGAATACGAGGAGAAAATGCAAATCCTCCTGGACCCGAATACTTATGAATGTGGGATAAAGGACCCTACTCGAATCACGGAAAATAATATCATCAAAATCTTGAAGAGTGGTGGTATTGAAAAGAAATTGATGAACGAGATGACTCCTGATGATTCAAGGATCCCGCGTATCTATGGACTACCCAAGATCCACAAAGACGGTGTCCCATTGAGGCCTATCGTCTCCATGATTGGAGCTCCCACTTATCGAACTAGTAAGGTTTTAGCTAGGATATTGAAACCCTTTGTTGGGCACTCATTTTCAGCTGTAAAGAACTCAAGCCACCTAGTAGAGATCCTCAGTAAGATGAAAATAGAGGAATGTGATGTCTTGGTGAGCTTTGATGTTGAGGCTTTATTCACAAATCTACCAGTGAAGGATTCACTTGCCATTATCCATGATAAGAATCTACTACAAGGCAAGATGATGAAGCTAGCAGAGGTATGCCTTACGTCTTGTTTTTTCCAATATAAAGATGTTATATACAAACAAAAGGATGGAGTGGCGATGGGGAGCCCTCTATCACCAGTGGTAGCAGACATCTTTATGGAGGAATTTGAGAAGCATGCGATAAATACGGCGACCCTCAAGCCGAAATTATGGCTCAGGTACGTTGACGACATATTAGTTGTCTGGCAGCACGGTCCTCAAGAATTAAAAACGTTTTTGGCCTTCCTGAATAATTCCCATCCATGTATCAAATTTACAATGGAAGAAGAAAAGGATGGAAAGCTTCCCTTTTTGGATCTACTGATCATCAAGGAACCAGACGGCGGATTGGGGCACACAGTCTACAGAAAACCTACAGCCACTGGACGATATTTGCATGCCGAATCCCACCACCACCCAGCGCAGAAGAGAGGAGTTGTGCAGACTCTGACGCACAGGGCTTTGAAATTATGCAGCAATGACGCCTACCTCGAAACTGAACTCGGCTTCCTGAAGAATGATCTTAAGTCAAACGGCTATGCAACTAAGGAAGTAGACAAAGCGGTCAGCCGTATTAAAAAGAAAACACAAAGAAAAATACTTGAGAAACAAAATGAAGAAACCTCAAACCGAGTAGCATTGCCATACGTCCGAGGCATAAGCGAAAAAGTAGGCAGACTTTTCATAAATCGAGGTGTAGACGTCGCTTTCCGACCTCTAGAGAAAATAGGTGACTCACTCGGATCAGCAAAGGATAAGCAGTGGTTACAGGACAAGGGTGTTTACGTTCTTCCATGTGACTGTGGAACAGTCTACGTCGGACAGACTGGAAAGAAGATAGCCACAAGGATAAAGCAACACTGTGCTGACTACCGCCTAAAACGCACCAAAACGTCTGCTGTAGCCAGACACGGGGAAGAATGCCCTGGACAAATGCTCTTTGATGAAGCTAGAGTCCTGGCTAAAGAAGATAACCGGCAAAGAAGGCTTGTCAGAGAAGCGGTAGAGATATTCAAGCAACCCATGACTCTCAACAGGGATGAAGGTGTTATCCTACACCCTACCTGGAAGCCCGTACTTAGAGCTGTAATAGGAAGATTGGCAGAGAAAAGAAAAGCAGATACTTCGCAGCAAGACGAAGAAAAGCTTCTAAACAGTTCCATCGGCTCTACGCGTTGTCAACAGGCGACGATACAAGAAAGAATATCCGAAAGCGCCATATGTTAAAATAAGCTCAATTTATTATAGGTTATTTAAAAATAACAAACTAAAAAAGTGAAAAAATGGACAACCGTCTGAAGAAGCAGAATAGGATTTCTGCGAAATATCACGCTAAAAAACAGACCGCTGGAGAATGCCGCATGAAGAACACGAATATATATATAAATTATATTATTATATATTAAATTATATATATATATAAATTTTAACTGGGGTCATTTTCGGTGTCTACTAGGTAGGATCGATAAAGATTCGAAGACATTTTTCAAAAATTCCGTCATGAGTGCAACCTCAATAGCTACTTTCCTTTGGAGGAAAGTGCTAAAAGGGTTTCTTTGAAACTCAAATAACCTTCTATCGTCATAAATGTTTAATGATCAAAGTGATTAGCACTATTTATCAACAAGGAAATGAGTGTTTATTTATATTCTTCAGAAGAAACCAAACATCTCTAGAGCAAATCTAAATAAGTGCCTTAGAAAGAAAAGTTTTGTGGCTTATGTTTACGGTTTATTTTAAAGTAAGCTTAAAGTATCTAATACATACGTTTAACAGGCTCCATGATCGACATATGAAAATGTACTTCATATAATTAGACAGCTACAAGTCTGTAAGATAAATATTTATTTGACCAGGTTGAAGAGCATTTGAAGGTCCAATCAGTTAAGAAGAAATAACTATGGTTTTGAGGGTCACTGAATTCGAATCCGAGGTCTGCTTCATATTATCTGTGCAAAATCAAGGTCATTTCAAGGACAAATATGTCCTTTTATTTTATCCAACGCCCGTCGGTTGAGCCATTTGACGCCGAGCCACCCAGTATCACTAAGGTCATAGCTTCAATTCTCACCAGGGGTAATGTTTTTTCTTTCGAAAAAAGAAAAGGCATTGCCTCAATCCTGGCAAGAAAAGGGTGGTAACCTCTAGATAACCTGTCCCAAAAATCAGAGTTATGTATAAGTGAGCGCTAAAATTTAAATAAATAAATAAATAATAACAGCTAGTTTATAATAAAATATTGAATTTTTAACAGTCTTGTGGGTTTTTTAACACACACACCATGATAAAAAAAAAAAAAAAAAAAAAATCAAACCGGCCTTAATAACATATAATAGCTCAAATAATTGAGTTTTAAAAATTGTTGGTTTGATTATTACAGAGTGATTCATTTATTTGACAAAAATATTAATTTAGATATTATACAAGAAAAGCTTACATAACTATGTTTAAATAAGCGGAAACAGGGTCATAAAAGGAGAATATTTTCGATGTTTCTAGGTCAGTAGTAAGGGGGAGATTAATAAATGGCTCTTATCAATAAAGCGACAATAAGGTCAAAAGCAAACTTATAAAAAATGAAGGAAACAATAATATTTACTCTAATGAAAAGTTAGCAGACTGATATATTTTTTTAATATTTATTACTGTTTTCGTGATACTGATTAAGCTGATTGCAGTAAATCACCACATATCCTACATTTTCTTATTGTTATATAATGAGTTTTATATAATGCAGTAATTAATTAATTTAAATTTTAACATCCATTATTATTAACTACAAATTTTGGGACGGGTTATCTATAGGTTACAACCCTTTTCTTGCCAAGATAGGGCTGATGCCTTTTCTTTTTTTTAAATAAAAGCCACCACCCCATAGTGGGAATCCAACCCACAACCTTTGGCACAGAGTGTTAAGTGCTCACGCCTAAACACTCACAGCTACCGGCCTCCTGTTAATTTTAATTATTGCAAAAGATATTTAAATCAAATAATTATTTGATTTAAAATTTACACAACATCAAGTTATTTGAGATTGATCAGCACATTCTACTGAAGTTGCACTCAAGTCAAAATTTTTGAAAAGTTTCCTCCTAATGACTGAATGTACACATATTAAAATTTATGCCAATAATGACAACTTTTTTAAATATATTTTTTATTAACTACAGATGTAGCTTTGCAAGGCACTTAAAAAAAAAATAATAATAAAATAACAATTCATTATGTTGTACTATTGGCAATATAAAAGGGTGGCCACCTGTAGATAGTTCGGCGTTAATAGCCCAATAGTTGATACACCATTAACAAAAAAAAAAATATTATGAGGAGGCGATGATGATCGGGGTTTGGTCATAAGTTGAATAAACTACATTTTATAACTTAAAGTTTGTATTTCTGCCGATGTTTTGGCTTTTCAAACAAACCTTCTTCAGGGCTATGGAGGATAGGGATAACTGTTCCATTACTTGGGAGCTACATGTCTGAGCTCAATGAAGGTTTGACAATTTTTGGCTGAGCGTGCTGTGACAGTTTTGCAACATCCATCGTACTCTTGAGATCTGGTACCTGCTGAATTTTTTTGTTTCCACGTCGTAACCCTTTAACGCACAGAGGGACATATAGGTCCCACTTAGATCCTCTATCTATGCAAGGTTATGAACGGGCTCAGCAATCAGTAGGATCTATCAGAGGAACTTATATGTCCCACCCTATTTCTTGAAAAAAAGAAATGTGTTTCAATACAATAAGTACAGATTAGCAGGTGTTTTGCAATGCCTTAAAGTAAACAAAATAAAAAAAAAAAACGTTTTGTGCACTAAAGGGTTAAGCAGGCCTTAAAGATACTTTTGTTTACACAAATATCAAAAAATGTCCTTACAAGTGATTTGTATTTGTAGATCTACTATGTTTCTTTATAGGTTTAATTATTCTATTTTGGAGGCCCGGTGGCCGTGAGCGTTAAGGCATGAGCACTTAACACTCTGTGCCAAAGGGTCGTGGGTGTGATTTCCACTAGGGGTGGTGGCTTTTCTTTCAAAAAAAAGAAAAAGCATGAGCCCTATCCTGGCTAGAAAAGGGTGGAAACCTATAGATAACCCATCCTAAAATTCGTAGTTAATAATAAATGGGCGTTAAAATTTAGATAAATAGATAAACAAACATAAATATTTCAAAAGAAAATGGATTTTAAGTAAATCTTGTACTTTGCAACTCTTGTTTTGATACTTTCTTCTAAAAAAAAACATAAAATAACACTCCTGTCTTCTAAAACATGAACAATAAGACGAAAAACAAATGTTGACATGTAAATGAAAAAGGGCACAGGTAGACCCAATCAGTCATATGACGTGGCTAAATTCAACCCGCAGCATATAGAGTAAGCCACCTGCAACATACATAAATGTGTTATGGGCTGCCTATTTCTGCATGCTTCTCAATGGACATTCCCTGCTGTAACGGTATACCATGAAAACGAGTACGATTTTGTTTACGGTTCAAACTGTCTTATTTATTTAAATATGCCTCCTATTGTAACAAATCTGGCCATATACAAATTTTAGAACCAACAGGAAATTTTGTCCGTTAAAGGGTAAAGCTAAGAACACTAAGCCACCTACTTGGATTGGTCGCTTTACTTTTTTTAAACTCCTTATCCAGCTAGGAAAGGGGGTAGTCTATAGATAACCCACCCTGCAAGGGTGGGTTATCTATAGACTACTTACTAGACTTTAAGCTGAGTTATTTATAAATGGAAGTTAAAATAATAAAAATATAACAACATCTTCCATTTATTAAAAACTCCATCCTAATTCCCTATACCGCCTGCAATATACCGCCTTTATACCTGCCTCCCTTTCCATTAACACAACATTTTATGACTTTATGACACCTTACTGTACGACGCCGCTTCCACCGCTCTTTCTTTCATCTTCTATGTTCTCTGTCCATTGGGTGGTCCAGAACCCCCCCCCCCCCCCCTCACCAACTCCTTTCTCCCTAAGTTTCCCTGTATTAACTGTCAGAAATGATACTGCATCTGTGAGGTATAGTTCTCAATCTTCCCATCGGTAAGCCCATCTTGTTATTTTTATATCTATTCTAATGTAATCTGTTATTCTTATATCTGTTCTCCTAATAATCTAAGCACTTCTAGAGCACATTGTTCTTCTATAAATTATGTTTTAGTATATTATGTTTATGTTTTTGTCTTTTTCCATATATGTATGTATATATGTATGTGTATGTAGGCATACATATATATATATATATATATATATATATATATATATATATATATATATATATATATATATATGTATATATATATGTATATATATATATATATATATATATATATGTATATATATATGTATATATATATATATATATATATATATATATATATATATATATATTTCAGTATTACATCCGTCCTATTTGTTTTTTACAGCTCTGATGAAGGCTTGAAGTTCAAGCCGAAACGTTGGCACAATAAAACCATTTTTACGATAAAATGTAGTTTTATTAAGTACCAGTGACCGAACTCCGACAATCCCTACCTTGCATCATCTACGGTCAACAAATAATAAAAATATGTTTCCCTCTAGTAAATAGCGGTTGTTGCATATTTATTGACAAATCAGTTTCTTCCTTTTTAAGAAGTACTGGTATTTGTCTATCGAAGTTTTACTATAATAAAGTACATGTGTAGAACCGTGTATCTGTCATACATTTGGCCCAACAATTGTTTTAAATCCTCTAACAAGTATTCTGTATGTCTGTGTTCTTTCTTTAAGTTTCGGCTCTTTAAAAAATTATAGTTTTTGTCATTTATTTCAGGCATACTTTTATGGCAACAATGGGATTTTGTGCTAATGATCCATCTCTTGTTTAATGTAGAAATATTATTTATTTTAATTGTAGACTTAACCCAACTTAATATTATTTTTTTGGGGCTAATTTTTAAAGTTTCTTTTCGAGCTGCAATTTGTCTGACTGATCGGCCTTATGGTTTTCTTAATTTCTTTAAAGGCCTTTGAGCCAATCTATACTGTATTTCATGTCTTTGTCAGTTGAAGTTATTGAGTTTCTCTTATTTATTCAATCAATCTATTGTGAATATTATATTTCTTTAGTCAATGAATTTATTTATTTAAATTTTTAACGTCCATTATTAATAACTAAGAATTTTGGGACGGGTTATCTTTAAGTTACCACCCTTTTCTAGCCAGGATAGGGCTAATTCCTTTTCTTTTTTCTAATGAAAAGCCACCACCCCATAGTAGGAATCGAACCCACGACCTTTAGCACGGAGTGTTAAGCGCTCACGCCTTTGCACTCACAGCCACCGGGCCTGCGTCAATGAATTAATGCCATTAAATCTGATAAAAAATTACTAATGAAATCATGGTTCGATTGTTAATAAAACTAAAATTTATTTGCATCAAAGAGCAATTTTTTTGGGTTGGTTATTATTTTGACTATCTAATTTATATTCCTTCCGAATATTTTGGTTTATTCCAGATGAAAACCATGCAAATCCATGTGCATAACCATGCAAGTCGGAATGGATATAACCAATATTTGCTTTCAGTGCTGTTTTCAATATTGTTATTATCAAATTCATTATAACCCAAATGTTGAAAGAATATTTTCTACAAGTGCTTTGTAGTTTATTTTTATAATGATAGTTGCCAACCAAATTGAAATGTATTAAGAGTGTTTGTCGAAGGAATTCAGATGACAGATGAAATCGAAAACTAATTGAATCTCTTAATAGTTAAATTTTATTCATAAAACCAATTATTTAATTACTCTAAATAAGTAAAATGTTGTACATACCCATCCAAAAAATCAATGCAGTGAGCACGAGAAGAAAAAAATGGTTCATCACCTTCTTTGATAGAAGTCCCCCATGTCGAAGCCATCAACGCATCAACCGCTTTCTTTCCTTTAAAATTTTAATTGTGTTATCTTCGCTCCATTACACATACCACACACGACATGATTAAAATGATTGTTACCAGTAAAATATTGCACATTGTGGTTAAGGAATTTGGTTTTCTTCATCGGAACGTTGGCTCGCATCCACTTGGCGACTTCGCACTCCTCCTTGGTCTTCTTGACATCTTCACCGGGTTCTTCAAATTCCTTCAAAAGAAAAAAAACACCAAATTAAATAATTGTGCAACTTCTGATGTCTAGTAAAAGTGACATTAAACATTGTCAAAATATTGATATTTAATTGCTTACATGAACATATCTGGATCACACACTTCAGTGATCTTTGATTATCACTTGAGAAATTTAATTCATGACTACAAGCCACGATAAAAAGAAATAACAACTTATCCAATGTCGTACAAAAATAATAATAATGAATGACTCTTCACTAAGGGAAACATACTTATTTCTAAAAAAATATGTTAAACGTCACCGTTATGTGAACTACTTTTTAAAAATATGTATCACCTTCGTGACCCGTGATAGCGAAATATCTGACTAATAAAATCACTTTAGGAGTTTAAGTTTCGCTTGTCTTTAACTGATTTGCATGCGTAAAGATAACGAAATTGCCTATTACCTCCGACTTTTTCTTGCCTTTCTTCTTGTCGGCCATGTTGACAACAGGACCTGCCAACCACTGACTGACTTGCCTGCCCACCAGCCTAGAACTTCAAGTACTAACTTGTAGATACACAAAAACTACTAAATACTTTCCGGTCATCTCAGCTTTACAATTGGTTAAATATTCTACTCAAAAATAAATGTGTAATACATTAAGCAAACTGAATACCAAAGTAAAATTATTTGGACGAATGACATCTGAAAGATAAATTAACTGCACAGCAATTAAAAATTAATACATACGGACTTTTTTTATTTCTGAACTATAAAAAAAAAACGGATTTTAAAACTAAAGCAAGCTCTAAATGTAATTATTAGGAGATATTTATTTAATAATCGATAGTTGAAGGTCTTCAGCGCAACCTTCAGGGACAATTACAAACTCCACAAATTTCAAATAAAACTCCCAACGCCAAAATAGAAGTTAAAATTCCAGAAACTGAGCGCATTTCTTTACATTCTCCTCCAATAGGTCAGTTGAAAATCTTTTAATAGAAAATTACTTCGCTACCTAAGCTTAAAGTCTTGCTATATTTGCTGGAATGTTCTACTGATAGACTAGAATTTCATCGCTATTTTATTTTAAATTTTAACGTCTATTTATTCATAACTCGGATTTTTAGGATGGTCTATCAACAGAGGATACTACCATTTTGTTGTCAGGACTGTTCTAAAGTTGTAAAATCTAATATCTATTCTGAAAATTCCTATTCTGGACAATCCGTAACACACTTGATATAAGAATCTTATGCAACCATGATATAACGTAATTCTTTTGAGTCAGAAACGTTTTGCTTATTTTCACGATGGATCTTTCTCATAAGTTGTGTTGAAATATATAAGCTTAGTTAGTAGGAAGCAAAAATAGCGGCTGCTACATAATTAATAACCTTATCAATTAATTCATGGTTGATAATTTGGTTCGTGTGATAGCCTCCACACTTAATGAACTGATTTTCCTTATTTTCACAAAGAATGTTCCTCCTTGGAGGCGAGTCGGACTCAGTGGCTGATTAATCGATTCACGTTCTGAAGGACCTCTGTTAGAAACACAGACACGCTCTGAAACATTTTATCTTATAGTGTCGTCTTTCGAGGGTTGGAGTCAGGGTCGCAGACTGTTTTTATACGAACCTCCATTGAACGGGGAAATAAGGCGGCTAGATCATAGTACTTAACCCACTATTTCCCTAGTTTGTCATAACGGTCAAGAATCAGATAACTCCACGTGATTGTGGAGATGTGTGTGTATTAATTTCACTGAGCGTATATTTAGGCCCCTAGTAGATAGAATGAATGAAGACTTGATTTTTTAAAGATCTTTCATAAGAGCAACCTCAAACGATATGTTTCTTCTGAATGTGCAAAAGCATAGTTGAATATATTCATCATTGCGGAGTTGTTACAGTAGTCAGTCAAGCGAACTCTACATACCTCAACTAGCTTCTCAGGCCAGTGCTACTGGATTTCCGTACACAACTACAGTGCTTTGATTTGTTTCTTTAAAAAAATGCGAAAAATTCATGGATGCTGTCATCTCCTAATAATAATTTTGTTGAGTAATAAATAAAGAGAAGATAAATAGGACCACTGTCTTGTAATATAATGTAATAGAATACATGATAATTTTCCAGGCATTCCTTCAAGCCATATGTGACTAGGTGAGCTATTACAACTGAGCATCTGAAATAGATGGAAAAGTTCAATTGCCAAAAAATATGAAAAGTCATAAATTCATACGTCTCCGTCCGCATGATTCATAAATACTCAGGACCCTAAGCCAGAGAATATCGCAGTGGCAGTCGCCGAATCGTGCTGCGTATGGTGTATAAAGTCTGATGTAGACATATACCTTAGTCAGGGGTCGTAAACCTATTTCAGTAACCAAACCGGGCTAATAATGGTTCTTCGGTTTGAAGTACTGTAGAATGATTTTAGAGTAAACATAACCTTGTAACAAAGGCTTTATTGAGCTAAATTACAGCATAACAAGAAAAACAACAGCCTACTAACTAAAACAATAAACCACATGGCACAATAAACAATTGAATCTTGAAACATATGATTAACATATGTTATACCACAAGTACATAGGTAGTACCTATTAGGTACCTAGGTCAGGAGCAGCATAGTCAGGGCCGTCACATCTCCGAGCCGGGCCCAGGACCAGATCACGGGCCCCCACTTCTCAGAGCCGGGCCCAGGACCAGATCGCGGCCACCCACCTCTTAGAGCCGGGCCCCCACTTCTCAGAGCCAGACTAAAAATTCTAATACTTTGCTATAGGACTTTGGACATTTTAAATTTATTTTTATCTTGAGTTTTGAGCAAAATGAGAATAAAAGCCGACAATCGGTGCAGCAAAGATCACTTTCGGTATTTTTAGTTTTATTGCGAATCCTAATGAAATATACTTTTCTCGGACTGCACTTGTTTTGCAGTTTATGTACATTAAAAAAAATATAGATCCCATTCCAATAAATATAGGCTACGCCCGTCTATATTTCTAAACCCTATTCTTTTTACAAGCTCATAACCTATACATTTTTTTCAATTAGCGAGACCCGGCCCGGGCCCGGGACAACTGAACCTGGCAGTCCCCCCCCCCCCCATGTGGCGGCCCTGATCTTATAGTACTGCCAGTAAAAAATCGGACTGCGAATCGTTCATGAAGTCTGAGGTTCAAACATTCATTTAGAACCTTTAATACATTCTTTTGGTTAATTATCCAAATGGCAGCGGCTCTTCCTATTAACATGAAATCTTGTAGAACTACCTACTTAGAACAAAAAGGGGCATTCGAAAAAGGGCATGCGAAAGGGGCATGCGATCTTCTGAAATAGGGCCTAATAATCAACTGATCGTTTTTCAAAGGATTGCCTTTACCTATTATTGCAAAAGGTGCAGTACTTAATTAGAAAGATGGATTAGAATTTGAGATAATCCATTTCTAAGTAGGTCGAGTTCATTGTCTCATGTATGCTGACCTGTAACAGTAATGAAAGGTGTGTAAATAAGTTAAGAGTTATCTAACTGATAATGAAACTCTCAGTGCGAGACAACTTGGGGCCATTCTAGGCTATCAGAAGATAGATTACGAGACACCATTCAATGTTTCTGTCCTTGCTAGTTTTACTTCATTGTATTTGGTGAGCTATTTTGTTACATTTTTTACTTGATGAACAAAAGGCTGCAGTTTAAAGTCATTCTCGTAACCTTAATCTGGAAAGATCCCTTAAATATCTAGATTACGGAGCACAATATTCTTTCTGCGCCAAACCAGATCAAGAAAACAGCAGATACAAAATTTCTGGAATTGACAAAACGAAGTTTTAGGCCGCCACATCTGAGTGCCGGGCCCAGGACCAGATTTCGACCACGTGCCCCCAACGCATATTGATAAACCCTCTCCCCTTCTTACACAGAAATCATAATTCCCCTAATAGTTGAAATATCTAATAAATTTATACTAATCTGCAATATAATGTTTTACAAAAAAAGTGAATTTTCTCAAAATCATCATACAAGTAGCGTGTACATTTTGGAATTTAAAATCCACAAAACTGAAATTTCTAGTACTTTGCCATTGGCAGGTCCTCCGAGAGGAACAACGAGCCCCTGTCTAAATAACTTCTCGGCCCCCCCCCACCATTGACATTACCAATGTCAAATGTTACAAATGTAAAATTGACATTTCTCTGAAAGCAAAATTAAATACATTTGTAATTGAACAGAATGGAAAATTTACGTATTATCTACGTCTAAGGTACATTGACACTTCCTGGAGCTAAAAATTTATGGACTGACAATATTTAAAAGCTAGTTTATATATATATATATATATATATATATATATATATATATATATATATTAGAAATAGATAATTAAGGAAGTTATCCATTGGTTGTTCTCAATAATAATTACGTGAACTATACTTAGGAATATAATTTTGTTATTTCAAATTATAATGCAATTAAAAAAATGACGCCGGGCCCCCATGAGACCATGGGCCCCTGATCAATTGTCCACGTCCCCCCCTAACGGAGGCCCTGATCATTGGACTTTGGACATTGTTAAATTATTTTCATCTTGAGTTTTTAACGAAATAAGAATAAAAGCTGTTTGCAGAGAAGTTTCTATTTCCTTTTTATCAATCCTCAACAATAGAACAAAACTGGAAAAATCCTAATTGGCTGATTTTATTACCAACACATTTAATTGGCTCTTTTCAATTTTGAGGGATCATTGTGAGAATTGATTTAAAAGGAACGTCTCTTTTTATTACATGGCTCTAGGTTTAATTGAAACATAAAACACTTATACGAATATTTTAGCACTTTCCTCCGAAGGAAAGTAGCTATTGAGGTTGGACTCATGACGGAATTTTTGAAAAATTTCTTCAAATCTTTATCGATCCTACCTAGTAGTCACCGAAAATGACCCCCGTTAAAATTTATATATATCTATATATATATATATATATATATATATATATATATATATGCATATATATATATATGTATATATATATATATATATATATATATATATATATATATATATATATATATATATATATATGTCTGTTAACACGATAGCGGCCAGAGTTTTTGTTTTTTCGTCACGAAACTTGGTATATAGCATTCAATAAGCAAACGATTGAACGAGTTCGTTAACCACCAAAGTCGGTCCACTGGAAGGGGGGGTTTACCCTGAACCCAAAACACTAATTTGACTATGTCAGCCGTAATATTTGTTATATTTCAACGAAACATGGTATTCGTAGTGGTAATATAGAGAGAAAAGTGAGATATAAAAATGAACTAAATCGGTTCATTAGAAGGGGGGGTTTACTCCGGACCCACAATACCAATTCGCCACTACCAGCCGTGATTTTTGGTATATTTCGATGAAACTCGGTATTCGTAGTGGTAATCCACAGGTAAATAACTGTTGCAAAAATAAACTAGATCGGTTCATTAGGAGGGGGGTTTACTCCGGACCCACAATACCAATTCGCCACTACCAGCCGTGATTTTTGGTATATTTCAACGAAACTCGGTATTCGTAGTGGTAATCTACAGGTAAATATGTGTTGTAAAAATAAACTAAATCGGTTCATTAGAAGGGGGGGTTTACTCTTGACCCAAATTCTTAATATACTCATACCGGTCGTAATTTCTGCTGTATTGTAACGAAACACGGTATACGTCGTGGGTAACTCATGAGAAAGAAGTGTTGTAAAAATGAGCTGAATCGGTCAATCGGAAAGCGGTGGTTTAATTTGTAATATATTTCAATAGAAAAGCCCGTCCGACGTAGGTTCACAAAGCCGCCGCAAGGAGCGCTTTCTACCACTAGAGTGACTGTATCCGGTTCCCGCGTTAGATCAAAATACGATAATATGAGGTTTTTTGTATTTATTACGTAGTGTAATAGGTACCATGTGTAAACATAACTCTGGAAGCAAATTATTAATTGATCAGTTACTCATTACAAATTTAAAAGAGAACTATTCATGTTTTTATTTAATTTATGTAGGATATTTTAAGCAAATTGTTCTGGAAAGCAATCTACACTACCCAAATTCTGAGGAAAGTGCTTAGTTATGCAGCTCCTGCGTGACGGACTGTTTTATTGTTTTTACGAACATACCTCAAAACCAAAAAATTATGTATTTGGCGGGCAGACAGGAAGAGGAAGTGGATTGCGTCACCGTCTTTCCCGTGTGGCAAGTCCCGTGCCCTTCTTATCTTTAAATTCAAAGCAAATATCGACCGACAAATCGTGCAGCAAAGCTCACTTTCGGTGCTTGTAGTTTTATTACGACTTGTAATGAAATATTCTTTTCTAGGACTGCAATTGTTTTGTCGTTTATGACCATTAAAACAATATAGATGCCAATCCAACAAATATAGGCTACGCCGGCCTATATTTCTTAAATCAATTCTTTTTACAAGCTTATAACCTATAATTTTTTTTCCAATTAGCGAGGCCGGAGGAGCCGGGCTCCTCAGGCCGGGGACAACAGTACCCAGCAGTCCCCCCTCCATGTGCGGCCCTGGGTTTATCTAGTTCTTTGTAGGAGTGATTTAGAACAGAAACTGTTATTTTCTCCTCAAACATTTTAGTAAATTTCCTCCCTCGCTCCATAGGGAGAAAACCCGCTTATGAGTTTGACCTCATGACGCGCTCCGGAAGCATGGGTGTATATAAGGGGGGCTGCAGCCCCCCCCCTCGAAATTTTGATTTGATAGGTAAAAATTTCATAAAACCCTTAAAAATAAATTAAATAAGATCATTTAGTTCATAAAACATATTCTAGTTTGGGTGTAATAGCGTTTAAGTTGGCTAAAACTCTTCCAAGATCTAAATTGTAAGTATTCCACACACCGGAAATGGTCTCAGCCCCTCCCCGAAATTTTCCCAGCCCCCTCCGAAATTATTTTCTATATACGCCCATGTCCGGAAGAGCCAACTAGAAAATGGCACCATTCATGACCATATAGATCAAGAAAATAACGGTGGTGCAAATTTGTATGCTCGACCAAAAAAAAAAAAAAAGATATAACCCAACACCAGTTTATGTTGAGTATTCTAAAACTAAATAGAAAATACCGGATCAGAATTACTGAGAAGAGTGAATGCTTAAGCTGCAAAGTATTTCTAACTCTGCCCGCATCCTAAAATGAAGATTTGCCGGAGATGTTGCAAGAAAGCACTCTAACAGACGGGCCAATATATGCTTCGAGTGGATCCCAAGAAAATAGATAAAAACTCCGATTCTCAGGAACTGCGTCATCTTAGCGCGTTTCCGTACTTATACCTAGTGTCATTTGCAAAGCTTAGAACAGAACCGTGAGTGCACTCCGAGCTAAGGTCGTGCGTTCGATTACCACTAGGTGTAACATTTCTTTCGAAAAAAAGAAAAGGCTTCAGCTAGAAAAGGGAGGTAACCTATAGATAACCCATCCTTAAGTTCGTTGTCAGTTGGACATTATAATTAAAATGAAAAATACATGTAAAAATATAAAGTTAAATCTTTATATATTCGAGAGCAAAGCAAGATCGTAGGCCCCACAACAGGAAACTAAGTGGAAATTACTCCATTGAAGCACCGATTTATCCGAATGATATCTTTCTATAAAAAATCATATAAGAGCCGTATTTGTAGAAAAGTTATTAAGCTTTCGAATATATACTTTAGATTAAATACAATTTCCCAACTAGTGTCGAGATATGTATATAAGAATATATCCGAAAATCCCCAGTTTAGTCATCGCTAAAGTATATTTATGCTAAAATATCTAATTTTGATGCCCATTTACCTTAGCAGACTTATATTGTTTTTCCTATATGTTACTTACTATCTTACTATGAAAGAGGCATAAGCTTTATACGGAAACATGCCAAGATGACGGAGCTATTCTGCTGGAAACTCAATTTTTTCTTCTTAATTTGAGATGTTACCATCAGTGAAACTCAACAGAAACATATTTTGGCTTTAATCTAATATTATTCATTTTGAAAAATCAGTTTCGTTAAAAAAAAAGTCCGACTCGCAGGAACTGCATCATCTTAGCGCGGTTCCGTTCTTATCTCTAGGCTCATTTAAAATGATTAAAATAGAAGATGTTATTATTTTGGGTCCACATTTCTAGAAAGCATGATGATTAGATAGTTAGCCGTCGAGGTGATAAGTAAAGATGGAATGGTTGGGATTCGGCTAAATAAACCTCAATACGATTTTTGTTAAAAAATCTATATTTAGGACGTTTTGGCTAGTCAGTGGTAGCCTTCGTCAGCAATGAAAGTGCCGGGAGGTAGAGGAGGACCAAAGTTGACAGTTCCATCTTTACTCTCAAGAAAGGTGTTATTTACGATCTTACCTGGGTGGGTCCTCGCCCTAGGAAGGACCCCGCTAGGCATTTGAAAAGCTATATTATCTTGGAAATCCATATCTCTAAGATTAAATTGTTTTTCTTAGTTTTCTTAACCTGATTTGTTATCAAATACATTATCCAACTATAAGCAGTTAAAAAATAACAAGGAATAAAAACAGACAAAAAGAACAGTTCGAATAAGGGAAATCAATTACTTTAAAGTTTTAAGCACTTATTTCTCTGATTGACATCGTCTAATCAAAACTTTCAGCAGAACCTTTTTTGTAGAGCATTTAGTAAGCTTTTTAATGGTATTCTTCCGTTTCACAAGATACTCAACCTTTTTCGAGATATTAAGGAAAGTATACAAAGTTACCAAAACTTTTTATTTCTGTTAATAAAATATTTTATTCTAACCCTTCCTTTACTCTAAACGTAACAAAAATTTCAACATATTAGTGTTGATGAAACTCCAACATGCAGAAAATGTTTCAACTGTATCTCATAATTCTAAGTACCAAAATCAAAGACAAAGAACCCTCCCTAGGAAGGACGCTAGGCAGTTGAAAAGCTATATATCTTGGAAATCCATATCTCTAACATTAAATTGTTTTTCTTATTTTTCTTAACCTGTTTTATTTTCAAATACATTATCCAACAATAAGCAATTAAAAAATAACAAGGAATAAAAAACAGACAAAAAGAACAGTTCGAATAAGCGAAATCAATTACTTTAAAGTTTTAAGCTCTTATTTCTCCGATTGACATCGCCTAATCAAAACTTTCATTACAACCTTTTTTTTAGAGCATTTAATAAGCTTTCTAATGGTATTCTTCCGTTTACCAAGATTCTCAACCTTTTTCGAGATATTAAGGAAAGTAAACAAAGTTACTAAAACTTTTTATGTCTGTTAATAAAATATTTTATTCTAACCCTTCCTTAACTCCAAACGTAACCAAAATTTCAACATATTAGTTTTGATGAAAGTAGAACATGCAGAAAATGTTTCAACTGAATCCCATGATTCTAAGCACCCAAACCAAAAACGGTATTCAAAAAATATTTTTCCACTTTTCTCGAAAACGGTTAAAGCTATCGCCTTGAAAATGGTTTCATTCGTTTTCCTAGCCCAGGAATCATATAAAACGAGTACTTAGAAGCTTATGAACTCAAAAACGTAAGCGTTACGATTTTTTTTGCGCGAATTTCGCCCCAAACGCCATCTTCCAGTAGGCGGATTTTGCTGGTTAACGAACTTGACCTTTCAAATTGGACGAAGGATTTTTGTACCAAATTTCATCAAAATCGGACCATTCGTCTTCTATCTAGAGAGCGAACAGACAAATATATATATATATATATATATATATATATATATATATATATATATATATATATATAAATAAATATATAAATATATATATATATATATATATATATAAATAAATATATAAATATATATATATATATATATATATATATATATATATATATATATAAATAAATATATATATATATATATATATATATATATATATATATATATATATATATAAATAAATATATACATATATATATATATACAAATTTGAACCACCGTTATTTTCGGTCTCTAGGGGTTCTGAAACGCGAAATTTTCTTGTCGGCACTTCCGGATTGTTTCATTGTATCAACCCTATAAGCGGGGTTCCTCCCTATGGGGGAGGGAGGAACCGCGCTAAAAGGAAGTTTCTCAGCTTGTTACCTAATATGAGGTAAACCCATGTAAAAATAAGACGGAGAAATGGGAATTGTTAAAACAGAGTATTTTACCGACAGACATTGGTAGTTTTTCGGCCTTAATGATTTACAACATTTCCTGCTATCCGGATATAATCTGTTCTGATAAAAGACAAGCTGTTTCTCAGCTTGTTACCTAATATGAGGTAAAACCATGTAAAAATAAGACGGAGAAATGGTACTTGTTAAAACAGAGTATTTTACCGACAGACATTGGTAGTTTTTCGGCCTTTCCTATAAGTTGATTAATGATTTACAACATTTCCTGCTATCCAGATATAATCTGTTCTGATAAAAGACTAGCTGTTTCTCAGCTTGTTACCTAATATGAGGTAAAACCATGTAAAAATAAGACGGAGAAATGGGACTTGTTAAAACAGAGTATTTTACCGACAGACATTGGTAGTTTTTCGGCCTTTCCTATAAGTTGATTAATGATTTACAACATTTCCTGCTATCCGGATATAATCTGTTCTGATAAAAGACAAGCTGTTTCTCAGCTTTATACCTAATATGAAGTGGAACCACAGATTAATAAGATGTTCTGTGATACGAACACCAACACGAACAAAAGCAATCGCATTAAAAACGTCCTTGCTCGATTGCGAAACATTATTTTTATTCTCTACGAAAAATAAGACAACACAAAACAAGCAATTAAGTTGATTCAGCTTTTCTTCAACACGTGACAACACGGAGGCAATAGAGATAAGGTAATCAGCATTAAGATAAATCCATTCGTTCTTCGCGTCACTTATCTACATCCAAGCATGATAATAGGACACGGTTTAATGATACTATCGTCATAATTGAATAGTCGCAGATAAAGGTGGAGTAATAAAACAAAAATATATAAGATAAAAAATGTTTCATGGACAATGGAATTCTTAATATGCATATATATATTACTATTCAATATCAAGGTTATTAGAATATAAAAATGAAAAACATCTCGATAAAACCAAGTTGGGTCTGTTTGCGAAGACCGCATCCACTTACTTGTGAAGTATGTGTAGTGATTATAACAGTGATTCAGCGCACGCGCATAACTCATTAGCTTTTCTATTGGCTACTCGTATGGGCAATTCTATTGGTTGTAAAGTAACCTTTAACACTCGAGTCAATCCAACTCGCAAAAATTAATAGAATTCTATTCATTTTAGCGAGTTGGATTTACTAAAGTTTTGTTATCTTCTTGAGAGAGCTTAGCGACAGAAACACATGACACGCATGTACCTCTGTGAACTTGGCACCTCACTTTCGAAAAAAAAATATGACAATAGACTCAAAAAATTACAAATCGTTTGTAGTTATTTGTAGTGAAAAAAATTTCGTTTGTAGTTGCACGGTTTTTGAGAAACGGGGGGGGGGGGTCAAAAAATACCCCGCACCCGACTTCAACCGATTGGAACCAAACGTCAAATCGTTTGTAGTTGTTAGTAGTGAAAGAATTTTTGTTTGTAGTTAACCAGAAAAAACACGTTGACGTTACAGCCGTTTTTTAATTTTTTTTTTTTATTTTTGGTTCCAATAGTTTGAAGTCGGGTTTGGTTGAAAATGTTGGGGTGGACCACCCTTATCACTTAGGGGTTATGAAAAATAGTTTACGACCTATTCTCAGACCTACCGAGTATACACACAAAATGTCATAAAAATCGGTCAAGCTGTTTCGGAGGAGTTCGGCCACAAACTTCTGTGACGCGAGAATTTTATATATATATATATATATATATATATATATATATATATATGTGTGTGTGTGTGTGTGTGTGTGTGTGTGTGTGTGTGTGTGTGTGTGTATAAAGAAATTCCTATTAATATGTACAGGTATGAAAAAGAAGTGCCAATTTATTATACCTACATGATTCTTGAGTTAAAGATACTGTATTTTATTTATCAATTAAAATGTGAACATAATGCGCGTCTATTAACAGACTTAACAAGAACTATTTATTTTAAAATGAACAAGGATTATAATATTAGGCCTCAAGGAACAGTTGTCTTCAACACAGGTATCTTTGTGAGGGATCTAGTCCAAGACGTACTTGGTGTTTTCCCCGGGTCAACAACCTGACCACTGAAATTTATAACAACCACGGCCTATTAGGGCATTTATTTCATGGAAAGAGAAAACTTGCTTTTGAGAAGAAACAGATGATCCAATGTTGTCGACAAGGAATGTGGACATTTCATGATACTTAAGTCAATAAAATACGTCACGGTTAAAATTTGAGAGTATGTGTGTCTGTGTGTGTATATATATATATATATATATATATATATATATATATATATATATATATATAAATGTATATATATACAAATACATATACATGATATTACTACTAGTCAAGCGGTTGTGTTTTTTAACGTAAGGCAAATATCCCGCTTAATGAGCAGTTGTCTTTTTTTTGTGATAACGTATTTTAATTTATTTCTTTACAATATTCTGTGATCGATTAATAGATTAATGCAATGAATCGGCGCCCGTTGACATTGCGAAGACGTTTAGAGATTTAGCTTCATTGAAAGTGGTATCATTTCGTTTTACACATCATAATGCTACCGAAAATAAGAAAAAATTCTCTTTGACTCTCATTTCTAATTAAAATTGTATGAAATTCTTAGTTTTGTAATAAATAAATATTTATATAAAAAAAATCTTCCCACGACTGTACTAATAAAAAAATCAGATTAAAATAAATAATGACCTAAAAACTGAACAGTTCTGTCTTTAACAATCAGAAGGCCAAAAAAAAAAAAAAAAAAAAAGTCCAAAATAACACAATCTTTAATTTATTAATGTGGTTCTACATGTTTCGCATCCTCGGAAGTCTCTTCAGGAGCCTAAGAACTCTGTAGAGCCTAATGGGACGTAGTTGAACCTTCCGCTACAAGGTAATAATCATAACTTATGATCATATTAGGTAACTACAATCAGCTGTTTAAAAATATCTTTGGACTCTATTGATATTTCAAACGATTGACTACAAACACTGGTAATTGTAGGCACCTAAGATGATCATTAGTTGGCCTTGATGCGTAACATGTGCAAAGAGCCACTTTAATAAATTGACAACTTTGTTAATTTGGATTTTTTTTCATTGGCATTCTTTCTATCCAAGACAAAATTGTTAAAATTATTAGGATTATCAAAAGATTGTGGGCTTATAAATTAAATCTTTGCACTACGAAAATTATGACGTCACCATTAATGTACTTTTGATTACCAACAGAAAATAGAACTTCTTTTAAACTAATCTAAAAACAGAATGTAACAATCTCAGCTGATGTTACAAAAGTTGTCAAAGTTTGTTGACAATTTCGAATCTTAAATTATCATGATTTGAATAATTTTCTGTTGACTTATGTATTTTTAAATCGTTCGTTGAAAGCTATCGAGTAATGGAGATTATAGCTCGTCGGGTGCCATGGAAAAAACTCTATAATTTTAGGCCTTTTTTAATTACTTATGCATATTACAGTATGAAAATACCATCGCATGAAATTGTCGTAAGTCTTTAAGTGGAATACATATTTGCATTTGTTTAATTATAAATTGAAAAATTATTAATTTTTGTTTATTACATTTTCTTAATATATTTATGGATTAAATATTACTCCTAATATTCGTTTTTGCAAGATTAATGATAGAAATGTAACTTTGATTGGAATTATGACAGATTGAAATTATTGAGATATATAGGATATTTGTGAATAGTTATTCCAGTCGAGAATCACGAGAATCAATAAAAAAAAAAAAAAAGCTTATTTGAAACACTAGACTTTTCTCTTAAAAGTAGCTAATTTTAGATCCCTGCATATCATTTGATGTACGTTAGGTTTAATGACATCATTAGGAAGTTGTTGTTAGATTTGGTAAAAAAAAAAAATCTATTTATTTTTGTTCACAGCTCTGCTACAAAGCTCTAGGAGTAGCTGTCAATAGCGATCAAGAAACTGTGAGACAAGCATTTTTGAACTTAGTTAAAAAGTATCACCCAGATAGTAAGTCGCCCGATGCAAATGCTGTAAAATTTCAAGAAGTATGATTTTCCCTTTCTGATGGTATAGTTAGTTTGTCAAAAATGATATTCTGTAATTCAATTTTGATAGCATTATCATAATTAGTAATCCTTTTATTTTTTAGTTAAGGTATTCAATTGAACTTCTGCCCTGAGACATTGACTAATATCAAAATGCATTCAAATTGATGATTTTATTGATCTTATTAGTATTGTCTATTATAGTAATTAATAGACAAAAGATAAAGTATAATTCAGATAATGTTACTGTTTTTTTGTTTTTTTTTTAAATTAAAATCTTAATTCTTCCTATTAGCTTTAATTAATTTTGCATGTAAAAAATCCCCATGTTTATTTGAAATAAAGCGTGTCTAAATTATGCTGCCATTACAGACATTCGGTTTATACATGCTGAATAGTTTTTTTCTGTACCAACCTCTTTTTTTGAATTTAACGTTGAACACATCTCTAAAAGTTGATCATTTTCGTCCGCTGAATCGTCCATCTCGATGTTTCCTTGCCGCTTGTACACCTAGGACTAAATGATTCTTCAACTTGGTTACACATTATTACTTCTATCTTGCAGTTTGTTTTGTAAACTGGTGAGTAATAACATCAACATAGCCTCCTACTTTCCTCCTTCTCTAGTTAAGGAGTTTTAATATTGCTCCTGCTTTTATTATTATTTGTTTTTAGCTTATTTTAATAGATATTAATCCCATTATTTATTTATTTTTATTATACATAAGTTATTATTATAAATTGTACATTAAACTTTCATTTGTTCGAATGTAATGACAAGCTTAATGATAATAATTCTGGTATCTTGCTTGATATTGTTTACTTATTCGTCCTATTAAAGATATGATCATTTTTTAATTGCCGTGCACAGCAAAGGTTTTTTGCACACTTACTGAATTCACTAAAATATGACGATTTCTTTCTAAATGTAGGATAAAAATTATTAACAATTGAAGGGTGTGCAGCAATAAGAATGCAGCTCCTTTTTTCACATACTCGCAATAGACTCAATAGAAAAACTCAACAATATTTATTATTATATTAAAAACTCATTAAAAATAAGATATTTTATTATAAATGAATGACATATTAATGGAAATAGCTTATTTAGAAATTAAGGGTACTTAATAAATAAATAAATATGAGCATATTACAGGAATTAAGTGCTATTCACCAATTAATTTTAAAGATAAGAAGAATGTTATTTATTATTTATTTATTTAAATTTTAACGTCCATTTATTATTAACTAGGAATTTTAGGAGGTTATTTATTATTAATTGATATTTGTTATTTCTTATTAATTGATTATTATTTATTAATACTTTTACTTATGTTTTTGTATAAAGGTATTATAACCTCCAATATGTAATGAGAAACATTCACAAATACAATTGTTTCTTCTTCTTCTTCTTAAAAATATTTTTTGTTGTGATATTTTTTTAAAAACAGGACACTTGTTTATTGCCAGCCTAACCATAAGTAACAAAGCATTTGGCAAACGTCATGATTAAGCTGCTAAGTAAAAAAAAAAAAAAAAAAAAAAACAAAACACTTTTTTCTAAAAAGATTGTACTCAACAGGATCCACGGAATCCATTGTTGGAGATAAGAAGTAGTAGTAAAAGTGGTTTCACCTCTATTGGTTTATCTTCTTGCTACTAGTCTGCATCTCATAAATGAAACTTTGTTGTAAATCCTTTTTCTTTTAAAATGGAATCCTGAACATTTATGTTTAAACAACAATTTAAGGGGGTCTCCCGTGGTCTAATGGCTAGCGCCTTGGATTCATAAGTGGGAGATGGTGGGTTCGATTCCCAACCTCTGGCAGGAATTTTATCATCCCACGGCTCGCTGGTAAAATTCCTCGCTGCACCCTGGATGTCGGCGCTAATGACCTAGATGTAGATGCGCCGTAAAAAAAAAAAAAAAAAAAAAAAAAAAAAAAAAAAAAAAAAAAAAAAAAAAAACAATTTAAGCTCTTGTTGCAAACTATGCTCTTGGTGCTTTCAGAACCGAAAAAAAAAATCAGTCCCTTAACAGGCCACGAGGCATTGAGGGGCAGATACTGTAGAGGTATCTGATTCATGACCATATGGCACACTAGGGAGATAGTGGTCAGTACTGTGCTCTGGCTGCCTGATTTTCCCCTTTGCTGCTTCGACTGCTAGAGTCATTAGCACCAAGGTACCCATTGATAAATTAATTGAAGGCTGGGTTGGCCTAGGGACTGCCAGGGAAGAAAAAATCTTTAGTGCTTGAACTCAGGTCCTCCAGCATATAAGTCCAGTGCTCTACCCACTGAGCTAACATCACCCTTTCAGGACTGATGGCTTCGAAAAACAATTTCCATCAGGGATGAAGTTCTTCCTTTTATATAGTTATTTAGGCAAATACATTAAACAAAAAATAAGTGAAAAAGCATTAGAAATTATGTACTTTTAGTAGATTAATTACAATTTAGTTAAGTGTCAAATACGTGACGACAGCGGGCCCACTGATGGAATTTTTCTGGTCGATTCAGTGTCATATGATACCAAACCCGCAAAGCTAACCGGGAATAATGTAATGAGGTCCCAAACCAAATACAAAGGGTATAGGACAAGGCCCGGAGTAGTGGGGATAGAAAGAAAGGCAAGCTATCTGCTGACGCACATGCCACGACGCCGGGCCCACAGAACACACCTCTTGGACGCATATGCCACAACGCTGGGCCCGAACGTGTTAACATCCCTATTCGAAAACGTTATATTTTTTAATCAAATCACAGCCTAACAAATAGTTCAAAATTGGACTTTGAACTCGTGTAACTTACAAATTAATAAAACCATGGATGCTATGTAATAATTTTTCATAAATTGAGACCTTCCTGATGTAAATCGGTTTTATCATTAATCTTTTAAGATTTTTTAACAATTCACTTCAGTGTCAATGTCTCAGGTCCTTGTAACTGCTATTTTGTCTTATTAATACAAAAACTATGAAATAAATACGAAGACAAGGTATAGTTGGGATTCGGCTAGGAGAAAAACGTCAGACTTTCAGGAAGAAATCTGTATTTGGACGTTTCGGCTGCACATTGGCAGCCTTCTTCAGCTAAAAAAATACAACTTATAAGTAAAAAAATAAATATACAACTTGTAAGTAAAAAACAGGCAGAAATGAGCATAGTATATACATCAAGACAATAAATTTTAACCAATCTTATTTTTAAACAATGAAAATACGGTAGTTGGAAAGTAAACAGCATGTAGAAAGTAGTAAGTAAGCAGTACAACAAACTAATCAGTACAAAGTGAGAAAATACAATCTATTCTATAAGTGAATACAATTTATAAAAATTAATTTATAGATACGTACCACTAGAGAATGCCTAGGGGGGAAGGAGGAAGACCTCGAGGACAACTTAGGTATCCATGGTTGAATGTATGAGGGACAGCAACTACACAGGGGGTTTTATAGTTTTGACTGGGGGAGGGGTGAGGAAGCGGTAAGTCGGTGAAGATGAAAGAAGTGCAATTGCTGGGTTGTAAAAGCGGGTTGTATAGGTGTTAAGAGTTTTGGGACACACAAGTAGAAAAATTGTCTGGAGCCTGGGAACAAAGATAAAAAGGAGGTCAGGACAATTTATGGAAGACGGCGGAGTAGGCAGGGGAGATGTTTTGTTTGTCGGTTTTGTAATTAATGTTATTGGGGTTTAAGTTAATGTGGACGCATTCGGAAATCTGTCGTTTTTTGGTGTTTCATTCTGTGGAAAGTATTTTTGTGTCGTCAAAGTTGAAAGTGTGTTTTTTTGTTATGGCGTGTTTTGTGAGGGCGGATTTGTGGATTTCTTTGTTTTTTATTGTCCGTTTGTGTTGTGTTATGCGGGAGTGAATATAATTTTTGGTTTCACCTATGTATACTGCATTACAGGAGGGGGTTTGGCAGGGTATTTGGTAAAAGCAGTGGGTGGTGCAGTCATAGGGAATGGGATCTTTGAGTTTGGTGTACAATGTAGTTAGTTTGTTAGTGGTTTTTAACCCAAAGTTTAGTGACGGGATGGCTTTTTTTAAAGTCTTTGTGAGTTTTTCAGTCAGTCCTGGTGTGTATGTCAGGGAACGAAATATCTGGGGGGAGGAGTCAAGGGAGGTATTGGGGGAGAGTATTTTGTACTGATTAGTTTGTTGTACTGCTTACTTACTACTTTCTACATGCTGTTTACTTTCCAACTACCGTATTTTCATTGTTTAAAAATAAGATTGGTTAAAATTTATTGTCTTGATGTATATACTACGCTCATTTCTGCCTGTTTTTTACTTACAAGTTGTATATTTATTTTTTTACTTATAAGTTGTATTTTTTTAGCTGAAGAAGGCTGCCAATGTGCAGCCAAAACATCCAAATACAGATTTCTTCCTGAAAGTCTGACGTTTTTCTCCTAGCCGAATCCCAACTATACCTTGTCTTCGTATCACTGCAACGGCTAACTATCTCCATCTTCACTATGAAATAAATAGGTCATAATAATTAAAATGCTTCATAAGTTTAGTGCATACTTGGTCATTGAGAATGTAAGTGCTCTAAGTATCAAATTAGTCGATTTTTACTTAGCCAAGTATTATAACTTGAGATTTTTTAGGTTGAAAATGCTTATAGAATCCTCCAAGAAAAGTTTGCCCACGAGAGATTTAATGTGAATGAAGGGATTGGTGAATACGGGCTTTACTATGAAGAACCTGAGGATGATGGAATTGAACATCCTGATATTAAGGTATGAAGAAAAACATTAATGGGAATAATATAAGAAAGCCTGTATGATATCTCCCATTCCTGTTAGGGGAATTATAGTCTTTTCGGATAGGAAAACCTGTCTGTTCAGGCATTTGAAAAGCCATTTAATGAACAAGGCTGGTTATGCATAGTTTAGGATCAGGGAAGACGTTGAGAGGTCAGGCAAAGGAGATAGTGTATAATGTTTATCAATACCCAGCCAAAGCTAAGGCTAAAAAGTCCGACTCGCAGGAACTGCAGCATCTTAGCGCTGTTCCGTTCTTATCCCTAGTCTAATTTGGAAAGATTAAAATAGAAGCAGTTATTATTTTCGTTCCATCTGTCTTGAAAGGTCTTTATTTACGATCTTACCTGGAAGGGTCCGCTACCACTAGAAACGGTTCCGCTAGTTACAAGGTCTTGGAATCTTGGAACTCTATATTACTAACAATAAATTGTTTTTGTTATTTTACTTAACCAGTTTTATTGTCAAATACATTATCCAACTATAAGTAATTAAAAAATAACAAAGAATTAAAACAGACAAAAAGAACCGTTCGAATAAACGAAATCAATTACTTCAAAGTGTAAGCACTTATTTCTCCGATTGACATCACTTATTCAAAACTTTCTTCAGAACCTTTTTTTGTGGACCATTTAGTAAGCTTTCGAATGGTAACCTTTCGCTTCCCAAGATTTTTAACCGTTTTCGAGATATTAATGGAAGTATACAAAGTTCCCAAAACTTTTCATTATTTCTAGCAACAGAAAATTGGTCTCATTTTACCTATCCTGTTTTACACACAAATACATTTTCCTAACATAAGAAATTACAAAAATAAAAAGCAATAAAAAACTAAGGGGAAGAGACAAAAATTACAAAAAGAACGACAAAAACCGTTCATAAGAACTAAACAGACGTATTTGAAGTTTTAAGCACTTATTTCTTCGATTGACATCACCTAATCAAAAATTGTTTCGGAATCTTTTTTGTAGAGAATTTAGAAAGCTTTCAAATATTTTCTATCCACTTATCAAAATTTCCCAACCGTGTTCAAGATATTAATGAAAGTAAACGAAGTTCCCAAAACTTTTCATGTCTGTTCATAAAATATTTTATTCCAACCCTTCCTTAACGCCAAACGTAACCAAAAGTTTAACATGTTAGTTTTGATGAAATTCAAACATGGTATTCAAAAACTATTTTTCCAATTTTGAAAATGGCTTCATTCGTTTTCCTAGCCTATAAAACGAGTACTTACAAGCTTATGAACTCAAAAACGTAAGCGTTACGATTTTTTTGCGCGAATTTCGCCCCAAACGCCATCTTCCAGTGGGCGGATTCTGCTGGTTAACGAACTTGACCTTTCAAATTGGACGACGGATTTTTGTGCCAAATTTCATCACAATCGGACCATTAGGGAAGCCAGAAATGAGCAAACAGACAAATATATACATATATATATATATATATATATATATATATATATATATATATATATATATATTTATATATATATATATATATATATATATATATATATATATATATATATATTTATATATATATATATATATATATATTTATATATATATATATATATATATATATATATATACATAGAAAGGTAAAAAAATTAAAAAAAAAAATGTAAAATATATACATATATATATATATATATATATATATATATATATATATATATATATATATATATATATATATTATATATGTATATATTTTACATTTTTTTTTTTTTAATTTTTTTACCTTTCTAATCCCTAATAGATATTTTCGTTCTCTAAGGGTTCTTAAACGCGAAATTTTCTAGTCGGTACTTCCGGATTGTTTCATGAGATCAACCTTATAAGCGAGGTTCCTCCCTATGAAGGGAGGGAGGAACCACGCTAAAACAATTTAATCTATAATGTTGCCAAGTGCACAATCAAAGCGGCCAGGTATTAGTTACAGCCTGTTCAAATCGATTGTTTAGTTCAATTGCGCATGCACAATCTTCAGACAGGGAAATGAACTACAGGCTACGTAGAGAAACTAAAAACTGATTATATCTCTTTTAGATCAGGGAAAGCTTTGAGCTGTCAGGCAACAAAGATAGCGTTTAAAAATTTAAGCATCTAGCCAAAAGAGGGGTATATTTCACATGTAGTGAATTTTATAAGAAACAGTTTTGAATGTCCATAGTGAAGTCTGAGGGGAGTATGTAAGTTGAAGGTGAGGGTGAGGAAGAATCAATGGATTATTGAAGTAACTAGCAGGAGTTGCTCCTCAAAATTGTTTAAACATTAAGTTATAATTGCGATGTTACGAACCTGTTTAGGTTCATCATCAGGCATCTACAATGTAAAAAAAAAAAAAAAAAAAAAAAAAAAAAAAAAAAAAAAAATAAGGAGAATACTACTCCTATGTCACTATACAAATATAAATACAATAGCGATACAAACTTTAAAAAAAGTCCGTCACGCAGGAGCTGCATAACTAAGCACTTTCCTCAGAATTTGGGTTGTGTAGACTAGTTTCCAGAATAATTTGCTTATAATATCCTGCATAAATAAAATAAAAACATGAATAGTTCTCTTTTAATTTTGTAATGAGTAACTGATCAATTATTAATTTGCTTCCAGAGTTATGTTTACACATGGTACCTACTACACTACGTAATAAATACAAAAAACCTCATATTATCGTATTTTGATCTAACGCAGGAACAGGATACAGTCCCTCTAGTGGTAGAAAGCACTCCTTGCGGCGGCTTTGTGAGCCTACGTCTGGCGGGCTTTTCTATTGAAATATATTACAAAGTAAAGCCCCCTTTCTGATTGACCGATTCAGCTCAATTTTACAAAACTTCTTTCTCATGAGTTACCCACGACGTATACCGCGTTTCGTTACAATACAGCAGAAATTACAACCGGTATGAGTATATTAGTAATTTGGGGCCAGAGAAAACCCCCCTCCTCTTAAATTAAATAAAACTTATATATACATATATATATATATATATATATATATATATATATATACATACTTATATATATACATACATATATATATACATACATATATATATACATACATATATATATACATACACTAATTTCAACAAATGTCGGTCCGGAGCGCCCCAGCATCTACAAACATTATACTTTGATTACTTATCAATTAATGCATAACAAATAGTATGAAGGGGACCATGCTATAATAAACTGCCAAAAATTATATAGTTATATAGTAGCATTGATTTTGCTGATACATTATTTAACGCAATAAAATAACTACTTATCTACCGTGACGAAGCACGGGCATTCGGCTAGTTGTAAATACTTGTTTTATTCACTTCAATTTTTGTGTTTACTTGTTTTTTGAGACTGCACAAGTATTTACTCCTCCTACTTGTTTTTATTCACCCGGCCTACAGTCCAGGCAACGAATGCTTGAAAACAGCTATAGGTGGAAAATTTTAGAACACAATTTTTGACTTCGTAACTTTGTTTAGGCTGGATAGGAGGTGAACATATCAAAAGTCATCACCTGTAGCCTTTGTGCTGGGGGGGGAGGGGGGTTTAGAAGGTCCCATTTTTCGGGTTTTCACTTATATCTCGGAAACCCTGCGTCCTAGCGACATGACTATTCTATAACAAATAAAAGCTGATTAAATTTCCTACAAGTTCTATTCTATAATGTTTTTTGAGATATCTTTATTTTTCGAAATATCCGCCCTTGAAAGTCTGTCATTTTGGGGGAAAACACTTTTGCCGCATATTTTTCCCCCGTTTTGACGGGATAACTCTTCAACGATGAACCCAAAAAATAAATAACGCTCATAGGGTTGTAGAGTATTGTATTCCCTTCAATAATATATATTACTTTGCTATTTTATGTATTTTCCTTCAAACGTAAAAATAATTTCAGTGAAATCAGAAATTTAGCGACTAATAGCCCAAAAAAGTAAAAAATATAGGTGGAAATGTTCGGAACACAATTTTTGACTTCATAACTTTATTTCGGCTAAGGCTATTTTAGCCTTTGTGCCGGGGGGAGGGGGGTTTAGAAGGTCCCATTTTTCGGGTTTTCACTAATATCTCGGAAACCCTCCGTCCTAGCGACATGACCATTCTATAACAAATGAAAGCTTATTAAATTTTCTACAAGTTCTATTTCGTGATATCTGGCAACAATTGTCGACTAATGAACCGTTCAATTTCTCACCATTTCCAGTCAATTTATTGTCCAAAATATACTCCATTATGTAAATATAGTGAGTACTGGACGTATAAATAGCACAAAATATATTCTGATGTAATTTTTGAAGGGGTGATGTCAATAGGAGAAATAAGGACTTGAAAATTCGCAGTTGTTAGTTTTGCTCTTTTGAACGGGTTTTTGTATCTGTTTATCGAACGTTTTAACTGGTTGTTGCTTATTCTAATTGCATTTGCATTACAGTAAAACGAGTATTTGACTGAAACAAGGTAAGAAAATGTGAAACTTTTTATATTGTTTCCAAGAAAGAACGTTGAGAAGGCGGGGGAAATCCTATTGATACTGTCAGTTTCGAGATTTTATTTTATAATTTCAGGAAAGAACCCCACCAATAACTGCTACTATTCCTTTACTCATAGCACTAGCGATATGAACGGAACCGCACTAAGATGACGCAGTTCCTGCGAGTCGGACGTTTGTTGCTTATCTAACTCCTGTATGGACATGTCGAGAAGTCGACGATTATTTACGATGTCTGCGATGCAGTATTCACGAGTATTAGTCATAATCGTCCTGAAAAGTAATCGGCGATGCCAAATCGAAACGATGCCGAGTATGTACTCGCATCGTCTATTTTATACTCGGAGATTATTTATCCGCGCAGTTCTCTAGTTCGGGGCGTTGGCTTTTTTTTTTTTTTTTTTTTTTTTTTTTTTTTTTTTTCTTTTTTTTTACGGCGCATGTACATCTAGGTCATTAGCGCCGCGTTGGCTTTTCCTTAGAAAAAAGAAGAGGCATCAGCCTTATCCTGGCAAGAAAAGGGTGGTAACCTGTAGATAACCCGTCCTAATATTCGTAGTTAATAATAAATGGATGTTAAAATTTAATAATATTTAGAAATTTTGAATTCTGCTACCATTGTTTAGTATTTTTGAATACCTAGTCATTCTAGAGTCTTCGTGTCTCCATTTTAGTGCGGTTCCTCCTTCCCCCATAGGGAGCAACCCCGCTTATAAAGTTGATCTCATGACGCAATCTGGAAGTGCCGACTAGAAAATTTTGCGTTTCAGAACCCCTAGAGAACGAAAATATCGGTGGTTCAAATTTATATATATATATACATCAAATTTGGTACACAAATCTTTTGTCAGATTTGAAAGGTCAAGTTCGTTATCCAGCAGAATTCGCCCACCGGAACATGGTTTTTGGAGCGAATGTCGCGCGGAAAAAATCGTTCCGCTTACTTCATATGCTTGCAAGTACTCGTTATATAGGTTTCTTGGCATAGGGGTTAGAGTTGCAACATTTTGCGACAAGCCGTACGCACGCAATCCAAGAGCAAAGTCCGGAATCTAAAAACGAGATTTTGCATATTCGATAGTTTGACATGGCAGGGACGATATGATGTACATTTTATACAGTTTTATTAATTGTTTTAAATTTATGTAAAATTGTGTGTTTATAGATATCACGGTAATCCGTTTAAGTTATAAATAATTTTAAGCTAAAACTTAGGGCTTTCTCTTTTTAATTGAAATCATTTTCTTTTTAATGGGCACGAAATTTACACTTCGTAACGAAAAAGTCACGAAATTGGCTTTCATGAAAGTAGTAGACACCCTGGGACCAATTATCTTCTCGTTTTTCTCTTATCAATCGGCCTTTAATGTCCTATTAAAAAAATGTCTCAAACTTTTTCCATTAGGTTGATTTTTAAAGCCAAAAAAATAGCTATATATTTTTCGATCCATGCAAAACTCAAGAGAGGCAGTTTGCGCAATTTATATTTTGCACACAATATCATTTCATTTTTAAATGCTTTGATGTAAACAAATACACCCTTTTATCTAGCTCTGCCCTGTATTTACTTGATTACAGTGGAGAAATCAAGACCAATATTTAATCCTATTGTTGATATTTTTAATAAAATTAGTAACTGACAATAATAAATGCTTTAGTGTTTCCTTAATAATGTTACTTCATTAATTTTTCTTCTCTTATTAGCATACAGCACCACAGCATCGGCAGTACCTGAGTTACGATGGTGTCGGTTCAGGGACCCCATCGCAGCGTTACAAGCAATATTCAAAAGTCAAAGCAGCAAAGGCTGTTGAAAACGTAACTCAGTATCGCATAAACAAATTAATGGACGAACAGTCTGATTCGAAACAAATCATGAAAAAGGAAAGCAAAAAGAAAGTGAAGGACATTAGAACAGGGTATGATGTTATTATTGTTTTTTTTTTTTTATCAGTATTTAAATAGCCATAAAACAAAATTTTAAAATAATCATATTATAGCTCAGCAAATTACAAGAAAGCTCTTGAAGTTAATTTACTGCCCCATTGCACAGATTTGGCATGGATCGACTTGTCGAAGACTTAATTCAAGAGTCAATCTCTAAAGGGGAGTTCGATAACCTTGCTGGAAAAGGGAAACCTTTGAAAACTCACAGCACAACTCATAACCCTTATGTTGACTTTGTAACTCATAAAATGAATGAGGTATCGTAAACAATCTTATATAATTTTTAAAGGCTTATTTATCTTTTTGATTTTTTTTTTATTAATCTTATTTCACAGGTGTTAATAGACAACGGTTTCACTCCAATGTGGATAACGTTACAAAAAGAGATTCGGGAAGATAGTGAAGAGTTAAGACGAAGACTGATCAAATTGAGAGAAAGTTTGGGACCTCTTCCATTAACGAACAAAGATAATTCTCATTGGGAGCAGATCAAGTCAATAATGAATGATGAAGTCAAATTGATAAATGGAAAAATTGGTATAATTATTTGCACATTTTTATGTTCTTTCTATCGCCATCATAATCATTTCTCTCTGTCAATATTGACTCAGTACATGAATGAAAAGTCTCAACGAAAAATGCTTATTTTGATGGAACTAGCTACTTAAAATCTTGATCTTCAAAAATTAATTTACAATCAGTTTAATTCTTCAAATTATCTTGTGGTAATGACAGGGTTCTTACTTTATCTTTTGGCTTAGGGAATCATTATGATGTCTGAGCGAACAAGGTATGAAGAGTCAAATATCTAACCAATGATTGGTTCCTAAAGACTATAGAGACTTAAGATAAGATTCCTTTATAGGTGCTCACATAAGATAAATTCCTTTAGAGCTGCTCAAGTAAGATACTTTCCTTTAGACCTGCTTATGTAAGACAGATTCTTTAGAGCTTCTCACGTAAGATACTTTCCTTTATAGCTGCTTATGTAAGACAGTTTCCTTTAGAGCTGCTCAAGTAAGATAGATTCCTTTAGAGCTGCTCAAGTAAGATAGATTCCTTTATAGCTGCTCACGTAAGATACTTTCCTTTAGACCTGCTTATGTAAGACAGATTCTTTAGAGCTGCTCACGTAAGATAGATTCCTTTATAGCTGCTCAAGTAAGATAGATTCCTTTAGAGCTGCACAAATAAGATAGATTCCTTTATAGCTACTCAAGTAAGATACTTTCCTTTAAAGCTGCTTATGTAAGACAGATTCCTTTATAGCTGCTAAAGTAAGACAGATTCCTTTAAGCTGCTCAAGTAAGATAGATTCCTTTAGAGCTGCTCAAGTAAGATAGATTCCTTTATAGCTGCTCAAGTAAGATAGATTCCTTTAAGCTGCTCAAGTAAGATAGATTCCTTTAGAGCTGCTCAAGTAAGATAGATTCCTTTATAGCTGCTCAAGTAAGGTAGATTCCTTTATAGCTGCTCAAGTAAGATAGATTCCTTTAGAGCTGCTCAAGTAAGATACTTTCCTTTAAAGCTGCTTATGTAAGACAGATTCCTTTTGAGCTGATCCCGTAGGGTAGATTCCTTTAGATCTGTTCACGTAAGATAAATTCCTTTAGAGCTGCTCACATAAGATAGATTCCCTTAGAGCTGATACCGTAGGATAGATTCCTTTAGACCTGTTCACATAAGATAAATTTCTTTAGATCTGTTCACGTAAGATAAATTCCTTTATAGCTGCTCACGTAAGATAAATTCCTTTAGAGCTGCTCAAGTAGGATAAATTCCTTTATAGCTGCTTATGTAAGACAGATTCCTTTAGAGCTGCTCAAGTAAGATAGATTCCTTTATAGCTGCTCACGTAAGATACTTTCCTTTAGACCTGCTTATGTGAGACAGATTCTTTAGAGCTGCTCAAGTAAGATAGATTCCTTTATAGCTGCTCACGTAAGATACTTTCCTTTAGACCTGCTTATGTGAGACAGATTCCTTTAGAGCTGCTCAAATAAGATAGATTCCTTTATAGCTGCTCATGTAAGTTACTTTCCTTTAGACCTGCTTATGTGAGACAGATTCTTTAGAGCTGCTCACATAAGACAGGTTCCTTTAGAGCTGATCCCATAAGATAGATTCATTTAGATCTACTCACGTAAGATCAGTTCTTGTAGTGCCGATCACCTAAGATGTGAGATAGTAGATAAATAATGTATTTAAAGCATGATATGTTTACATTATGAAAATCTGGTAATAAAAAATAATAAACTATTTTTTAAAGAAGGAGAAATATAAATACTTTTTGTTTTCAGATTCTTATAACTTATTAGTTCCTCTTCTACATCAGCAGATGTTTCATCTTAGTATTGAAAAGGAATGCGAAGAAGCTTTAAAGAAAGGAACTCCTAAAGCAATTTCTGAAACAACAAAAACTGAAAATATAGAAGAGCTGAAGGAAAAAAGTATCGGAAAACTAATATCATCTTTTTTCCGTTGAAGGAAGAAATTATTAGAAATTTTAAAAGAGTGATCGTTTGCTGTGATTCAAAATTTTAGAAGTATAATAAATACATGTATTTTTTGAAACAATTTCCTTTTTTTTATGTTTTATATATTCATAGATACAGTATGTTGTCTAGCAAGCAACCCAATTTAGTTAGACAACTAAACTTTCATTTTAAAAGGTTTTCTCTCTCTGTTACCATAACATTGTCTACGATGTTTTCATCTTCTGGGTGTGTTTACTCTACATTGACAGTTGATTATTAATATTTAATTCGGAGGGATGATGAAACGAAAAAGTTTTAAATTGGTCTACATTTATCTTATATTTTTATATAAAATAATTTAATTTTATTAACTTTCTTGACCAAGCCCCAACAACCTCCACATTTGTTACGTTTAAAGTTCTATCTTTATTATAATTTTTATTTTACCCTACGCTGGAAAAACCATTTCTTAGAATGTCACTTGTTGCATACCACTCAGACCACCAATTCTCTCAACACTAGAAACCACAAAAGTACACTGTGGCAGTCAATGTGTTAATTAAGAATTATATCACCTAATCTGGGAGGTAGTATAGACAGCAAAATGGTCCATATTAACACATTCAGGACTGATGGCTTTGAAAAAAATTTCCACGAGGGCCCAAGTCTTCCTTTTGTACAGTTATTTCGGCAAACATATAATAGAAATAAATAAGTGAAGAAACTTTTGAAATTATGTACTTATAGGGGATTAATTACAATTTAGTTAAGTGTGGAATACGCCACGACAGCAGGCCCGCTGAAGGAATTGTTCTGGTGGATTCAGTATCATACGATACCAGACTCGCAAACCTAATCGGGAATAACATAATGAGGTCCCAAACCAAATACAAAGGGTATAGAACAAGGCCAGGAGTAGTGGGGATAGAAAGAAAGCTATCTGCTGACGCACATGCCACGACTCCGGGCACGAACGTGTTAAGACACTGTTGGAGTGACTGAACATTATTAAAGTCTTTGCATAAAAAGACAGTTTACTCTTTATCCTAGATTGTACTTATAATTTGTATGTAACTAATACATTGATTCAACATAAATACGACTAACAATCCAAATAACATTAATAAAACAGCCGTGACTTGTAATAAAACAGTTGACTTTTAATCAACCTTCAATTCTCGATATCGATACCAATTAAAAACCGGCCAACAAAAGAATCAATCTACATAAACTTTTATGAAAATTCGACCGTTAATTACAAAACTGATAGCATCAATATTGGCAAAAATTATAATTCAATTATAAAAAGATTAAAACTTTAAATTTGAGTTATAATATAAAATTAATATACAGATTATGTTGGCACGCTCGCAGGCTTACTCTCAGTGTGAATCTGACTTGTCTACACAAAAAAATATGGTAAAATTATATTCTCCTTTTTCTCTTATTTTCGTTTTGTTTGTTAAATGGCGTATAAAAATTTATTCTATTAACACCAGGCTATCTACAGGTTGCCACCCTTTTATAATGCCAAAGTACGTGGTTGGTCACTCATTCAGGTACTGGCCATGTCCGACGTTGCTTAACTTCGGGGATCAACGTGGCTATAGCCATTGGCTTTTTCTCTTATTAATCAGGATTTAATGTCACCACCATATTTAATTTTCACGACTATAATTCTAAAACCTTTTCAGACGATTCTTACCCGTATTTAACGTTAACTCTCAAAATTAAAAATGTATGGCCCTTAATATGAAAATTTAAAAATTATAATAGATCTTAACACGACCTAATTTAAGGTAACTAATATATTGGGGTCTCCCGTGGTCTAGTGGCTAGCGCGCAAAATCCATAAGCGGGAGAGGGTGGGTTCAATCCCCACCGGCGACAGGAATTTTCTCATCTCAGGGCTCGCTGAGAAAATTCCTGGCTGCACCCTGGACGTCGGCGCTAATGGCCAAGATTTGTCGATGCGCCGTAAAAAAAAACAAAAAAAACATATATTATATTATTTTGTGCCTCATATATTGTATTTGTATTAGTATTAGTGGCATAGGAGAGGTTTCCTCCTTATTATTGATTTTAGTTTTATTTTACATTGTAGATCCCTTATGATAAACCTAAACAGGTTCGAAGCGTCGCAAATATAAGTTAATGTTCTAAACAATTTTGGGGAGCAACTCCTGTTAGTTACTTCAAGAATCCATTGATCCTTCCTCACCCTCACCTTCAACTTACATGTAAATAATACATTTGAAAAAGTTCAAATATTTTTTTAATATTTAAAATCTTCATACTGGAATCTCTGGCTGTATTCTCAGTTTTACACGTTTGCCTGCCTGCTGAGATCGCATAACTGGTATGTCCAAGTCGCTCCTTTTTTGAACAATATGGCGCCTGATTAGAGTGATCCTGGTTAGTGGTCCTTGGTGGCTGTCCACATCTTCAATCGTCAGTACATTACTAGTATTGTTAATCTTCCTATTCTCCGACGAGCCTCCGTTATTTGAACTTTTTTGATACATCTGCGGATTCTGTTTGGACATCAAGTCCTGGAGGACTTGGAAGTCTACCGCTATTTTCTTGTACATGTTCTTTATTTCGTCTCTATTCGAATTGCCATCTTCTTCCTTCAGTGTTGCCATTAAAGACTTTACTCCTGGGGTTAAGTGATTTTCTCTGCGGACTTTTTCTTTTGATGTGTTTATAAGCAGAGGATACACAGTTGTGCTTACCACATCTATTGAGTATAAATTCTCTTGTGTCTCTGGCTCTTTAGATTTGATACTCTCGTGTGAATTTTCATTTGTTTGAATTAAATCTTCACCAGTTTCGAGTGGGAAAGAAACTTCATCAGAGAAAATAATTCCTGATTTTGGTCCAGGAAATGGTAAGTGGCGTCTTTGAAGGTTCTCATGCTTGATGTTAGAGTTTCTGAAAAAAAAAAAAAAAAAAAAAAAAAAAAAAAAAAAAATTGAAAAAGTATTTTCTTTCTCTTTAGGGGAAAAAATATATTGTTCTAAGGGTTTTACTGTTTCTTTATCAAATGTTTTGTTGAAAACCTGGATACAAGTGCTGGGGTATTCAAAAATATTACGGAAGACACAATTTATTTATTAAATCACTGTATATTACTGTATATAGAAGATCATTGAATTAATTTTCTAATCTTTAAATTAAAAAAAAAATTAACTTGCCAGACTGAGACTTGAACCAAGTTCATTTGATCTTTATGTAGGTGCCTAAAGCGGACTGCTTTATCTATGGACTATAGACGCTCAATGTTATTGCACAATATTTGGGTTTGTGCAATATAGTTGATTGTGAATAGACAATATTGAAAGGTTGTGCAATATATTGTAAAGAAAAACTGCTTTTAAATATATTTAACTAGCGGAATACCCGTGCTTCATAACAGCAGATAAGGAGTTATTTTATTGTGTTAAATAATGTATCAGCAAAATTAACGCTACTACATAATTTTGTGTAGTCTATTATAGCATGGTTCCCATCATACTATAAGTTATTCATCAATTGATAAGTAATCAAAGTATTATGTTTCTTGCCATTGGGGCGCTCCAGACCAGTGTCAAGAAACAGATAACGTAGAGATAACCCGTTATCTATAGGTTAGCAGTAACAACAGTTTAACAAGTAAAGGTTAAAATTCATTGTAAAATAAATGTACATTAAAATTTATGTTCCCAAGATCTCATTTGGAAACACCCATTATATTTGCGAGCATTACCAAGAAGTGTTCTGACTGGGGATGCTGATGGGTGAGGAGGCTGTGCAAGGGTTCGAGATATTATTAGCTTGGATAGACCATCACCAGGTAAAGCGTAAACTCTATGAGGGACAAAATCACAGTTTATTTCTAGTAATTCAAGGTCTACCATCATATGAACCGCAAATAAATATATTTAATGTTATGAAATAGATACAGTTTGGTAATAGCTGACGTGTTATCGTCCTAGTAACGCATGCTGTCTAGGCTTGCCTGCTATACTTAAAAATTTGAATATCAAAAAATCCTTTCTTGGCGAGTGTTTACGTCCTAAAGGAAGTGTTCTTACAAAATTTCAAATTTTACGTCGTGGTTTGGGCGATAATAGGTAAGTGAGTGGTATTTGACAAATATATAGTAAAAGATTGGTTTTAAACTGAGAAAACTTTTTATTTATTATTTTTTTTTTTTTTAAAGTAATCTGAACTATAAATAAATACTCACACATTTTTAATGTAGCAGTAAACATAATGAGTATTAATTAAAAATATTATCGTAAAATAAAAGTAACTATTGCTTGTAACTCGAATGACCATTAGTATTTAAAGCTAAACCAGAATGAAAGAAATCACATGTATTTTGAAAATTTATTTATCAATTGTTGCCACTTACTATAATAGGTGAGGTTATAGGTTATGTTTGCTCTTGAGATTAGATGAATCAATTTAGATTTTTATGTTTGCATAAAGTATTTTCTATTTAATTTAAGAGGCAGCTGTTTTCAATAATAAATATTTATTCATTTAAATTTTAATGTCCATTATAAATAACTCAGAATTTTAGGATTGTTATCTATTGGTCGGGGACGAGGTTAGCTCAGTGGTAGAGCACTCGACTAATGAACTGGAGGACCAGGTTCAAAACCCAAGCGCGCACTAAAAATATTTTCTTCTAGTGCTGCCGTTCGAGGGTTGGATTTGGGGTCCCTAGGCTCACCCAGCCTTTAATTAATTTAATTAATAATGGGTACCTTGGGTGCTAATGACTCTAGCAGTCGAAGCAGACAAGGGGGAAATCAGGCGGCCGGAGCATAGTGTTGACCACACTATCTCCCTAGTGTGCCGTATGGTCAAGAATCAGATACCTCTACAGTATCTGCCCCTCTGGGCCCTTGTGGCCTGTTACGGGACTGATTTTTTATCTATTGGTCATCACCCTTTTCTAGCCAGGATAGGGCTGATGCCTTTTCTTTTTTCCAAAGAAAAGCCACCACCCCTCGTGGGAATCGAATCCAGGTCCTTTGGCAGGTAGTGTTAAGACCTCACACCTTAACACTCACAGCCACCAGGCCTCTAAATAATAAATAAATACATATTAGATCTGGGAACTATTTAAAATACAATATTTAGATCTCATTTCTTAAATTAAAAGATACATATTCCTCTTTAACTCACAGAAGAAAGAAAAAAACAAAGTCTGCACTAACGCTTAAAAGTAGATAAATTTAAGACTTTTTTCACCAAAAATAATATATAATGAAACTTCTACTGTTACATCATATTAAAATATATCGGTACATTATTAAATATACGTAGACGTTTATCAAACGAGAAAAAATATAATAAAATAATAATAACAGAGAAAAATGGTTATATAAATTAAGAGTACAGTGTGAAACCTTATTTTTATTATATTACCATATTCCTATATGAAGAAATGGAAGGTATAGGGTCGTTGTATAATGTTATTGGTTTATTAAAAGTCTGTTACTTATAATAGTAATAAAGTTAAACTTCCTGGCGTTAATAACCCCAACGGTTGACACGCCTTAAATTTAACCAAAAAGAAAAAAAAAGTTAAACTTCTTGAGAGATGTGTCAAACCAATATGGCCGCCATTGGGTTTGCTTATGTGAGAGGTTTTTTTTCCATAGATATAGAAAGGAGAAAACTTTTCTATATCTATGGTTTTTTTTCCAAAACATCCCCTTCCCTCCTTTCATAACTCGATGATAACCATTGAGTTAGTAGATAGTGGAGAGAGTGTTATCAATCTTCCAATGCTTAAAAAGTGTAGGTCTGAAATCGGCCATGCCAGTGTGACAAAAGTACCAGTAGTGACGCGCGAAAATATATGATCGTAAACAAACAATGAATTTGAACGAATATATATATCATATTCTTATTTATTTACATTTATACACATATATAAATGTCAATTTATACGAATACGACACATAAATTCGTTTCATTTCATTGTTTGTTTACAATAATATTCAAAAATTCACCTTTTCGCGCGCTTTTTGTCACACTGGCATGGCCGATTTTAGGCTTCAACTTTTATAGTTTAGATTCCCTCCCCTCCCTTCTAACTCAATGATGATAACAGTCTGGAAAAAATTAACCGCAAAGCTGATTAAAATTTGAAATGATTCTAGATAGATCAATTCTTTAAAAGTTCGGCCCTTAGAGAACTAGTCGTTAAAAGATCGGCTCTTTTAGTTCGATTCTTTAATAAGTTCGGCCCTCGGAGATCGATTCGAAAAATTGATATATCGTGTTCAAAACGATTCAGATGGCCCATCTCTTACCTGGACCGTGGAAGTCTATGAGTTAAATACACTTAAATCTTATAAATTATTTTTGTTTATTTGTGGTGTTTTTATTTCACATTTTTAATTATTTAACGTCGATATGAAAGTACATTTTTCCCACTTGAAACATCATAAACTTGATTGAATGACTTGAGGAAGCCTTTATTAGTTTTATTTGCCAATCTGTGAGCTGGTTCAGCGACCATCGGCTTTTTGACTATTTTTCTTTTCTTATTCGGTTGTTTATTCTTTTTGCTCACACAGTTTTTGTATTGATATCCATTCTCTGTTGCCTTTCCTCTTTCAAGGTTACGTAATAGATCCCTCTTCCCGACAGCCTGGCAATCGAAAAGACCATGTTTTATAGGTTTAACTCTGTTTACATCTTTTAGTGTTAGCACATTGGGTTCTTTGCTCTGATCGTTTTCCATTGATGGCTCTTCATCTATTTGTTGTTCTAGTAGTTCTTCATTGAATCGTACTTTATTTGATTGAACATATTTTGTTTTCTTTTCTTTTTTACTTCCAAAGAATTCATTGCGAAGATTTGTAGCTTCCTCCTTTGTTACTGGCAAATAGAATGAATTGCTGGAACGTTGTATTTTTCTCCCAAAAAATCCTAGAAAAAAATGTATATATTTTAGCGTCCTTTCAAATGATTATTTTATTTCTTATTATTCAAATAACTACACAGGTCTACAACCAAAAATTTGATTTGATGATTTTGGCTAATCTCTGTGTTTCTCGGTGTGCCGAGGCCGAGAATGAAGTCCGTTTTTCTCTATCACGTACAGATTTTTTTCAAATCCATAGAACATAATATACCTGCTATACACATAAATTTGGTAAGAAGTAGTTTTTTTTTCCAAACGATTTCTCTTTTTATAAACAGACATCTTTCACTAGGTGGTGTAGGCAATGACTCCCTCAGTAGATGTTGTAGGCCTGAGGGTGTCTAGGCACGACCTGTTCAGACAGGAACGTACTTGTTTGGTCTCAGATGTCACCGTCTGAAGCTAAACGAGATTGAACCTGTTGTATCAGGAACTTGGAGCTAAATTTCTGTTCATTCTCTCAGTTCAGTAGTATCAACTGAAGTGAACACATTCACTGAGGTCTCTTAGTTGTGTCAAAGTGATTAAGAACGTATTTTAAGGTTTGAAAGTGCATTTAGACAAAATGTCTCATCGTCGTAGTGTTACCAGTCCAGACTACTTCTGTTTTATCTGTGGCGAGTACACAGTTAAGAAATACCAACGAAATATAACAGGTTTTGTCAAAAATGTATATTATGCATATTTTGCTTTGAGAATAGGAGATCAAGATAAAGTGTGGGCTCCAAGGATATATCAACAAAGGAGAGTTAAAATCTTTCGGATTTGCTATCCCAATGATGTGGAGGGAGCAAAAAAAAACCACGTTAATGACTGTTACTTTTGTAATTGTCATGTTCAAGGCTATAATTCCAAAAATCATAAGCTCATTAACTACCCTAATGTGGAATCTGCTAGTCGTCCGGTACCACACGGTCCTGGATTGACAGTTCCTCAGCCCCCTCGTGACTTGGGCAGTATAGATAGGGAAGCTAATAGAGAAGACTGTATGTCGGAGACCGATGAAGTACACAGTGAGTTCAAAGCAAGCAGTTCAGAAGATGAACCTCAGCTTATTTCTCAACAGGAGTTGAACGACTTAGTGAGAGATCTTGGACTTCCAAAAGATGCAGCTCAGTTACTTGGCTCCCGTCATAAAAAAAAAAAATTATTACAGCCAGGCACTTCTTTTTCATGGTATCGACACAGTGAAGCAGTTTTTGTTCCTTACTTTGCTCTGGATGAGAATCTTATTTATTGCAAAGACATTCTTGGTCTGATGGGTCAATTTGGTATACAATATGACCCGATTCATTGGCGTCTATTCATAGACTCATCAAAGCGAAGTCTAAAGGCTGTTTTGTTGCACAATGGCAATACTTATGCTTCAGTTCCAGTTGGCCATTCGGTACATTTAAAAGAAACATACGAAAATTTGTCATTAGTTCTCGAACGAATTCATTATAATGAGCATAACTGGTTGATATGTGGAGACTTGAAAGTACTTACTATGCTCTTAGGTCAGCAATCAGGGTACACCAAGTTCCCTTGTTTTTTATGTTTATGGGATAGCCGAGACAGAAATTCCCATTGGAACAACAAAGACTGGCCATCACGAGGAGCTCTGTCGCCAGGCCAAAAAAATGTAATTAGGAGAAGTTTGGTTCCTTCTGACAAAATCCTGCTACCTCCTCTACACATAAAGCTCGGGATAAAACAATTCGTAAAGTCTCTCAATAAAGAAGGTGAATGTTTTAAGTACTTATGCTCCAAGTTCCCACGATTAAGTGATGCAAAGCTAATAGAGGGGATCTTTGTAGGCCCAGATATTCGGAAACTTTTCACAGATCCACATTTCACTCAGACCATGAATGAGAAGGAGAAGGAAGTTTGGAATTCTTTTAAAGATGTTGTTGAGAAGTTCCTTGGTAACGTGAAGGATCCCAACTACAGAAGTATCGTGGAACGCATGTTGAAGGCATTTCAATTACAAGGTTGCAACATGAGTTTGAAGGTTCACTTCTTACATTCGCATGTGGACTATTTTCCGGAAAACTTAGGGGAAGTAAGTGAAGAACAAGGGGAAAGGTTCCATCAGGACATCCAGGAAATGGAACGTAGGTATCAGGGCAAATGGAACGTAAACATGATGGCTGACTATTGTTGGATGCTGCAGCGTGAATCATCTGAAGAGTCCTACACCCTGAAACGAACACGGAGAAATTTTCAAGAGAAAAAAATACGTTTTCATAAAAATAATAACTAAATATGCCACTGTTAATTCTGAAGCTGTTATTTCTACACATTTATGTATTTTGTACAGTAAACAACATTGAAATTTACTAAAAGATCATGGAAATAAATGAAAACTCTTATTCGCCAATTCTGTTTTCTTTTAATGTTAGTACCTCTGCCCTTACTTGAGATTGAACAATTTCCTAACGTGATAGAGAGGGACTGACCTCATGTTCGGCTTCAGCACGCCAAGGAGCATAGAGATTGACCAAAATCATCAAATCAAATTTCAGAAAGATTATTTTTGTAGACCTGTGCTATTAATGCAGGTCGAAGGACCTGTTCGGATGGAGCTAAAACGATAGAGCCTCTTCTTCATCTGAAGATATTTCTTCTATACATTTCTTTATGAGTGCGTTTACAGTGAGTTTGTATGTTTAGAGTGTATTTGTCAGTAAGTGTGTGTGTGTATGACGACGACATATTGCTATATGTATATAGCAATTTTAGGTTCAGATTTAGGTGTAAGGTTATATCCGGTTCTTTAGTTTTAGAGTTTAATTTAGTTTCAGATTAAATAATAGTCAAATTAATTAACAAAACAAAAAAAAAAAAAATACAAAAACATTTTAGAATACCAGTAAATTATTAATATGTTTCATCATTTGTTTAAAATAAAGCAATATTCAAGGGTACTAATGACCGAAGCCGAAGCAACCCCCAAATGTATATATATATATATATATATATATATATATATATATATATATATATATATATATACTTATAATACTTCTATAAAACACATATTATCTTGAATGAACCAAATAATAAAAGCCCGTTCCCGCTGCAGTGTGGAGTATCCCGCGGTACTCTACACTGCACCTGGAGTGGGATTCCTGCTCCTGCTCCCACACCGCGCCGTGCCGCGCCGGTTTGAGAGAACATTTAAAAGAGATTTATTCATGTTTGTTTTGTATTTTTAGTGTTATTTTAAGCATTTTCTGCGGCTACCCACCTTGCCGAGGAATTTACTCCGTTGTGAAGCGTGACGGACTTCTTAAGTACTAAATAAAAATGTTTTTTTTGTAGTCTTGAAGCATATTTTCTGACCCATCTAGTTCCAGAGAGATGATATACTACCTACCTCTTTGTCTTAGTATGTCCTCGAAGGTAGTTTCTCGTACATATTCCTTCATGACTAGTTCCTTCTCCTTTGGCGGTTTTCTCCAATATTCCGACCTCGTAGTTACTCCGGTGCTTGCCCAGCGACGCCTCAGCTGTTCTCTTCTCGCCTGTTCCCTTCTTACTTCATCCGAAGGCTGGCTTTTTCTCACGAGTTCTTCTAAGACTAAAATCTCCGCATTAAGCGCTTCGTCCTTCATCTCATTTGCGTCTGTCATCCTCTTCGTCGAGGCATCCATAATGTATTGTACTTGTGAACTTCTCATTTCTTTCTTTTTAGTTATAATCCTAGAGTAAACATCGCCTTCTGATCTTCCAGATTTGAAATTGGACAGATATTCATTTCTCAAATTGGGTGGTAGAGTCGATGTCCTTTCTGCCAAATTGGCCCTCACGAATTCGTTTCTTGCGCTCAACATCCTGTCTCTATGCGTTCGTCTTGCCATTTCGTCCCTCCAGAAAACCTTGTTCTTTGGACGATATTCCAATTCCTGATCATCACCGAAGGATGTAGCCAGTATCGTCAGAGGTTTAGTACTTTTCATTTTTATCGTTTCATGTTCTGCACTAAACCTTCTGTCTTCTGCTGTTCTGATTCCACGTAGGATCATGCTCATTTCCTTCTTAGAAATATTATCTACAGACAATAATTCTGCTGTTTCATTTTGAACGTATGTTTTAGGTTTAAGTTTTTCTATATCATCCATGAGGGGTTTCGTGTTTTCAATAACAGTCTCTTCAACTTCTTCCTCCTCCTCGTCCAAAATTTTTTTGTCTTCTACTGAACCCTTCGATAATGCTATTACTTCTAGAGATGGCTGTTTAGGCGATGTCGAAGGCTCGTCTGATTTCAGCCGTTGAGTTTTACTTCGCAAAGATTGCTTTTTAATTTGAAGTTTAGATTTTTTATTGTGTACGTCGTCGCTTTCAAGTAAGTTTGTTATCGATGTTACATAAATTCTCATTTTTGAGCCCCTTCCGACCTTTTCGATTTTTCTATCTTCTGTCTCCTCAATATATTCCTTATCATCTAACGGTTCCTTTTCTTTAGAAAGATACTTTTCACGAATATCTATTTGGGAATCGTCTCCCAGTCCCTGAATTGACGATGTTTTCGTTTCCTCGTCGAAAAGTATCGTTATTCTGCCTATTTCCTAAAATAAAACAAATATGTAAGTTGAAGGTGAGGGTGGGGAAGAATCAATCGATTCTTGAAATAACATGCAGGAGTTGCTCCACAAAATTGTTTAAAACATTAACTTAAAATTGCGACATTTCGAACCTGTTCAGGTTCATCAACAGGCATCGTATATTAAGTGGTGTTAAGGTCATTGTAATTGTTAAATCCCATTTTAAGGTCCATAAATATTGGATTTTATTACTCAACATAACACAGTGTGAATATAACTTGTCCACTCAACAAATCATGAAGATTCATACCCGTATTTAACGTGCACCCTCAAAACTCAATATTTATCGACCATGAAATGAAATTTAACAATTACAATAGACCTTGACACAACTTAATATAAGATGCTGATGATGAACCAAAACAGGTTCGAAACGTCGCTAATATAAGTTAATGTTTTAAAAAATTTTGGGGAACAACTGCCAATTTCATCAATAAAACAAATAATTAAAAACATATTTACGAATTTATACGCATGTAGGGATCAGCAGCTTAGCGCGTTTTAGCAATTTCCTTATCCTCGAGAAGTCAAGGAATAGTTGGGTTTCGAGTCAAGAAAAAAAAAAAAAAATATCAGTCCCGTAACAGGCCACGAGAGCCCTGAGGGGCAGATAATGTAGAGGTATCTGATTCAAGACCATACGGCGTACTATGGATATAGTGTGGTCAGTACTATGCTCCGGCCGCCTGATTATTCTCTTTGCAGGTACCTATTAATAATTTAATTAAACGCTGGGTAGGCCTACGGACGGCCAGGGAGGTAGAATCCAACCCACGAACGAAGACAGAGAGAAAACTTTATTTAAAACGAAATAAAATGGGCTGCTCAATTAAATTGGGTTGCTAGGTACACAGCGTGCTTATCATCCATTCGGAAATAGGGTTAATTTTCAGACTGAAGATGTAAGGATTTCGAAATGAGGAATAGAGAATAAAGAAGATGGAGACGAAAGAAGGAGATAGTGATGGATGGGAAGGAATTGATAGAATTGAAATTAAAGTCTAAAGTATTTAAAGAGACAGTGTGAATTGATGATAAGTACTCAGTGACTATAGATATGATTGGCAATTATGCCCAATGTGTCCACTAATATAGACTCAGCTAATGCTGTCAGGTTGTCTGTTGAAACTCCTTCGAGGAAGATGACTGTGTCCTTCGGTATGGTCCCTCTTGATCCGAACCACAGTCCTTTAACAATATATTTTCTCTTCCCGTATTGCTCTCGAAATTTCTCTTCGTAGTACGCCGTGCATTTTGAATATATGGATTTCTTTTCGGCATCTACTTTTTCGGCCTCTTTGGTGTCATTAGTTTCATAGCGTACCGTCGGATCGAGGATAAATGCCGATTCGTCGTATTTAGGGAAGGCTATGATATCGGCATATCTTGGTGCTCCGTCCTCATCAATTCCGTACACTTCTTCGAAACATTGAAACTCCTTTTCTTTGAGGTTATCTATAATTCTATGCTTCATATTGTGGTGCCTCCGGGTGACGAGGAGCATGCTGTCAGGACAACTACCAAGCACACGGGCTGGTGTTTCGGTCTCCTTGCCGCATTTGCGACAGAGGGTTCCTAAATCAGCTGCTCCTGCCAGACCAGGAACACCACGCAGTGGCACATAGTTCACGTTAAGTTTCAATGCGTTCGTCAACTCGAAACTAGAAAGGAGTTTTTTCTCGCAAATGAATTTGTTACTGTTTGGAAACTCCTTAAAGTGAACCACGCCGATTCCTTGCCATTTGGACGTCGCCCATTCATCAAATGACTTTTCCCGTAGGGTCCTTCGAATTGTCCTTATGCTATGATTCCCTCCGATGTCTTCGATATTCATTTTAAGTCTTCTACAGCATTCTTCCGATTCGCTTTCGTAGTCGAAGAGATTTGCAAATAATTGGTCAGACACTTTTTCGACCTTTTGTGCCATCGACCAATGCTGCAGTGGAGCTTCCCATTCACTCCTCATTAGTCCAAGACCTCAAATAAAAATAAAAATCTTCAGTGCTTGCTCAGGATTTGAACTCAGGTCCTTCAGCATATTAGTTTAGTGCTCTACCACTGAGCTAACCTCGCCCCCTTGGGTCAAGAGCAAAAGTCAAATTTCGGACAATTCTGTAATTTGATTGTTTTGGAAGTCTTCATCAGCTAAAAAAAGAAATATACAAATGGCTAAATTATAGATTTGACCGAAAATCTGTCTGTTTTTCTTATTATTATGAACAAGTCAAGACCTCTTTTACTTATTAATCATAAGGTATAATCAGTTAGTAGTTAGTCCTTATCATCTAGAAAAAGTCCGTCACGCAGGAGCTGCATAACTTTCCTCAGAATTTGGGTAGTGTAGACTGCTTTCCAGAACAATTTGCTTAAAATATCCTACATAAATAAAATAAAAACATGAATAGTTCTCTTTTAAATTTGTAATGAGTAACTGATCAATTATTAATTTGCTTCCAGAGTTATGTTTACACATGGTACCTACTACACTACGTAATAAATACAAAAAAACCTCATATTATCCTATTTTGATCTAACGCAGGAAAAGGATACACTCACTCTAGTGGTAGAAAGCGCTCCTTGCGGCGGCTTTGTGAACCTACGTCTGGCGGGCTTTTCTATTGAAATATATTACAAATTAAACCCCCGCTTTCCGATTGACCGATTCAGCTCATTTTTAACACTCCTTTCTCATGAGTTACCCACGACTTATACCGCGTTTCGTTACAATACAGCAGAAATTACGACCGGTATGAGTATATTAGGAATTTGGGTCCGGAGTAAACCCCCCCTTCTAATGAACCAATTTAGTTTATTTTTACAACACATATTTACCTGTGGATTACCACTACGAATACCGAGTTTCGTCGAAATATACCGAAAATCACGGCTGGTAGTGGCGAATTGGTATTGTGGGTCCGGAGTAAACCCCCCCCCCCCTTCTAATGAACCGATTTAGTTCATTTTTATATCTCACTTTTCTCTCTATATTACCACTACTAATACCAAGTTTCGTTGAAATATAACAAATATTACGGCTGACATGGTCAAATTAGTGTTTTGGGTTCGGGGTAAACCCCCCCTTCCGGTGGACCGACTTTGGTGGTTAACGAACTCGTTCAATCGTTTGCTAATTGAATGCTATATACCAAGTTTTGTGACGAAAAAACAAAAACTCTGGCCGCTATCGTGTTAACAGACACATATATATATATATATATATATATATATATATATATATATATATATATATATATATAGATAGATATACATAAATTTTAACGGGGGTCATTTTCGGTGTCTACTAGGTAGGATCGATAAAGATTTGAAGAAATTTTTCAAAAATTCTGTCATGAGTCCAACCTCAATAGCTACTTTCCTTCGGAGGAAAGTGCTAAAAGGATTGATCAATCATCAATCGTTAGACACATTATGAATATTCATTTAATCAAATTAATCTCAGTTTGCCCCACACTGTGATTATAGGTTTAAGTTCCCGAAAACGTTCTAAATAACGTAAAAAATCTGTGGACATTCTGAACTTTTATTCATTAGTTAAAACGCTAATTCACTTTCAGAGATCTTTTGATAACCGTTATTTCAGTTCCCCGGAGGAAAAGGACACCGTGTCTATTTTTTTATTTAATTAAGTTAACAATACGTTCTTAATGTAGATTTTTCGATACATATTATGGTGTAGGGCACTATGCCCTGTTCCCATAAGTGAGGAGGATAATACAGTGAAAAATAATAATTTCATCAAAGGGGAAAGACACCATGTGGAAGACTTGGTTTTGTTTGACTATGATCGATACATTAAATTACCTATCATGATCAATAGGCAATAACTATGTAAACAAATTTCTTTAAACTGTTTCTGTAAGTAACAAAGAAACAACGTTTAATAGTTGAAAAATATGGAAAATTGCTACTCCTGAACAATTACAAATATGTGACAGGTGCCTTTTACCTTCGGGGTATAGATATATAAATTCTTGTTATTTGTAACCAGGTTACAAACGGAGAAAGCTACATTAGCGTTTCCCGAAGAAAATGAGGTTACAATTTTTGAAAAAGCCTTCAAATCTTCATTGATCCTAACTAATAGATAACGAAAATCATTCCCGAATTTAGTAAGTAATCGTGAAATCGATCCATATCGTAGATTGATCTTCTGTCCTAGAAGATCGTTCTTTTAAATCAATCTGAACTACCCTATCTTTTTTATGGATCGATCTTTTCATTTCGATGCGAATCAATTCAAATCCGAAAATCGCACATCACTAATCTACATTAAAGCGTGTTCCACGTTACAACGTCATAACGGGAGAAGTGCTTCACATACCTCGGTGGGTTTTGCCACTGCTTCTTTAGAAGTGAGCTGAGGTTTCCGTAAACCCGAGTCGACCTTGGCTTGAGCTACCTTCATACTCGTTTGGACTTTAGGTTTGGAAGGTTTTTCCTCCAAAGGAGCTTCCACTGTTTCCAATTCTTCGTCATCCATTGGTTCTTCTACTGCAATAAAATGACTGTATGATAATGTATTTAGCACTTTTCTCCAAAGAAATGTAGCTATGGAAATTTTTTTGAAATATTTCTTCAAATTTTCATCGACCCTACCTCTACAATAGGGTCAATTCACACCATATTACCAAATTTTAATACGCGCCCGTGCCAGCACATCTCAGATATTTTTCCAACAATTGTTCATGAATAGCGATTTATGAGATAATCTCAAATTAATTTAGGTAATTACGTATTAGGTACACCGCAGGATCTGTGTCTCCTTCAGAGATCTGGATCATCAGCGCAAGCGCTAACTCAATTATTGTGGACAATTCTATTGGCCGTTATGCTTGTAGTAACAGTCTTGTTTACTTTCTGTTTTTAACAGAATTAATTAGTACTTTTGTGTTCTGACACAGGAGTTCATACAGCCAGGCAACATTTGGTGTCATATTTAGTTGAGTTCATATGGCGACAACATAATAGCAAGGAAAAGGGAGACTATTTTAAAGCCATTTTAAATTGTAAAAACCAGTGATCTATATTATAAACGATTGAGCGAGCGAAGCGAGCGGAAACGCATAACAATTATGCCATTGACATATGTGCTACGCGTGTCCACTCGCTCAATGTTATATAGAAACTTTAGTCAACCAAACTCGTTGATAAATCGTCTTTCCGTGGCCATATTGGAAAGAATTCAATTGACTTCTGCACCTGCGCTGATGATCCAGATCTCAGACCGAGACCCTGATTAGCCTGTGGTGTAGCTAATACACAAGTACCTTGATTTTTTTTTCAGTTTTTTCATATTAAAAATTGAAATTGAGGTAATTTTTGATAATTGTTTTTTTCATTGTACCCCTTTATCTCAGAAACCGTAGACAGAACGAAACCCATATGCTTCGAAAATGTCCAAATAACATGCTCCTCATTAACAGGCAACATCATAACATCTTCCAAGAAAAAGATTTAGAATGTCTCAAATTAATTAATGGTGTCGATTCGCTAAGGTTTGCTGATACTGTTGCCTTTAAAGAGAAATCGAAGACGGTTTACATAATCGACCCAACAATTAGGTACGAGACGAATCCTCTGCTGGCAAGAGACATTAGAGAAACAAATCCACAAAAACTTCAAATGCATGACATTCTACCAAGAAAAGGACAGGAAACATTCGGAAGAAGAGAGTATATAGTCCAAGGCCTATGGTTCAGGGCGAGAGGGACGATCCCCTGACAAAGTGATTTGCTACAAGAACTAGGCGTGGATACCAACAAACTCTGTATCTTTGCGGAATCGAATCATATTGATTCACTGGGGATACTCAGCTACCACATACGTATACGGGAGCTTAACAGCTGCTTATCAATCTTTCCAAAATTCATCTCACCAAATTTACGTCCAGACCAACAGAAGTAATTGAATAAATATAACATTTCATTCCAAGTTATTTTTTCCTAAATTCGTCATCAAAATTTCTTTTATTAGCAAAGTCGTAATTAATTACAATTAAATAGCATTTGAATCAATTGAAATGAATTATCGATAGATTGAATAGTACCTATGCTTTGTGTTTACCAACCAAATATATTTGGGCAGCCAACTTTGTTTTCTTTTGAATCAAGAATTTTTTTTTTTTTTAACGAATCCGTCTGTTCTTGATATCAAATTAAAGCTTATGCTTTTCTCTATCAAAATAACCATTAAATAAATACAATGTGCAATAGAGGATGCCCCCCACCCATCCTGCAAAGTTATTTTTGATACTTCTTATAATAGATAGATTCAGTAAGTCATATCTCACAAATCACAAATACCACATGTATAATACTTTTTTTCTAGAATGAGCAAACCATTTACTTATTAAGGTAAACAAATAAAAACATATATGCCAACCAGGACGCCGCTGGAAAGAAATACCGTAGGTTTGGAAAAAGTACTTTCTAACCTTGTAGAGGTGTCCTCTAGCCCTTATTGCAGTAGAAAAATCAACGGAATGGAACCATAGTTCACCGTATCAAACCACGGTACTGCTCAAGAATTGCTTATGTTGACAGTTTAATATGGCCAGAGGGCCTCACAGTCATAATACAATTTCAGAAACATACCATCCTCCGTTTGTGCTCTATAGTTCTTTTCCAGGGTCTCGATTGTCTGTAACAAATAAAATAGAAAATAGAAAAATATGTATACATTACTTTATTATATTAATAAATGTTTTATTACGATGTTTTTGTAATGCCAAAATGTCAATTATGGAATTTAATTGATAATTAATATTGAATAAAAACACCATGCACGCAGGATTATATTACATTTTTTTTTTCGCACTCTCACGCAGTTTGTGATCTCTTAGCACTTTCCTCCGAAGGAAAGTAGCTATTGAGCTTGCACTCATAACGTATTTTTTGAAAAAATTGTTCAAATCTTTATTTGGGTTTACTCTGGTGCGAAATTACTAATTTGCTCATACCGGTCGTAATTTCTGTTGTACTGTAACAAAATATAATATCACGAGGAAACGCGCTAAAAGATGTAAATTCTGTTAAATGATTTCATTAGGCCGATCATTTTTTAGAATCGTTATAATATTTAACTTACATTTAAAATTTCCTGGAGGATCCTCTTTTTTAGCTCATTTTCGGGGCGGATTTTTGGTGCTTCAACTGAAATAAGAGAAGAAACATTAGATGCCTGGTTAATTGAGGCAGAATTATTCAGTTGTTTAATAATAATATTTATAATAATAACAATCTGCATCTTTAGTCCACGGTGGTAAAAAGCTGATAGAATAGTCAAATTTATTAAAATTTTAGTGACCCCATTTTAGGATATACAATTTAAATTGTGTATTGAGATGTATGGTCTATTTTATCTCTAATGCATCTTATTTCTTTATTTATTCTGTTTTTTATTTCTTTATGTAAGTGAGTGATTTTCGGAGTACATATAAAGATTCTTTTGATTAACCAATAAGCAAAAACAATTTTATTATAAACAAAGACTAATGTATTATTCTCAAGTATAAAATGATGACTTCTTACCAAAGAATTCTGATTTTTCGTAGTGCCTGATCACTTCCTCCTGTTGTAATAACAAAATACAGTCTGATTACATGAATAAAAAAAAATGTTTTCCAAATAATTTTTTTTCTTAATTATTTCCAATATGTTCTTCTGTCTTCTTTCACCCTTGATTCCGGAGTGTCCCCCTACCTTTAATTAGAGCAAAACGTGTGTGTACGTAGTGTGGGAAGGATGGGACATCACCGTTATCGTTTGAAAGAATGTGTTCAGAATGGCTCCTTCGCGCTAAAGCACATTTATTGGTTTTGACATAGAAATCAGAAAAAAAGATTCAAATTGATTGACTTCTAAAACAACGAGGTACCATTTTAAAGGTTATTAAAAGAAGCAACTTTTGAGGTAGAGGCAAGCTTCTACCAAGTCTACAAATAGCTGATTAAGAAAATATTGAATAATTTAAGAAAACGCTAATATCAATAGTTCACATCTATATGGCTTTTAGTATAGCTCTTAATTTACATGGACATATTTCAATAACGGGTGTTTCTTATTGGGAAATTTAATGTAGATTCTAAAAATGTGGTCGTTATTTACGATGGGGGCGGGGGAAAGCAGGCAGTCTGAGCATAGTACTGACCGCACTATCTCCCTAGTGTGTTGTATGTTCAAGAATCAGAGACCTTTACAGAATGTGCCCCTCTGGGCTTATTTCAGCATGCCTCTGCCAGTTTAGTTTCTATAATACCTATCTAAAATGAAAAATAACATAAATCAATTTAATCTTAGATATAAATATTTTTAAGAGTTTAACCGTCAATTTTAAAATATCATCCGTTGAAGAGAAATCCAAGTATTCCTGGTAGTGAATTATATCCTTCTTCCTCTTCTGCACTGTGTCGACAACCTGAAAAATTAGGATTTTAAAAATTAAACGTGGAATTTAAAATTTGTAAGAGGTTTTGACCATAGTTCATCAGATGGCGAATGATTGTCACAGGCTCTTTTAGCCTTTGATATCAAATCAAATTATTTTATGATTACAATATAATGGTAAATATCAACAGATGGACAGTGTAAATTTTTACACGATATAAAACTCATAAAATCTTTAAAGATATGAATAAAACAAGCTACCATCTTACAGAACTACTTGCAGATCATGGAACAATAAATAAATACAATAAATAGTGATTTTCACAAATACAAACTCACTGAATTTGAATATACACTTGTTACAACTATACCGAACAAACATAGAAACATTTTATTTACGAATGCATATTTACTGAACTCTTCCGGACATAATTTTGTGTTATTTTATTTTAGGGGCTTCGCATCTAAGGCGATGAGCCCCCAGGACTGAATTAAGCAATACTATAAAAAAAAATAAGTCAAAACGTATAAGTCCAAAATAGCTTTATGAGAAGTACCATTATGTTCTGCAAAATTTTATTAAATCAATAAACAAGGAAAGTTCTGAAAGGATAATGTTGAATGGTTCACTTGACGTAATTACTTGCAGGCATTAGAGGATTTATCTTCAAAGAATGTGAAGGCGTCCTCCACAATAAGCTGTAGTACTTATTCAAGGATGTTTCGACATGTTCCGAGATAAATCCAAAATATTAAAAGCCATAGATCGGACTACAGGAGATTTAGATAACTCGGGAACCATGTCTATATTAACCACTATCTGTAATTGATTTAATTTTTATATTAATACTAATAAATAACTTCATTTACAAGAATTAACTACACGCTCATAGCATCCATTCTCTAGGAGAACCTGTCACCGTGCCAAGATAGGCGAGAGCGATGTCGGTGTCGGGGCGGGAGCTGGGGATACACAGAGGGGTAGGTCCAAATGAAAAGGCAGGTCACAGTTTCTAGGAGGCCTACTGGCTTGGAAGGTGAGGTACCAATGGTGGTTCGGCTTCAACTGACTGACTATACCGCAGTCCCCGATCTTAAGCTGATGGGTGGACCGGAAAGGAGACAGTCAGCCAGTGGAGGGGGTAGTCTGTCGAGGTGGGAGGCAGGGTGGGGGAAGGACACCGTTATACCGTATCAAACCTAACACTCATACAGAACTCTCCCGGCAAGTTCTCACCAGAGATTATTGGAACATCTCCCGTTTTTTCTTCGATTTTATAATTCTAACAATGCCTATATTTAAAAACTTTAAATGTGAAAAATGTTATAGGGCCAAAAACACCACGAGAATAACAAAACAACCAACAAAAAGGTATAGCAAAACACCACCCAATGCCAAAGGAATAATAAAATTCCCGAAGCAGCATCACGACATCAATACTCTACATGACAAGATCATACACACCTATTACTGTAAGAGAAATTACTTTTGGTGTATTTGCATTTTTATGCCACACCTTTCTTAGTTCTTGGAAGTTTAAGGTAGTAACTTTAACTTATTTAATTATTACCTTTTTTATGAAATCAGGGTCAAGATCTTCTTTGTTCTCTCTAGAAGACAGAATCTTCATTGTGGCCTGATATATAGGATCATCCTTTTGCTCCTAAAAATATAAAATAAATGTAAGAAATTCATTTTATTTGCATTCAGTAGTAATGCTTATTTCGATCTATGTTCTTTTAGTTTCGGACCAAATACATAACTTGAAACATTTTAAGAATCAGCCCAACCCATCTAAAATGTTTAAGTTGAGTTACTGTAAGAGGCAATAGATCCACTCCAGTGTGTAATATCTTAGGACCATTGTCCGATTACTTAATTCTCCAGCCGGAAGATGAAAACTATATGTTGTAAAACAGAGAAACTTTTCCCACCTAACAGAATATATGTTATTGTCCTAATTGGTTTTATTGGTCTAACGTCCTGAAACATCATAAGTACGTATTAAAGAACATACGATATGTAATGTCGTATATTTGGACTATGGCTGCCTCAATTGTTTACTTAAAAATGGAAAAAAGTGTTCCCAAATACCAGCCACATTATAAGATCTAAGGATACTAATTCTACACCACCTTCTATCAGTGATACCTGAAAAATAACATTCTGAAATCTTTTTATTTTCTCCGTAGGTAGATCTTGTGACTGAGCATCCAAGGCGTTCCATGACTGTCTTCGCCCTTTAGACATCTTTCTTGGTTGGTTTCGATGATATCTGAAGTACCACTAAATTGGGAAATCCGTGAATATAAAATTTACTGGCTACAGGAAATTATTAATTTACAAAATTAATGAAATGAGAGATAATTTAATCTAACCAACATGTGGTTTCGATAAACATTAAACATTAATATGTAATAATTTTATGGCATTTCGTTTTTTCGAAAGAGAAGCCACCATCCCTAGTAGGAATCGAACCCACGACCTTAGCCACGGAGTGCACATGCCTTAGTACTCAGCGGGCCACTTTGATCAATAGTATATAACCAGTAATCTACTTACTTCACTCTACGCTACGCTCGCTCAAGGTAGATCAGCAAACAAGCACCTCTGGCAAGGAGGAGGAAGTATTATATATATAATACCGAATGCCCATGCTGGCGATAAATCGGCTCATTCGCGGCGTTGACGAGTACAAGTGTGCGCGCGAGATGGTGGAAACGTACATAACGTGTTAAGCCCTCGCCGTCTAACGCTCGCTAGATTAGGGCTGCCCTGTGGGGTTTCGCAATCCATGGGAGATCGCTAGATGGGCTTCGGGAAGAGGACCTTATACACACAGCTCCCGCCCTGTAGTAGAGTGCTTGAGTCTCGCTCGTTTATAGAATGCCTCCAAATTGTGGCCACTCCACTGTAGTGCATCAAACCTTATGGCCACTACGCTGCGACGGGCGATCACAACGTGGGCCCTGCCACCGACACCAACCGTAATAGCATTTTGAGACTCACAGCCGACTGCCATGAGCCCCTAAGCACCAGAATGGTTACTGTTCCGTAAGTGGCTTAAACCACCCCCTACGGTTTCCTTCCAGAGGAGTATCAAGCGAGGACATACTTCATCTCCCAAGGAGGGCAGTTTCCGTGCCTGTGACATAGCCGCTCATTGTTGGCCGTGCCGATGAGCGAGGCGCCCGACACAAGAATGACCCCAAGCCCACGAGCCACTCCAACCAGCACGTGGGACGGATCCCGCAGGGTTGCCCCGGACGTCAGAGTCGGCACTACAGATCCTGGAGGTCTCCCCTCCTACCTAGGTAGGATTGGGCCCTAGTCTAGTCGGTTGGCCTGTTGACGAGTACAGGGAAAAAAGCCGTATTTTCGTGTCTTCGAATTCTGGGGCACTGAGACTCGTCAGTAGTAAATGTGCAGAGTACATTCTGTCGCCTTTTCACAGTGAACAAATAAGCAGATATATATCAGGTGAATACGTATCACTCCTTCCTCGCGAAAACCTTTTGAACGCTACATGCAATACACGGGAGTAGTGCGGGTCACGCGGAATTCATTTGGCCAGTGGTGCTCTACTGATATCAGTCAAGTGAAACTTCTTCAGCAGTGGCGGCTAAAGGGGTAGGCTTGGGAGGGGCTTAGCCCCCAAAATGAAACTTCACAATCTTTTTCAGTTAAGTTAGAAAAGTAAATTGTTTAGGCAGATTAATAGTAATAAGTTCTAGTAAATGTATGTTCTTAGTTTATCAAATACTTCCTTAATGATTTCCAGGTGCCTGGGTATAAAAATAGCATTCTAAACCCCTAGGCAGGGAGGTAAACCCATACAAAATTATCCCCCCCCCCCCCCAGAAATGTTTGTCTAGAGCTGCCTATGGTCTTTAGGGGCACTAAAAAAAAAAAAAAAATCAGTCCCGTAACAGGCCACGAGGGCCCTGAGGGGCAGATACTATAGAGGTATCTGATTCATGACCATACGGCACACTAGGGAGATAGTGTGGTCAGTACTATGCTCCGGCCGCCTGATTTTCCCCTTGGCCGCTTCGACTGCTAGAGTCATTAGCACCCAAGGTACCCATTATTAAATTAATTAAAGGCTGGGTCGGCCTAGGGACGGTCAGGGAGGCCGAATTCAACCCATGAACGAAGACACTAGAAGAAAACATCTTTAGTGCTTGCTCGGGATTTGAACTCAGGCCTCAAGCTTATTAGTCCAGTGCTCTACCACTGAGCTAACCTCGCCCTTAGGGGCACTAAGACTAGTTAGAAACTTAATTATTCATCTTAATCATAGGACGACAAACCTTCTGCAATAGGGTTATGTCCTAACTGATTGTGAGATCACCTGCAAGCATAAATGCGGCACTAAATATTAAACTTCATCCACCATTCAACCAACATGAAGTTCTCGGCACTAAAAGGAGAGTAACTATGCTTTCCTTGAAATTCTTTGTTGGATCATGCTCTCAACTGCTGAAGTTGCAGGTTTGTAATGCATAACCTCAAGTAAATTACTGTACTTGAAGTCTATTGCGTTTTTATCTATCAACCTTTCTTCATTTACCTAAATAATTTTTTTATGAAATCTGATAACTAATTTTATTTATCTAAATCATTCTCTAAAATTCCATCCATACTCTAGTACAATCCTTCGGTAAAGGGCATCATATGATTTGGACTTATGAATTATTTCTGCCATTTCTCGGAGGCATGTTACACCTTAACAGAGAAATATATATCAGCCAAAATCACACTAGATCTACCACACATTAAAGCAGACGCAGAAGAACCTAATATTCTTGGACAAGTCCCCACCTACCTAGGCAGTTGGCCTACTACCTTAACTCTTTCAGGACTGTTAGCTTCGAAAAGAATTTCAATCAGGGCCTATGTCTTCCTTTTGTATTGTTATTTCGGCAAACATATAAAACAAATAAATAAGTGAAAAACTTTTAAAATGATGTACGAGCTACCATTTGTAATGTGCAGTAAATGTTAACATATTTTGTATACGGTGCTAGTCCACGTATTTCAAGGAAACATAATATATTTTTAAAACAACAGCGTTTCCACATATTATGTGGATTAGAGTAGAGCTGGAAAACTCTACATCTTAAATGCTCATATTAGAAACAGGAAAAAACGCGCGTGAATGTGAATGACAAAATAAAAAAAAAAAAAAACGTTACCAAGAACGTCTTTTTGCATTCGGCAGGACAGGATTAACGGTTATATCCTCCTTTATTTATGTTTTTTTTTTCTTTTATCACCTTAAAAAAATGTTTATTTCTTATATTACCTTTATTACTGATTCTTCTGGATTTTAATATAGACTGTATTACATTGTTTTTGTTTACGTTACAATTGTATAGTCACTGTAGTTTCGTTGAGTTGTAAGTAATACAGTGGACTTCATTACACATGGCGAGGCGAACCAGTATATAACGTAGTTATTCACGGCGATACCGATACCAAACCTGCAATACTCCACGATGCCGATGCCAAACCCCTCTGTACTCGGCGATGCCGATGCCAAACCCCTCTGTACTCGGCGATGCCGATGCCAAATATTATTTTACTCGGCGATGCCGATGCCGGTGTTCGGAATGAGTATGAGTACACATAAAGTAATCGAGGTACTCGTCCCATGAGTATACCTACTCGTGATTACGCGATGCCATACTTACTCGTGCAGGTCTCTAGTACTTACGTATTAGCGTCAAAGCAGGTTAAAGAATCAGGTCTCAGAGAACTGGATCAAGGAGTCGAATCACTTTTTGCCAATATGGCGACGTGAATATCAACGTTTTGGGTTAACTAGAGTTTTTTTGTAACCATTATCGAGCGAAAAGGCGTAGCACTTATATTAATAGCATAATTGCTATGCGTTTCCGCTCGCTAAAGGTTATATCTAAACTCTAGTCAATCCAACTCGTTGATAATATAGATCAAGGATGGTTTTTCGCTAGATAATGGACTGATATTCAATTTAGCATCGCTTCGAAAGAGTCTCTTTCATCCTTGCTATTCTGCTGTCGCCATATTAACTCTGCTAAATATGAATCTAAATAATAAACAACAATTGCGTGGGTAAATAAAACACAAATGAATTGCATTATAAAGACAAAGGGAACAAGATGGTTGCTATAAACACAATAGCCAATGAACCTATGCTCTGATAGTGATTGACCAATAGAAATGCGTTATCCATGATCCAGCTCTCTGAACGAGACCCGCCTCTTTAACCTGCTTTGACGCTAATACGTAAGTACCCACCTTTTTTATAATAACATACCTCCACATTAGATTTATTAAGCAGATCTCTTTGACGCTCCAAATGTGACAAAAAGCCAAATATTGATGAGCATTGAAAACTTCAACATATATTATTAAATTTTAACATCCATTTATAATTAACTACGAATTTTTGGACGGGTTATCTATATGTTACCACCCTTTTCTAGCCAGGATAGGGTTGATGCCTTTTCTTTTTTCTAAAGAAAAGCCACCACTCACAGAGTGGAACTTAGAGAGTGAAGAGGATAGCAAATAAATCAAACAGAGGAGTTTAAAGGAAAATACTGTGGTCTAGCTGGCAAAGCAGACAGCATAGCAATGTTTCAACTCAGTTGGCACAGCAATGATATTGACTATGCCCTGTGCTCTCTCTATGCTCCACTCTATACACAGCATTAGCAGTCATGGCCGCTGGGCCTCATGCTAAATTAAAGCTGCTTTAAGGAAATTTGTTGCGTCCCAAATGCCTTTCAAGGAGTATCATACACAACTCGTCGAGTGATTACTATTCCAGCTTTCCAATTAAAGGGTTAAATGTAGTAGAACCCGAGAAAGACCATGAGCTGGTATTGTGATGCTAAAGGTGCGTATTGTTGATGACCTCATCTGACACTACTCCTACTCCTTAGAGTAAATAAGAGAAGAACCATATCCTTGGAGATTTTTGAACCCCTCACCCCCCAATGAGCTGTAGAGCTTTTACGAGGAAGTTACTACACTTGCTAAAGTTACCAGGACAAATGCTTAGATTACAAAAGAACAGAGTGCATGGTAACACCTATCTGCAATTTATTTAATTGTAAGAGCATTTATAATAAATAGTTATAATTGCAAGCCTTTCCACTCTGCAGTACTTTCCTAGCGAGTTCTCACCAAAGAGATTATCATCTTCAGATTAACGTCTTCATTTTTTTTAATGCCAACATTGTCTATATTTATAAACTTTAAATATACATAACCTTATGTCCTCCAGGACCTCCAGCAGACTCGCAAAACATCCCAGCTGCTACCAAAGAGAAACAGCAAAGCACTACTCAGTGTAAAAGAAATATAAAATCCCACAATTCTCAACAATTAAATTTGTATATATTTTATTTTTAACATCAAAAAGCATTACGATATGATTTATTGCTTATTAATTATAAAATATTACAAAAATTGTTTAAATAAAATGATTTTTTTGCTGGATACTGCAAACTGGCAAGGTTAGTAGTAATCGTTACTAAGGGAATGCTACATGCCACGTTTTGAGGCAAAAAAGCAAAAACTCTACCGGGTATCCTATTCATACACGCACAATATGTTCAAATTCGAACTACTGGTTTTTTGTTACCTATGGGACAGTCAATATTTCTTGATAGATCATCCAGATTGTGACATGGGATTGATGTAATAAGCTAATTATTCTTCCTATGAAGGGAGGGAAATACATCAAAAGAAAATAGAAAAGAGGTAATGAAAAGCAATTTTGTAAAACATGTTTCTATTCACAATTATCAAAATATTACATAATACTGAATTATCAGTAACAAAAATAGTCATAATCAAAAATATTCACACAACTGTAGTCTAAGATTACAATAAATATTATTGAAATATATTACATAAATATTTATAAAAATACATGAATACTTTATTAACAAAAATAGTTACGCACACAAAATATTGTCTTTAAAGAGAATACTGTTTCTATTTATGAAAATATTTCACTGCATATCATATTTAAATAATCAATGAATTCTGGTACGAACAGGTAGGCTGTTTATTATCTTGAACAGAAGATTCTTTGAGAGCCTGAAAAATAAATAATATGGTAATATTATTATTTAATTATTTTCCAAGTTAAACAAAATTTCATAGCCCAAGAAAACTTAAATGAAAGTTCATCATAGGGTTATTATTAATACGTATCCTGATGAAATTCGTATATTATAAATATACATATGGAGGACCGGTGGGCGTGAGAGTTAAGTCATGAGCACTTAACCCTCCATGCCAAGGGTCGTGGCTTCGATTCCCACTTTGGGGAGGTGGGTTTTCTTTAGAAAAAAGAAAAGGCATCACCCCGGTCCAGGCTAGAAAAGGTTGGTAACCTATAGATAACCCATCCTAAAATTCGTAATAATAATGGATGTTAAAATTTAAATAATAAATATGCATACATTTAAGCGAGCTTCCATGGCAGCTAAGGCTGAGGAGACCTGCTGGAGTAGGCCAACAGTACGAGTGTTCAATAAAGCAGCTCTCTCCCATCCTTCGGTACCTCTCCAGTCAGATTCTTCTGTTATACTTTTAGCTACCTAAAAAAGTTTAAATATTTCAATATATATATATATATATATATATATATATATATATATTTTTAAACATATAAAACCTTACGGCGAGGAAAATAGAAGCAGGAGGAGAGAAAAAAAAAAAAGACGCAATACCATCAGCGCTGCCAACGGACAGAATCCCAACTACACCAGGGAGCTTCAACACCATTCGTCCGCCGATACTGTGGCTAGAGGGGAGAAAAGGAGCCCAGATCGAGAAAAATGTCATTCCCTTGGCTACCACCGAGGAAGAAACAAGTACCTGGCTGAAGAAGATGGAGATGAATCCATCGAAATATTCCGGGAAGAAGTGAGGAGGAGTACCACCGCTGGAGAAAAATGCCGTTCCATCTAAAAATACTATCCCAGCGACAAAAAATAACATCAAACATATATATATATATATATATATATATATATATATATATATATTCAGTGAAGAGTGCAACCTCAGTAGGTAAATTTCTTCAGAGTAAGCTAAAAGGTACAAAACAATATACACAAGACTATATTGGAATTGAAATAAATTATTCTACCACAATTGATAAGAAAATATAAATACAAACCTGAATGATGGCGTATAACTTTTGTTTATCTGGTTCGGAGAGCATGTTAGCATCGAGATCCAGGTCGTAACAAAGCTCGAGGAGCTGTTTACATTTATCCGAAATAGCACCAACGCAAGTAAGAGGTCTGAGGAATCTCATTACTCGATCTGTTCTGTGCTCGATCAGCTCCATCTCCTTCTTCCTGAAATCAAGTAAATAAAGAAACTTTATATCATAGAGGTTATAGGGGGATGTCTAAGATCAGACAGAAGCATGAAGAAGATGGTATAGTGTGAAATAATTTTTCACCTATTTGAAGTCAGTGAAAATAAAATTGCTTCTAACTTCTTCAGATATAAGAAATTTATAAAACAAATCGTTCCAAAATTGTTTCAATTGTGTAATAAGTAAAATGAAAAGTTTCTTCTTTCAATATTATACATATGAGGAGTCATGGGAGATCAGGGTAATCACGAAATTCTGTTTGATCAGGAATGGAAGCAGGCAAAGAAAAATCAGTAGATAGACCACCAAAAAGTAGAAAAACATAAAATCAAAGACAGGTGGAAGAAGAGTTGAGTGATTTGATGACATCTTTTCAAGTCTCACAAACAATGATATATACAGGGTGTCCCCAAAATTTTTTTCAATCCTGCATCAATCCCCAACTTGGGGAATTGATGCAGGATTAAAAAAACAAAAATTAAAAGATAATTGTGAAAAAGCATTCTTTCATAATGCATATATAAAAATCATGAAAAGTATATGTTTTATCCTCCACCTCCTCCCCTTTGCTGGGGTTTGTAAAAAGTAGTAGGCAAAAAAATCTTGGTCGAAAAAATTAACTGGCGCCATGTAAAGCTGCAAGTTCAACATAATTTAAAATAGCTACTTTTCTTTGGATGTAAGTGCTAAAACACAAAACAAAAAACTTTCAATTCTTTATAAAAATAAATTTTCATTACTTAAAACATTTTAAATTTAACACTAGACGCATACATAATTATAAAATAACAATTTCTTCTTCTAACTGTTCAAAGGTTTGTCCCCTTGCAGCAATACAGACATTAAATCGCATATTGACAGGCTGGATGGCATTTGTGCATTGCTCTGTTCCCAGGACCATCTAATGAGACCGACGTGGTGCTCTCTTGAGCCATGGTCTCCCTGTAGACCAATTCTTTAATGTCTCCCCATGCGAATCTGAAGATACTGGCCCACCAAGTCCTATCCAACGCTATGGATAGTGTCCAATCAATTTCGGACGGCCCTCTCGTAGTGGGCTGGACAGCTGTCGACTTGAAACCAGCTTCCCAATCTCAGTGAAAAGGACTTCCTCCAAGTTATTATCGAGGAATGTGTGGAATGACTTTGAGTTAAGTCGAGAGGTCAAAAAATGGGGACCTACTATTTCACACAAAATCAGAAGCACACTCACTCCTATATTTTTGAGGTGGGGGCTAAAGAAGCTAGGGGTGGGGGTGGGGGATAAAACATATAGCGATAACATATAACGAATTTTATATACACCTTATGAAAGACTGGCTTTTCATAATTTATTTTTGTTTTTTTCGCTTTTCTTGGAAGCGTAGCAAAAACGAGATATATGCCAAAGGGCTTTTTTCGTCCCTTTTTTCATCCTGCATCGATTCTCGAAGTTTGCCCGTTTTTATACAAAAACGTATATGCACAAATGTACATATAAATAGTTGTCAATTCTTTGGAGGCTTGGGATCGGTAAAGTTTTGTCTTCAACTACCTATTTATTATTTATTCCCGGCATGTTTCATGCCTTTTTCACACATATTTAGGATCACGTCTGATCAAAGTATTGCGCCTGTTATCATTGATGGTGCATGAGAGGAATCCAAATAAGAAGTTCTCCTGAAGAGGTGAGAAAAAGGAAGGAAACATGCCGGGCGAAAATAATAAATAAAAAGTTAAAAACAAAATGTTACCGTTTTACCGATCCCAAGCATCCAAAGAATTAAAAACTATTAATAAATAGTTTGGGTCATCCTTAAGAATAAATAATGCATATACATATATATGTAAATGAACAAACACACAAGTAAAAATTTAAATGACCGGCTTTTTCTTGATCTGTGAGTTAAGAAACTCGTTTCTCTTTGGCACTTCCTGATTGCGTAATAAACGCGGTTTATTCTTGTAGGGGGCAGGAGACGCGCAAAAATGTAACAAAACATAAATTTAAATTGTTTCTCGGAAAACATTCCCGATTGGTTCGATTTGGTCTTAATTATACTGAATGGTAGTGATAGTGAAAATATGATTTTAATTAGTAATTTACTAAACTAATAATATAAATAGTCAATTTATTAAGACATCTTTATAGTTTTCATTAATCTTGAAATATTTAGAATGTTTCTTCTAACTTTGTTTGGAAGGTTACATAGTGGTTACAGTTTGTTTACAGTTTGTTTACATCAGGTTTCCGAGTGCAAGTCAAAGTCAAGTAGGTATCATATAGACATTAAAATGAGTGAATCAAGCGATGTAGAAGTGATTGAAATTGATCAGGAAATGGATGAATTCTATGAGAACGATATTGAAGAAGTTATAGTTGGCTCAAGCTGTACAGAAGACGAAGACCCACTGGAAATAGAGAAAAAACCACCGCCAAAAGAGATAACACAAATTGCAAGAAAAGTTAGAAATGAAGAAATTCACGATTCCTACGATTATTTGCAGACTGCTATATTGGCTGTTAATGAAGTTCCAAGTGTAAAGTGGAAACGGACCAAAACACTGAATAAAGGTATAGTTCTTTGTCAGGATTTGATGCAACAAGAAGTCAATTTGATGGTAGAAGCGGAAGCTTTACTACAAGAAAACTGGCTGCTGAAAAAACGCGTGGAAAAATTAAGAAGAAAAAAGAAAAGGAAAACAGTCACTGTGTTAACTAGGCGAGCTTCGGGTCCAATTTTAGGAGCTCCTAAAACCATTTCTCCTGAGAGAAAGAGGGCTTCTTTGGACGATTCAAAGATTAATATTGTCCCTGATAAAGAAGCTGTCGATAAAGTGATTAAAGAAGAATCCACTGAGACCATTGTCAATATTAACAGAAATCCCAGGAGGAAATCTAGGAAGCGTTCAGGACTAACAGAGGAAGAGAAGGAATTTTATTTACTAGAAGAGAAAATCGAAGATCTTCTTAATGAGGTGGATGCCCTATGGAATGAAGTAAATGAAGAAGACGAGGAACATACACAGGAAAATATGGACACAACAAAATGTGAAACAAAGGAACAAGTTAAGGAGAACATTGAAGAGGAAAAGAAAGTTGAAATTCTAGCAAAATCTGAGCCAGAAACTCAAGAATCTAAGCAGGAAGGTTTAGAAAATTTACTTATAAGGTCATTTCAAATAATTCCCTCCCCAAGTAAAGGACTATTTGATAAAAACGTAAACTGTGATGCAGGTTTTCCATTTCAAATATCACTTCAGCCTGATACAACCCTCCATAAACTGGGAAATGAACCTACTACCTCCATTATTGAAGAACTACCACCAGAAAAAGGAACAGGCAGTACAGAAGTGATCAACATATCAGATGGAAGTGATAGTGAATCGTCTGTAGTCTGTATTGGCTAAAATTTTAGCTGTATCTAATTTTATTTATTTGATTCCATGTCTTTCATTTAAGCTGTTATAAGAATTAGATGATAGGTTTCCAAACATTTTTTCCTACTGTCAGATATTTATGTATATTTAGGAGTCTGACAGTATTTAAATTGTCTTCATTCATTTATAGGATAATAATTTTAAATTTATTCACATAGGTTTGGAATGTTTTTATGATTAACAATTTAAAACTTTAAAAATATACGGGGGTACATATACGGAGGGTAACTCTAACCTTTAACGGCCCAAGCACCTGCAGCATTAACCCTATTGCAAAAAAAAAAAAAAAAATGTATCTACCCCATTTTTACCCAAACATTCAACATGTAAAAACTGAATATTTTGCAGCAGAGAATTAATTTCTGGTTCATACAGAGCGCCAATCTCTACTTTAAGTGGATAAACATAGCAATTAAAACACAAGTAATGTATCATTGTTTTCCCGACGGTAAAGAAATGAAATACTTTTTAATTATTTTTTTTTTTTTGTGTAGGCAGCAGAGTTCGGCATAATCATAATTACAATTATAATCACAGGCTCTCGAGATGTGATTACAATTATAACCACTAACACTGGAGGTATGGTTACGATTACACTTTTAATCACATCTTTGGTTATAATTAGTCTTGAGAAGTGATACGTAATGAATTTGCTATATCCGTGATTAATGCCATACTATTGGCATTAATCACGTTCTCCCTTACCTGTTGGCTCTGATTGAAACTTGAATCAAAATGAAATCTTGGAAAATAAAAATAATCCAAATATCTCCATCCTGAAAATCTCCACAATCAAAAATCACTTCTTAGTTTTTTTTTTAGATTTAGTTATGGTGCACTTAAAGAAAGTAACTGACGAATATAAACTAAAAAATTTCCTAAACTAAATCCTAAATTTTTAGTTTTATTATTTATTACTGACTAATGCAAATAGTTTATATATTCTAATTTATGACACAGTGTGCAATCAGTATTATTATTGTATTCTAGTAATTGTGTAAGATCATACACCTAAGAATACCAGAATTCAGACAAATTATACTGTTTTTTTTTAGTATATGTACCGCCGAAGTGAGTACAAATACTTTTTTAAATGGACGGTAAAATTTATCCTTTTTGAGCGAGGTCTCAAAATGATATAGTTTTTAGAAAATGTTTTAAATATTATTTTAGTGAGTAATTTCGTTAGATATTTTTTGCCTGATAATCTATTTATTGTAAGATACAGATCATTAGCCATAATTTTGCTTTAAAAAATGATATTAGAAAGTTTTTATTGTAATTGACAAGAAACTATGATAATTAGAAAAATATCCTGTGAAATAAGTGACTATAGTTAAGTTATCTGACTGGTAATTTTTTTTTTATTCATGTCTTTCTACGGACTAGTCTCGTTTAATAGATCTAGTCACATTTTTTTCTAAAAAATGCCCTGAGCATGAAGTACTTAAGGGCGTACGGTAGATGAAATCCTATTCCAATTAATAAAAATTTAAGCTGGCCAAACAATGTCAGGCAGAACTGATCAAATTCTGATCAGGCATCAGGTCGCCTGAGAGGCTGGTTATTCCATTGACTATCAGTTACACCTGATAGTGTGTGTTAACCAATTGGTATTAAACGAAGAAACTTGGGAGATAATAGTGTCTTTTTAATAAATAATGGGCTCAGAAGAAATTCAATGTAAAATGTAGTTTATAAGATTTAATTGTTCATTATTATTCTAGATTATTTTTAAAATTGGCTGAAGTTCATATATTTAATAACACTTTAACTCTTCACAAATCTACTTTATTAGATGTATTTGTTGGAGAGCGAGGTTAGCTCAGTGGTAGAGCACTTGACTAATATGCTGGCAGACCTAAGTTCCAAACTCGGTGTTGCGCTAAAGATTTTATCTTCTAGTGCCTTTGTTCAAGGGTTAGATTCAGGCTCCTAGACCGCCACTAGGTCCATGGGGGGGGGGATAATTAGATGACCCAGAGCATAGTATTGACCACGCTATCTTCCTATTGTGTTGTTTGGTTAAGAATCAGATAACTCTACAGTATCTGCTCATCTGGGCTCTTGCGGCTTGTTAAGGGACTGATTGTTTTTTTTTTTTTTTTTTTTTTTTTTTTTTACATGTATTAGGTAATATGACACCTCTTCAATTTTTACATCTACAAAGCATTTAAGCTTAACTTACATTAGTATTATTTATCAAAAGTCCCTATTGGATAAGGCTTTGTCCTTTTGATTCTCATTTTTTATGTTTCATGATGACTCTTATTTTTTTACTCTGAACTTTCTTTCTTTCCTTGGTCCATTACGAGCCCTTTGGGGCTTCATTATCTGACATTACTAATTTTTAATGATTTTTTAATTATAGAGTTCCCTATATACATTTCATTCTTCTATTTTGGCTCTCTCCAGTGTAAACTCTTTAGCCTTTCGGTGACTGTCATAATCTTTCATTTGTCTTGCTGTCAGGAGTCTTTTTACGTGTCCATAAAACTTTAGCTTTCTTTTCTAAATGTCTGCTGTAGAGTTAGATACTTTTTCTGTTATTTACTGTTCCATAACCTATAAATTTATGACCTTCTGCCATTTTTGAAAAATAAATTATTAATAAAAAAGGGTCACAATTTTATACTATAATTATTCTTGTTTATGTCCAGTAATTCAGTCAAATTCTGTACAAGTTTCGGTGCTTGTAAAATATTCAACAGATTCCTACTCACTTCTGAGTGGTAAGAAGTTCTTGTTTCGACAGAAAATTGACTAGTCACAAGCGGAAATTTCTTTTAAAACACGCTTGTAAGAAGTTTTTACGTTAGGCCTTAAAAGAATAGTTTATAGTCGTTTTTCTTTTATCAGATAAGATCTCGTTCACGATATTATTGTAAATGGCGAGAAACATTATTAAAAGATCTGACCTTCCATTAAAATAGAAATTCAAAGATGTATGCTGGAAATAAATAACAGCATGTAACTGTTAAATGTTTTAGAAGATATAATATGATTATAAAAGTTTATTATATCTGTTATAAATGTCTTAGATCCTTGTAAGTTTATTGATATACAAAGAAATAGAAAACATATTCAATTGTGCAATTACTCCAGAAAATATTATAATTAGCTGATGTTAGTCTAACAAAATTAACACGACTTTGAAATTCTATGGAAAAGGTAAAATATGGACTCTTTTCTCAAACATTTTATAGAAAAATAAACTAATTTTTTTTAATCGGATAGTGAATTCTACGGAAATTGGAGCCAAGAAATCAGAATGCAATTATTAATACTAGAATTACTAAAAGAACAGCTTTGAATCTATAAGTAGTTCATAGAGTTAGTTTACAATAAGGCAGAATTTACTTTACTTGTGAATATGTTGTATTATAGAAAATAAATATATACAAGATGACTACAAATGCATGGAACTCGTTCTTCCTAAAGATTAATATTTAATATGATCTAAATGTATGCGGATTTTGTTATTACGTGTAGAATAAAACTATAATTGCAATAATTTTGTTAATTTTTTCTTTCTGTCCCATTTGGGAAAAGAAAGACTTCATGAGCAAACCTTGTGTTTTAGATAAAGCCAGGACTTTACAGAGATTAAGACATAGACTCAACTGAGAAGAAGTACTATGAATCTTAAAAGTTGGGATAAGATTATACAACTGGAATGGAAAAAGGACATTTAAGGAAATATTATTAAGACATTTTATTCATGTTCATTGAGGCAGTTCTAGGATTTCGGGGGAGAGGAGGTAGAAATCTAATTTTATACAAATATTTAGATATATCTGGACCATCAAGAAAAGTGAGTAGAGTGACATCATTAAGTAGTCCAAAAACAAAACTTGACGAATTTAAATTTACAAAGCTCTTTTTACTTTACAAAATAAATACATTTTGTTTAAATTATACATAATATTTTATCATGATGATTAGATAATAACAATATTTTAACAAAAAAAGAGAACAATATATTACTACATTTAGTAATATAATCTCAAAAAGTGTAATAAAATACTACTGAAATTGTGAGTGAAAAACAGAGTCAGCGGAAAAATAAGAGTCTGCTGGTGTACCACAAGGAGCAGTACTGAGCCATTAACTGTTTAACTTATATTGTCACAGGCTTGTGAATCTCAAACTGCCACAGTTGTTCTGTTCTCAGATGACATGTTAGTCATGAGACAAGGAGATAATGATGGTATCCTTGGACAGCATTACATAGTGGTTCAAAAGGTGGAAACTCTCTACACTTCGATGAAAGGACTTCTCCTTACTTGTGGCAGGGCCGCCACATCTCAGAGCCAGGCCCAGGACCAGATCATGGGCCCCCACTTCTCAGAGCCAGACTGAAAATTCTAGTACTTAGCTATAGGACTTTCGACATTTTAAAATTATTTTCATCATGAGTTTTGAGCGAAATGAGAATGAAAGCCGACAATCGGTGCAGCACTGTCGGTACTTGTAGTTTTATTACGACTCCAAATGAAATATACTATTCTGGGACTGCACTTGTTTTGTCGTTTATGTACATTAAAAAAATATAGATTCAATTCAAATAAATATAGGCAACGCCCGTCGATATTTCTAAACCCCATTCCTTTTACAAGCTCATAACCTATACATTTTTTTCCAATTAGTGAGGCCAAGGAACAGATCCCAACCTCTAGTAAATCTTAACTCTTCAGAAATATTAATAATTTTTATGAAAATAATAATTTAAAAAATATAATACTAGTTCGTTAAGCATTCAGCAAATTATTGGGGAATACGTCATAAATTGCCAGAATATATGATTGGTTAAGTCAAAGGGTACAATAATAACAACTAACCACTTTAAAATTACTGGTTTCTAGATATATTTAAAAGAATAATTTTAAAGGATTATAGCAAACTTATTTATTTTCAAAATTTATTTTCCTCCTCAGTATTTTCATTTGCTATATAGTTGAGCTAATCCATTCAGTAGGTAAAATAGATATTACCAATGTATTGACCTCACAAATAGCCAAATCATAATTAATGATGTAAATAACAATAGTCTTAACAAAATACTTCCAATCAATAATAACTTCTAAAGTAAATTACAAAGAAGGATTCCTCCTGAAAAGGTATTACTATTTTAGTTTAGTTACATGAACACATAAAAATAAAGTCAAAGAGTATTACCTTAAATCTGACCTGGCAAGCTTTTTCACATATCGCGTTGCATTTTTCCTTATAGATTTATATCGGCACAGCAAAATAAGTATTATAAATGAACACACAAAAACCGTTCCCAAAATCGTAAAAAATGCAAAAGAGGGAGAATCCATGATCCAAAGAGTTTTAATATATTACAGTTTATAAAAATTAAGTTCGGTCATGATAATGAAATATAAATTTGTAGTTCCCGGTACTTCTCATAAATGGAAACACACCTGTTGCTTCTACTCAGTCACAAGAACATGGCTGTTGTCTTACCACCTTTGACAGTTAGTAGATAAGGGCTAGCAAGGCGTTTCACTGAAAGTAAAATTCCAAAGAGGTTAAATTAATTAACTGGATAAAACCTCAAATAACCAGCAGCAATCTTTATTGTTTCTAGTGTGAGTATAGTTATATTTAAGTATTGCTTTAGTTAAGTTACAAATATTTTTTTGTAAAGTTTTTTTCTGTTTCACAAAGAATATTATTTAATCATTAATTATTAACTGATCCTTTGCTCAAATTTATTGAATTATCGAAGAAAGCGGGAGGTCAATAATGATACACCACACACTTTTTATTTTAACTTCCCTACTTGTTTCGCACCATTTTGGCGCCTCTTCGGGGTAATATACTTCAAAAGGCAACTTCAGCCTCAACTTGAAGAGGAGAACCTTCCACTAGCAGGGCCACGTCTAGACCTGCTTGTGGAAGGTTCTCCTCCTCAAGTTGACGCTGACGTTCTGTTTTGCAGCATATTCCCCTGAAGATGCACCAAAATGGCGAGAAACATGTAGGGAAGTTAAAATAAAAAGTGTGAAAGTGTGTGTTGTAGTGTTATTGAGCTTCCGCCTTTCTCGATAATTCTATTATTTTATCGAAAAGAAGAAAATGGATGTAATACATTTAATTTCAAGAAAACTTCTTTTTTTTCCCGGAAACATTATTTCATACCACGCTTTTAGCGCGGTTCCTCCCTCCCTCCATAGGGAGGAAACCCGCTTATGAGGTTAATCTCATGACGCAATCCGGAAGTGCGGACACGAAAATTTCATGTTTCAGATCCCATAGGTCAGTAATACAACGGTGGTTCAAATTTGCCCTCCCCCGAAATTGGTGAACGTTTCTAACGTCGTGGGCTCGACCCTCCACCTTGAGGTGGTGAGTTTTCTTTCTAAACAATTAAAGATACCTGCCTTATCTTGGGTAAAAAGGGTGACCCTGTAGAAACCTAGTCTCAAAAGTAGTTAAATAAATAAATTATCTGGCTTTATTCACATTTCTGAAAATGAACTTTCACCGTCTAGCCATCTCAAAATGTGAGCATACAGCTCGTCAGAAAGCTCTGAAGATGGATGCACTCCTCTGAAAGTGCTTTGTAATAAACTAATACAAAACCTGAGGAGGTTGTGACATTTTCTCCACATTCCTGAAAATTAACGTTCACAGACCAGCCATGCTATAAATGTATCACATGTACTTTATTAAAATTTCTTATTTTTCATAAGTTACGTAAATAGTACATAAATCCCAAAAGGTTTTGAAACCTGATGATAAAAACCAAAAAATTACGCATTAACGAAATTAGAAACGGGGTTGAGTATTTTCCAATTGATATTTCTCTTACTGCTTTTATTTCAAAGCAAGTTAGGTTATGTTACCTTCTAAGTTAACCTGAAGCACAACCCGACCGCCTGGTTGTGTTTTGATTAAGTTTGGGGTACGTTTTTCTCTCTCTCCTTTTTTAAATGAATAATTTTATGTGTTTATTCGGTTTGTTGATAATTTAATTTAGTTTAGGTTCAAAATGGATACAGAAATGGACACTGATGCTGCAGGAAGTAACACAGAAGATAATGAAGACATAATTCCTGGATTTACCACTCTAGATTCTTATTTGCAAGTAATCAATTTTTCTTTCTATTCATTGCTGTATAATTTATTTCCAAAAATATATTAAATTAAATCAATTTTACCTTGTTCTAGGCAGCCTATCCTATTGTTGCAGAAGGCATAAAAGCTTCTAACAGTTTACCTAATCCTAAAGAGTTTGGTTATTATCGTACCTATCCCCAGTTTGTAAACCTTATGAAGGTTGATGGTTTTCGCCTACAGCAACTGTGAGTTTGCTCTTTTTGATTTAGAATAATTTGTTTATTGCATTTGAAGATACAAAAATTTCATCACTTTAAGAAAAAATTCTATTTTCTTGGTGTATGAATTCCAGAATGGACTGTCTCTTAAGGCGAAATGGTCTTCGAAAAGTTAATGATGACATGAATTCAATAATAGACTCAAATGATCGTAGTTTGGATAGAGTAAATGGGAACTTATTGGAAATGGATGGCCGGAAAAGGAATCCTTTGACTATAAAGCCTCCAGTAAACCAAGTGAAAGTACCCAGCGGAGGATGGCACGATAGACAAACTTCAAGCCAACCCTCAAAAGATGAAGTTGTGCTTTGCGTGTCTACTGGTACCATCAGGCCTCAGGTCGTTTTCAAAGATAAGGTTAGTTTTTTTTTGTTAAACCACTGTAAAATACTCAGGATGGGTATAAACCTTCCATGACTTATTTTTAAAATCTTTATTACATAGAAAAATGAATGGCTTGAAATTTGTACCTAGAATTTTCTGTATTGCCAATTAAGCTATCGGCCCTCATATTTCAGTACGATAAGTTAAGTTTGGTAATGCTAGTGTCATATTTATCTGGAGTCAGAGAATGTTATTTTCATGTAAGCCTCAACATAGGTACTCCTAATCCTAAATTAAACCACTTTTAATTTATGAAACATGGACTTATTTAATTTAATAAAAACTTATGTTAAAATTTAATAATAATAATTTAGTAAAACACTGTATTATGCCCAGGACGGTATAAGATGACTTAATTTTCTTATATCTCTTTTTAGAAACATTAATTTACACAGCTGGGAGCTTCACATTTCAGCATAGTAAGTCAAATATGACGCTGTGCTATCTGTTAGAAGTTTTTGCCCCATTAGATAAATTAACTTGAAGTGCTGTGATATGGAACATAGTTGGTCAAGCAACCTAGTGTAAAATGTGGAATGCTGGGTTCAAATCCAAGCCTGTTGAATTAATTTGTCTAAAATGTAAAGATTGATTAATGTATTAAAAGTTTTATTATTATGGGAATGATTATCTTGGTTTCCTGGATGTCAACTGATGAGAGGGAATGATTTTTTTTTTTCTATTTTGTTTCCTGTGTCAATCTTGGACTATATTATTCCCCTAGTGAGCGATTATATGAGTTCGTTATCCACCAAAATCGGTCTACTGGGAGGTGCTTTGCTCTGGACCCAAATTACTAATTTTCCCAAACCGACCATAATTTTTGTTATATTGCATCAAAACTAGGTAAATGTGAGCATCTAAAAAGTAAGATGTCTTGTAAAAATAAACAAATCAATCCATCTGAAATCATAATATATGAATGGAACGGAAGATAATCATGCCAAAATGATCTCTCAGCCCAACATACTATGCGGAATTGACTTGTTCACTTTTTTTGCAAAGAACCTGAGAGGTTTTTATCCTTTAATACGTGACAAAATCTTGTAGCAATTTATTGATCTTAGTTAGCTGTTTCAAAACCTTCTGTCTGAATAGCAGTAGAGAAGTCAAATAGACAATGTTGATTTTACCTCCAGTTTAAATATGGTTCATCTTAGTTGTGGTGGAACTAAATTTAGAAAAATACTTATATTAATGTTTTAACTTAATGTCTCTAATAATCAATGCACTTTCTCCTTATTTTAAAGTATTGTTTAAGTTTGACCAAGTGTTATTATTGTTTAATTTCAAGGGTTATGTATGAATGTAAATAAATAAATAATATTTTGTGAAATTTGTTGTACCGTCATTCTACAAAAGGAGTAAATAGGGAATGAAATATTTTCCTGATCTGGGCTTAACCTATTCGATGCGACGCCCGAGAATACTTGGCGGAGAAAGATGCTCCTCAGTGGCAAGAAAAATGTTCTTTTAGTGAAACTGCATTTTTTTAGTGAAACTGTGAATAATTCAAACCTGCTTATGATATTATAATTTTAATTATTATGTAGTACACTTAATATGGTTCTCATTAGTTGATCAATTTGAATTTTATGCATTTTGTATTATTCTTTTATTTTGTTTTTGTTTTGTTTTATAGATTGATAATAGCAACTCTCCATGGATCCCTCGGATAAAAGAGAAACCAAATTCATTGAAGCCATTATCCATTCTTCTTGAAATAAATGATCAAGGGCAAGAATGGTATGTTTTAATTGTTATTTTTAATTATTCTATTTAATTATCTTAATGTAATAATAACTGAAAATTCCTGATTGCTTATACACATGATATCGCAGAATATTTTCTGATAGAGATTGCCCCCTGTAAGTTTAAAACTCGGGTGTACTAAAGATTTTATCTTCTAGTACCATTGATCGAGAGTTGGATCTGGTGTCCCACACAACCTGTAATTAATTTAATGGGTACCTGCAAAGGGTAAAATCAGGTGGAATGGAGCATAGTACTGACAACACTATCTCCCTAGGGTGCTGTGTGGTCAAGAATCCGATACCTCTGCAGTATCTGACACTCTAGTTCCTTGTGGCCTGTTTTTTTCTTGATATAGAACTATAGACATAAACTAAATATCTTCATGATATAATTTTAATATTAAACACCAGTAAAGTTGTACATTAGAAGTTAAATGTGCACCTATGTTTTCTTGTAAATAGATACTTAAATAGCTTTAGATTTAAGGATTGTTATGGTATATTTAAGAAAGGAACCAACCAGAATTATGATGTATTTATAGACTGCCTAATAATACCTTTATTGACATACGTCTAGTTATTCTCATCCTTATGATTACGAGCTTACTCTTTGGAAGCCGAAAGATGATCAGCTATGTCCAGTCAAAGAAAGAGATCCTCTTCCATTGGCAGAAACTCCGTTCGTTTACGTTGAAACAGAAGAACAGCTGAATGAGATGTTGTCTGATTTGCTGAAAGCCGAAGAAATTGGAGTAGATCTCGAGGTAAGAAAAAATAATTTAAAATGAAATATAGTGTTTGCATTGACTAAATTTAGCCGAACCTCTTAATAAAAGCAAAAATTGTTTATCATTTGTCTTTTTTTTTTGGGGGGGGGCATCTAGTTCGAGGAGTAATACAATGGTTACAGGCAAATTATTATTTTGGTTCCAGAGTACTACCCTATTTCTAAAAGGCCGATATAGTTTATTTTTAATTACACATCATTCACTGTAGATAGGGTTGACATATGCTGAGTTTTATTGTAATATATACCAAACATTTCTACTGTTAGCGGCAAAGTAGTAATTTGTGTCTGGAGTAAAACACCAAACAAAAACTAACTCCTCTAATCTTTTGTAATGGGAATACTATATACAAATTTTTGTAGCAAAAAATAATAAAAAAATGTTGCCGGTATTGTCATTACATTTACTCATATATACTGTAGACTCTCCCTTATCTGGTGTTCTCTTATCAGTCGCTGTCTCAAATCCGACGGTCTTCGAGAGGAATGAGTGACAGATCTCGGAGCTAGATGGGCTACTTTTTCATGTAACTAGTTTTTGATATTGTAATAACACATGCATACATATCTGATTTAGTTAGTAATTAAAATATTTTTTATTTAGTTGAACTGTCTACATGTTTTTATTCCTTATAACTTTTACATGCATATGCACTTGTAAATAATAAACCAACAAGGATTTACATATTTTGAATTTATTTTATAATTTGGTACCTAAATCTTACTTAAACATGCAATATTAAAAATGGTACATAGTATTTTATTCTCAAACGATAAGGTTTTTTCAAATACATAAGGGACCGCTTCTAACTAAATTCTCTAATCCGGCGTTTTCTCTTTTCTGACTGTACCCCAGGCCCGACGATGCCGAATTAGGGAGAGTCTACTGTATATTTAAATGCACACACACTTCTTTTCTCAACAGAGGTTCTAATCATCAACTTGTAACTTTATAAATAATTGCTTTATTAGGAGATAAATTCTTTCTCGGTTTCATACTCTTGTCTGATATTGATTCTCAATAAGCAGCCTGATTTCATATCATTTATTCTTCTCAAAAATTTAAGATTTTCAAATTATAACATGTTATAGTTGATTGTATAAGTTTATCTTGGGTTCATTCATTTTATATATGATTATTTAATCCCTCCTAAATTTTGTAAATTTGCTTTACTTTGTTTTAGCACCATTCCTATCGATCTTTTATGGGGTTTACTTGCCTCATGCAGATATCGACTTGGGAAAAGGATTACGTGATAGACACCCTTACACTTCGTCACAAGTTGCATGTTCTCAATGAAGTGTTTACAAAACCAACGATATTAAAGGCAAATACATTTTACTTTTTTTGCTCTTTTTTGTAGAGTGCCAATAAATGAACTATTAACTTTTTTTTCTTCTATCTTTATCAGGTTTTTCATGGTGCAGATAGTGATATTGAATGGCTCCAAAGAGATCTGTCCCTTTATGTAGTGAATATGTTTGACACCTATCAAGCAAGTAAGCTCCTTGGATTCTACAAGCTTAGCCTTGCTCATCTTCTCCATAAATATTGCATGATCGAAGCAAACAAGGAATATCAGCTCTTCGATTGGAGAAGGAGGTATTCCCTTTTCTTTTTTTTCTATTTTATTTATTTTTTTTTTTTTTTGTTTAACAGTTAGCTTTATGTTTTTATTTAACCCTTACCATATGACGGGAAGTGGGGGCTGGCAAACCCTACAGTACGCCGATCTCTCTGCCAGACCTGGCCCCCAGTTACAAAGCTATTCTTGCCTTCCTCTCTACGTGCATAAACACTTTCATAAATTTCCTCCCTTAAAATTTCAAATTGTAGGAACACATTATTTTTTTATTTATTTACTTGTATGTAAAATCTGGTAAAGTGCGTATGGTTTTTAAGAAGCCAATTTTTTTTAAATTGGTGAAAAATTCTTCAAATTCTATTGAAAAATACGTCAAAAATTGTTATAATTCAATAAATTGAATCCTATGCTATTTACTAGCAACTATCATTAGGAAGCTGCAGTTAAAATATGAAGTTGTTTGGGTCAATATTGAAGACGTTAGCTCATCGCCCAATTTGAAAAACATAGTTTTGAGAAAAATTACTTTAGAGTTTAATGTACTAAAATATTTATCTTTTTCTCATTTTAATTCTCTTTCATACTTTCTTGTAATAAAGATTTAAAAAAATGGTTTTTAATATTGAAATGCATTGAAAGAGGAGCGGTGGCAGTGAGTGTAAACGCACATTTAAAAACGTTTTCATCCCATAAATGTTCTTTGATATCATTTTTGATTAGTTAGGAAGCATTTAAGGCCATAAAAATGGTAAAAAAAAAGTTATAAGGCCCTTAATGTAAAACCGCGAGGACCAAAGTTTTTTTAAAGAGAATACATAAATATATAATTCATCCATGAAAGTCTATTTTTATAGAATAATTGAGTGCTTGAAATTTGGTGAAACATTAATTGTTAAGCAATGTACACACATTATTGTATTGTGTACAATACTGGTTACTATTTGAATAGATTAATAAAATAATAATAATAGATTTATTAACATCATTTCTGACAAAAGCCCCTCCTTACGGAGGAAATAGATAACAGCTGAATATATTCAAATAAGTAGTAATATTTTTACATAAATAATAATAATAATCTTCTTAAAATCAGTTCTATTTACAACTCTTGTCCACCACACTCTGTCTCTTGCAACTATCCACCAGTTATTTCCAACTTTTCTGACTATTTCATCCCTTGTATCTTGTTCTCTGCCGGCCAACTCCTCTGGCATATTCCCTGGGGTCCACTCGGTTGCTGCCGTGGTCCATCTCTCTTCACTCATCATTTGAATAGGTTAACTAATTCTTAAATAATCAATAAATAGTTTCAGTTTAGAAGCTCTTCATAAGCACTTCAATTTAATTAAGATAGAATGATTTAGTAAAATTTTCCTTTTGTGACATGTAACTGAGACTATTTTGCTATTTGTAGACCTTTGCCAGAAAGTGCCTTGAAGTATGCTCGTGAAGATACTCATTATCTGTTATACATTTATCAAAAAATGCGTAACGGCCTTATTGAAAATGCTAATGGTAAAAGTAACTTACTCGAAGCAGTATTTGAAAGAAGCAAGGAAACTTGCAGAAAGGTAAATTTATTTTTTTTACTCTCTTAATATATATACATATTTAATATTTATTACTATTCTTTGTATTTTTGGCTTCTTGTATTGCTGTTTCAGATTATTGTATTTTCTTTAAATAATTAGAAATTGTTCTCTTTTGTAAAATCAAAGAATGAATATTTCTGAATAAGGGGACTTTTTTTAAAAAAAGCTAAGTAAATATCTGTGACTGTATTGTTTGATTTTTTTTTAAACCCTGTATTTTTTTATAGATTTTAAGATGTTTTTCCTACAAAAAAGTCAATATATTTAAGAGATGTAGATTATAGGGGTTTGGTCATGTGGTTGAATAAAAACAAAATTGTATTCCTAAAATGAGTTGTATTTCTGCTGTTTCGGCTTGATGTACAAACCTTCTTCAGGGCTTCGGAGGAGAGGGAGAACTGTCCTGTTTCGTGGATGCTACATTTCTTGTTTATGGGAAACGGGACACTTCTCGCTCCCCTCCATAGCCCTGAAGAAAACTTGCATGCCAAGCCCAAACGGAAAAAATAAAACTCGTTTTAGCTATAAAATGTAATTTTTTTTCAACCACATGACCATCTCAACAGTCGACTAATGTCTTCTCACTATGTTAAAGATAACGTTGTTATAGTTATTTAAACTGAAAATCAAGGTTTAGCTCTGAAGCTATGGAATGAATAAATATTCTAACTTATATAATATTTTTAATACTAATACTTTTTTCAAAGGTATATAACAAACCGATTTTAGAAGAAGACAGTCACATGACCATTTATCGACGGCAGAAGTTGAATTTTGACAATCGCCAATTGTATGCCTTACGAGAAATATACAGATGGAGAGATCGGATCGCAAGGCAGGAAGATGAGAGTACAGGGTAAGTGTTTTTGTTGTACACGGTAGAGTATTTTGAGACTTTTATATTTGTACCTTTTACAACAATCATTAACACTAAGAAGACGGCGGCAGGCGTACGAGCGAGGGTACCCGGTGACAAGACCCTCCCAATACCTGCATGTCTCTCCTGACAGCTACGTGCTGCCTTCCTTGCGTCCACCATCCTTAAATGATAAAGAATGAGGAGTGGGGTGACTACTGGAGATACCCACCATCTTGAAATGGTTAATTTGCAGTACAGGACTAATTATCAAAGTTTTGCGGGATAATGAAAATAAATTGGAATTTACAAAATATATAATAAGTATGATATTTACAAAATATTTAATTAATAAAATATGGAATCATATAAACGTTATGTTTTATTGTAATACCAGATGGTAGAGTCCGTCATCACTGGCATCGGTGAGAGTACGGAGGACAAGTGCTTTTGACGTAAACACAAGCCATTCTCAAGCCGGTGATAAGTTAGTACATAATAATGTACAAGATAATGTTTTATCTATTTCATTTTCTTCAGAAGAATAATGGAGTCATATTAAAAATCTATTCTATATTGTTTGTAGAAGGACTCACAAGTTCGACTATGATCATCTTGAGCTTGACGTTTTCATATTCCATCGGGAATAGTAACAAACACCTTTATAAATTTCTTGAAAATAGGTTATTTATTTTTTATGGTATATCTACTACAGGGTGCAGCGAGGAATTTTTCCAATAAGCCGTGGGATGAGAAAATTCCTGCCACCGGAGGGGATCGAACCCACCATCTCCCGCTTATGAATCAAAGGTGCTAGCCACTAGACCACGGGAGACCCCCTCTTCAGAATAGTTGTACATACTTTAGCCTTATTTTACTCAATTCTATTTTAAGAGTATTTGCTTTAATTTTTCAGTTATGTTCTTCCAAATCATATGATGGTTCAGATATGCAGGACTCTTCCGAGGGAAATGCAGGGCATCCTTGCCTGTTGTAATCCAATACCTCCATTGGTCCGAACATTTCTTCTAGAACTTCATATGATTGTTCTACGTGCCAAAGAGCAACCTCTTGTGAAGGTGAGCAATACAACATTTATAATAAATGCTTCTATTTATTGCTTATCTATTATTTTATTCCCATTTTATTCAAAAGAGAAAATGTATATAAATATTCTGAAGTTCTTCATAATTAAATAAACAATATGCTTCAATTTATTTGTGTAATTTACTCTCTTTGGACTATAAAAGTAATGTAATTCATCGATATGTCTATTTTACAAAAAATATTTTTCAATTTTCAAAATCACCATGCGAAAAAAAACTTTTTGCTTGAACTTAAAAATATACTTTTAAGGATATTTTAACTTATATTGTCGAAACTATTTATGTTTTCAAACTAGTTTAATATTCAACTGATTATGTCAAATTTTACAAAACATTTTCTTTATTACGTTATCTACGACAAGTCACAAGATCTTTTTGAAGAAAGATCTAAGTCTATAAGTTTTTTCAAGCATCTGTCGTTCCCTTCCTTACATTTTTATTATTTTATTTTCCTTATAAATATATTTATATTAAGTTTTTTGTTTACAAGCAATTGCCGTTTGAACTAATTTCTGCAAATAAAACTATTATTAATAGCAATTTAATCAGAATGTATACATATTAATACTTATTACAGAAATATAATAAAAATTACCGCACACAGAAATGGTGTTAATGACCTTAAGGGTAGACACGCCATTATAATAATTTAAAAAAAATCATAAAAATTAAGATAAACAAACTTCTTTGTATCTAAGGGCTCGGGCATAAATTTCGATAGAACCATCTCAGTTGAGAAAACAGTTCTTGAAGTTTTGAAAGTGTTGGCTTGATTCCATTCTAAGTGTACATTATGTAAAGTTTTATTGCTTATGCATAACTACAGAACATATCTTTTTTTTTACTGTGTTATTAATTTATTTCCATTGCTGGTCGGAGGAATGGACTCCTTAAAACTCATTTTTTTTGTTTTAGAGTATGGTTGAAGCAACAAGTACCAATGAAGGCGGCCTGGAAAAGGAGCACAGATTAATTTTCCCTCAAGATAACGCTGGCCTGGAGTTCAGGGATGATCTACCTACACTTCTTAGAGGAAACGTCCCTCAGATACCTCCTCCTAAACCTTCAAGTCCGATTATTAAAGAATTTCAGGAGCTTGATGTAATAAAATACACGTATTACTCCATTTAATATTATAAACACTAATTAAAGGCTTGGGCACACAGGAAGCGATCGGTATCGCGGCAGGGATCCAACGATCGTCACAGCGGTCAGTAATAAGGGACATCACATGGGATGCGATAACTTTGTGAGCAATACTGTTGTTAATTTAAATAAAACATATACATTTATCTACCTAGAATATTATGAACTATAAATTCAATGAACTAGAAAGAATTCATGTATTTTATTATTAAAACAACATAACCTCAAAACATATGATTTTCAATGAGTAATTCAGTTTTTCACCCAAACTGATCACACGACAAATCTGTAATTTTGTACAATTGTATCGCCCGGCAAAGCGATAGACTAGCTTGCTGCGACAGATCTTCCTTCGTTTGACAAGCCTTATGCTACACTGTGTAATGCAAGTAGATTGCCTGCCATCCTTGGTCAAATATCACTACCCGCTGCGATACAGATCACGTCCTGTGTGTTTGAGCCTTAAAATTTGATTATTTCTTACTGACAATTTTATTTATAATTTCTGTTTTTTTAATTAACTGAAATTTCTTGTTTTTTGTAAAGTGAATACTTTGTATTATTTTCCTCATGATGTTATTCTTTTCTTTACCTACTATCATTATAAAATATATTTTAATTAATATGAATGTATTAAAATTTATATTGTTAATGTGAAATGTATGTCCATTCTTGAAAGAATGATCTGTTAGAGCTGTGTTCACATTTTCAGCAATATTCTTTACTTGTTATCTAATTCCATTTTTATTGCTGATTATGACACAAAAAATGCTGTAAAACATGTCTCTTGTGACGTACAGCAAATAACTGACAATGATGTGACAAAAACTACAAAACGTACAATAAAACAACATTGGAACTACGTATGGACACAACTATTTGAAAATAAACTCCAGACAATGACAAACATAGTTGACGAATGGCCATCTAGTCGAGATAACAGGCGTGAACAAATAATTCATGCTAGACTAAGGATTGGACATAATTAACTAACTCACAAATACTTGAGACAAGACGAGATAAACGTATATGTAACAAAGGACTTATGATCAAACACTTACTAACAGAGTGCCAGAGACTATGCAATTTTAACATTCCAAATTTTTTTTTTAATAAATGTTTATTTAAAATCTGTACAATAATCTGAAGGAACTCCTAGGTAATGATAGCCAGTACATAAACACTATACTGATATACCTCAAAAACACAGGATTATATGATCTTATTTGATGACTATAAAACAGGCTACACACGGTCAGGCAGGCCTCTCGGTTAGACCTGGACAGTTGGCCTGAAGACCGGTCGCCTGAACGTGTATATATTCCGGCCGGCTTTCTGTTCAGACCAAAATGACAGGCCTGCCTGGTCATGTGTAGCCTGCTTAAATCACTTTTGACTTAAAAACAACTATCATACTTCCATAGATACTAAGTAAAATTTATTGGTCAACTTTGCACTCAGTCTTTTACTGTTAAAATTGTATACAACGTCGATTCCTTAGAATAAATAGTTCATAGGATACTGCTCTTTGTGTTGATCACCAGTGAAAAGGAACACACCATATAAATAATTCCATTTTTCAGAATTTGATGATTTGCCTATCATGTCATCAATTTTCTTTTATTGTATCAATTGATAGTTCATTAAATGTTTTATTATAATCATTACTAGACATTTAAAAGAATTTTGTTATTGTAGGATGCAACAAAAATAAGACCTGTTGGAAAAGTTAAATTTGTCAGCCCATATCAACGCTACTTGAAAGTATTACCTTATGCCATACAACTAGAAAAAGAAGAACGGGAGAGGCGAGAAAAAGAGGAAGAAGAAAGACTTTCTAATGCAACAAATGCCGTGAGTTATTTATATGAACTAATTATAATTAATTTTAGACAATTATTAAAATAACATATCAAAAGGGTATATTATTTGATACCCCTCCTTAATAAAAATCTCTTTTTCCTGTCCGTATTTGTTTTCTTGAATGTTGGTTATCCCTCTAGATACCACTACTAGTATTATCGTACAGTATTTTACTTTACTCAGCTGTTACACGGAAGTTCAAAGTAACGTGAATCTTGGTACAACGTGTATTCCTGCACCGGAAATACTAATGAGTTTACTCATGTTTTCAAGTTTTTGTTTACTGTTTCAGCTTGAGCTGAATTCTTCTAAATATGGCGAGGCTGTAATGGTGGAAATGCCTATTTCTCAACCCCTTGCTAAAGATGTAAGTTGACTAATGTTATTTATACTTCATTGATATTATATTCACACATATAATAAAATTACTAATTTTCTATGTAGAGGAGCTACGTGAAAAAGGCAAGGAGAGAAAGGGGAGATGTATCAATAAAGGGTGAGAAAATGACTAATGAACCAGTGAGATCTGAGGGGGTAGGTATAGTTGGCGGAGAAGTAAGAATGGCTGCAGATCCTGTCAGAAATTTCACTGAGAAGGTAATATAAAATATTTCACTACAATAAGTATGTTTTGGCAATTCTTTTTCGTGATTTTTAATACAATATATTTTAATATCAATAAAATATTTAAACCGTAATTTTTGTTGTATACTAAGCCATAGATTAGAGTTTGTGCTCTGTACAAAATAGTAAGAAGTAGTATACAAAATAGTAAGAAATAAGAGGACTGAAAACTTATTAGTTGTAGTATTAGTTTATAGGGTAATACTACCTTGTCCAATCAAAATCAAAGTAATTTTCTTGAATTTATAAATATTTTTCAATTATTTATATTTCAGAATTCACGAAGAGGCCCTAGGAAGAAGCAGGAGATTGATGATTCAGGATGGACCAAGAGCGAGCACGGAAATTACGATTATACAAAGGTAGATTTCCAGAAGTTTCAAAGTGGAGCGAGTGGAAAGAAGAAAGGTTACAACCCGAGGGTAAGTAATAAAAATAATCTTTGAATAATTTGCTTAAAAAGCCTTGAATATTGCTTTGCTCTTCTTTCTGTCCACGAAGCACAAAAACTACTTCACCTCTTTGGGTGGACCTGTTAGACAACCTCCTCCTGTGTTCGGCTTCTACCCATGTTCTAATGTTTAATCTGGTCACCGCCGGTGCTATGCCGCATTGGGGAACTGCAGTTGCCCCAATATTTACCTAATCGTCAACTTTTTCATTGCCCTGGATCCCGAAACCCATTCTAGTTTGACCTTATTGTGAGGGCCCAAGGGTATTAAGGCAACAAAGCATAAAATCAGCTTATACTCTCCAAATGCAAAAGAGGCCAAGCTGATATATCAGCTCACAGTCCACGGCTTCCCCCGAGCTGATATATCTGTAGCAGCGAGGTGAGATCCACCAACGCCGTCAAGTACATACTGCTTTCTGTAGACCTCTATGTATATCTATGAAGTGGGAATCCGCAAAAATATAAAATTGTGTGCAAAGAGAAGCAAGGGAGGTAATGCCGGCAAGGATAGGAGTACACCATGTGCTAATAGTGGAGTTGTGTAAAATGTTTGTTAAGTGGGGATTCCCTGAGGCCAGACCATACTAATTATAATACTTACTTGCGGAAGTAATAGCATAAATCATGTATATTTTATAATAAGGATAAGTAGAGTAGCCCAATTATGGATGCAGGAAACATGCTTATATTTCTAATAATAAATTTTATCAAAAGCATGCAGAGCATAAATTTTTAATTTATATTTATTGTATTTATTCACCAAAAATGCAAGAAACAAATCAATTATTATTTAGTTTGTGCATGCAAGAAAAATAACTATCTGGGAGATGCAACAAGGGCTAAATTTCAATTAATATACACTCATTAATTGAAATAGTTTTGTTTTGAAATACTATTTTTGTATTCATTTTAATAATGGAATAATTATAAATGTTTAATTGAGTTACATTTTTAAAACTTTCTTATTATTCTTGTTATTTGTTAGGGCAACCAATTCAGTCTTATTGTATTAGAGGTCACAAACAATAAATAGTCGTTTAAATGAAATTTACATAAAAATATTATATAAATTATTTATTTAGGAGGCTACTCATGGTTCTGGTTCACAAAATTTACATTTCTTCTGGTGTGAAGGAGGAATAACATCTCTCTCTCCAAGTTCCATGTGGGATCTAAGTGCCTTTATATACTTCTTGCACTATTAAGTTCTTGGTCTATAATGGAGACATTATTGTTGACATAACAAACAACAAATTGGTCGCATGAGTCCCAAGGGATACGTGGACGCGCAATGTATGAGAGATAATATTGTAATTTGAGTACTCAAATGGATATTTCAGACATTTTCTTCCATTAAATAATGTATAAAGAACCAAATAGGCACATCGGTTATTAAAAAACCCGTAAATACAAATAATTACCTGGGGGTCAGCAATGTATCCACAAAGCAAAAACAGGCTTAACCTCATCCGACAAGCAACAATTTATAAAATTAAGGCGACGAGAGTAATGAAAAAAAAACAGCTAGAAGTGAGGGGAGCAGCCACACTCTATCCTATCATAGCGGATTTCCCTCAGACGTTGCCCCTTCGCATCTACTGGATTCCCTGCGCTCCCGAGAGTTAAAGGTTGATTATGTCCGTTCTTTAGAGCTGTGTGATGGCATATTTTTATTGTACAATTTGTAACTTTGAAGATACATGGAAATATTTTAAATGTTTTTATTTTATTTTACAGTTTCAAAATAAGCGGAAAAAGAAGGGATTTCAAGACAAAGTTGGTAACAAAAAACCTCGCAACGGTGTCCATCATAATTAATAACTCATTTTATAAGGTAATTGTAAAATTTTCATGTCACTTCTAACATGGAAGCATTAAATTACATTCTATTGACTTGAGTGTATATAACCATTTAGTTATTTATGTTTGTTTACCTTGAAATGTGGTTAGCCCAAAAGTAATTAATGCTCATATAAAAATATTTTCCATGGTAAATCTACCATAATTCATTTCAGTACCTGTATTTACTTAAGGAAGCATGTATACATTTTATTTGTAAATATACCTTCTTTATTTGGTATAATTAGCCTGTGATAATTAGACACATTTTTCTCACTTATTTGATTGTAGCCTGTTCAGATTCTTCGGCGGGAATTCCTCCCTGCCCTCTCCTTTCTGTTCCCCGGGATTTGCCAAGCCTTTTAATGATCTAACACTTAACGTGAATCACTATAAAAACTGATTAAGTCTTGTTCAAGATGCTTTGAGAGGTTAGATAAGGGAGATAGTGTTTAATATTTATCAATACTTAGCCAAACCTAAGGCTGAAAACGTTTTAAATTGCATAGTGATAAGGTTATGACAGAGAATTTTCTATTGGGAATATAGGCCACGCCCTATTCCCTTCATTTAACCATCTATGTGAACAGGCAACGTTCAATAGTCTAAATTGTTTTTAGCCTTGACTTTAGCAAAGTATCCATAAATATTAAACGGTATCTCCCTTTCCTGACCTCTCAAGACATAATCAGGTTTTTTACTGAGTTTCACATAACGTGACGTTTATTGAAATAGTAATTTAAATGGCGGATCCGTAGGGAATAATTCCCACAGAATTTCGCACATGCGGGATTTGAACTATTCCATTTAACTGAACGGGCTATAAAAAGTGTTGCTAAGAATTATCATAGATCATTCTTGTGCTCGGATAGCAAAATGTTATTTTTCTAAAAAAATATTCTAATACATTTTGCTGTTTTTTGTCAATGTTTTAAAGATGGCAAAAAGCTTTTCTCTCACGAAAAGAATTAGGACACATCTAAAATGTGTAAAAGAATTTCTATTTTAGAAAATGCCTTATAACGTTTTGCCATCTAATCACAGATTTCTATTATTTTATTTGATCATAAATTAAAAAGCTTATGTTTAAATCATTTTTTTGAAATTCTTTAAATCAATATCATGATTTATTTTAAAGTATTGTTATAAAATACTTGATTATTTTATAAATTAAAGCAATACCTCATATTTTGACTGTAATTTATGTTGTTATGTTTAGCTATGATTGTGAAGATTGAAAGCTTGTCATAGCAAACTAAATGTAAAAAAAATTGAGCAACCCCCAATACCTGAAACTCTTCATACAATAAAAAATAATTGTCAGAATGTTTTTATTATGGCCTGTAAAATTGTATTTTATGACTTGAGAATGCAAAACATTTTTAAAAGCTTTAGTTTTTTTTTGTTTTATCATTTTCTAATGTGAATTTTGCATTAAAGATAAATTTTATAATTTATTCAAACATATGTACATATTTTTATCAGAATAAAACTTATGTATTATATCAATGATAAAGAAAAAAATTGTCATATTAATAAATCAGTTTAATTTTTAGACCTATTTATTTATTAATATGATTATTACCTTAACAGCGCCCGTCGAAGGGTGTTCGACACCTGTTAGTGCTCCCGCAATTCAGTCTGTGTTTGCTTCATCACACTAAAACAACTTCTTTCTTGTCCGTAGCCATTATAAAGGGTTTTTCTTACAAATCGCTATTACTCTCTTGATTTTGATACAAAAAGAAATCTTTTAATGCAATTTTACCATAGTTCGGATCTTTTTTAGCAAAATTATTATGTGCATACTATTCATTTAAATATTTGAATTATTTAATTTCTGTTGTTCAGCATCAACAAATTACAATTTTTCTTAGTATGATTAGTACAGAAAATAGTAGGGCATTATTCTATAAATTATTTCATAATAAAATAATCATTTAAATAATTCTTTAAGTAATTTAAATATCTCTTTCGTTGATTAAGTTATTCATCCACTGATTTATTTTGTATTCAATGAATAACAGGGTTGGCTCATTACTCAATACATTTTTATTGAATAAGAATTTATTCATTGACTGATTTTTAAAAATATTTAATGGATAATTACTTAAAGAATTATTTAAATGATTATTTTATTATGAAATAATTTATAGAATAATGCCCTACTCTTTTCTGTACTAATCATACTAAGAAAAATTGGAGTCGCGTTGCAGCCATTGCCTCACACGCAGCATCTTATATCTCTCCAATTCAAGTTGTTATTTCGAGTGATTATACATCGATTTTCTTTGTGAAAAGTGGCGATGTTTGAGACTTAACACTCGAGTAGAAGTGTATGAAGTCTCAGGACAAAATATCCAGCAGAAGGCTCGAAAATAGTAAGTAAAGAAAACTTACTTTTCACTCAATTAGTCCCTTGCCCTAGCTAGGCTAGTGGTAGGGGGCTGCGTGAATTGACCAGTCGTCCCCTCCTTGCTGCCCCTTCAGCTGGCCAAATACTCAAGCCATCAACAAGTTCTCAGCACCTACTGCCAGCTCTCTCTCTGGCCCAGTGGATGAGTGAAGGACTCACGATACAGAGGACTGCGGTTCGAACCTCGAATCTGAGACAATATTTTTTTATTTTTCGTGTTAATTATTTGTTTTTGTTTTTTTTTCTCTCTCTTTCTTCTTTTACTTGGCCTTCTGATAAAATCCAACCATCATGGGAGGGAAAAGGAAATCAAGCTATAAAAGACAGCTCCATTCCCAGGAGAACTCGCCCATGAATTCACCCCAGAAGAAAAAAATAACAATTAAACAATCCGTATCTCAGATGTCTCTCGTGTCATCTTCTACATCTCGGGCTACTTTTAAAAATGCCCCAAGCCATTCAAAAGAACGCAACCCTACCAACCAATTCATCTCACCGAACAAATACGCAGCCATATCTCCCAACGACGAAGACACGTCTCGAATGGAGGAACAAATCGAAGAGCCAGGAAAGAGTACTCCGCCAATCCACGTCAAGGGGATCAACGATTTCATCAAGTTTTGCACAGACCTTGAAAAAGAAGTCGATCCAACAGAATTCTCTTGCCGATCCCGTTCAGAAACAATCACTATCAAGCCAAGTACACCAGAGTCATACAGAAAAACCATCAGATATCTAAAAGCATCAAATTTACAATATTTTACCTACCAATTGAAAGAAGACAAATCATACAGACTTGTAATTCGACACCTCCACCCCAGCACATGAAATAAAAAACGCCCTGAACGAAATCGGTTTCAAGGTTAGAAACGCCAACAATGTCCGTCATCCAGTCACCAAACTCCCGCTACCGTTATTTTTCATTGATCTGGAACCAGCAGACAATAATTCTGAAATATTTAGCCTAAAGCGCCTTCTTTACACAAGCGTTGCAGTTGAAGAACCGCATAGAAAAGAAGACCTGATCCAGTGTCAACGATGCCAGGGCTTCAACCACACCAAAAACTTTTGCACACTAAATCCAGCATGTGTAAAATGTGCCGGACAGCATTTAACATCTCAATGCCAAGAGAAGAAAAGGCTAAATGTGTTCACTGTCAGGGCGAACACCCAGCTAACTATAAAGGTTGCTCAGTTTATCAAGAACTATTGAAGAAACGTCGGCAACTCTCAAGGGAAAACCCTACTCCAGAAGTGCAACATCGCCAAGCTAACTTCAAAACTGAGCAGACCAAGATCTCCTCAGCAACTGTTCCTCGCCAGGACAGTCTCCAAACAAAGCAGCATGCTCTACCACGCCAAGAACCATCATCCCATTTGCAGCCACAACCTCCTGTAGTCGATGCCTTCACGTCAGGTCTCACTACAGCCATCTACTCAACAGCAGTGAAAGGTGTCACCACCTCCTCCCCTGAATCCTCTACCATTCCATCGCCTCCTTTACCCTCATTCCTTTCTGAATTAAACTCCATCACCGAATCATTAAAGGCTTTCCTAGCGGAATTAAAAACCCTCATTTCACCACTCATAGCCATTTTTCAAAAACTCTGCCAGCTTCCCCCCTCCCAATCATGATTCATCCTTCCTGCAAACCTCTCACAATCCTCCTGTGGAACTCCAATGGACTACTAAATCACAATGACGAACTATACTTACTTCTAAAGGACAAAAGCATTGACATCGCGCTTCTAACTGAAACACACCTGACTCGACGGACTACATTCTACATCCAGGGATACAAAACGTACAGAACTGATCATCCAGACGGAACAGCAATTCTTGTTCGCTCATCACTTTCCCACTTCCTAATTAATTCCCACCAAACATCCTGCAGAGCACTTCAATTTCCCTCCAATCAACATTTCAATTTCCTATTACCATTGCAGCCGTATATTGTCCTCCTAATAAATCTGTTTCCACCAATACCTTTCATTCTTTCTTCCTGCATCTAGGTCCTCACTTCCTAATTGGTGGGGATTTTAATTCTAAACACCCCCAGTGGGGTTGCCGTGTGGCTAATCCTCGAGGACGAACCTTACTACAAACCCTCTCCACCTTCCCTGCCAAAATAATCACCCCTTCTTCCCCGCTCAAAACGTCCTGATATCCTCGACTTTTTCATTACCCATGGTATTTCCCAAATTCCTACCTCTATTTCCACTCTCGATGACCTATCCTCCGATCACAGTCCAGTACTCCTTCTCTTCAACTCCGATGCTGATTCCCACTCTATACCTCCAAGACCTACACTCACTCCTGCTCCAGTTGACTGGCAATCCTTTCAATCATCCTTAGAACATAAACTGGACCTAAACACATCTCTAAAAACAAACACTGATATCGACGATGCTGTTCATTATCTTTCAGTAGCCATTCAGGAATCCTTATTCATCTCCACCCGACTAAAACCTCTACATAATACACAAACACGACTGGCTGGCTACTACTGCTCACTGAAAAGAGAAAAGCACACAAACGATGGCAAAATTCTAGATACCCATCTGACAAAAAACTGTTAAACCAACTGACAAACCAGCTAAGAAATGAACTGCGGGAACATAAAAACGAACAATTTAAAACATACACTAAGGAACTTACTTCATCCGACAAATCACTCTGGCAGGCTACTAGAAAAATACTCTCATACAAAACCTCCCATCCAACAAGAAGATGGCTCTTGGTCCAAAACTGATATAGAAATTTCCACCGCCTTCGGGCATTACCTCTCCAATGTCTTTACCCCGCACCCTGATGTTAACAATCCAACCCACTCCCACCATGTCTCGAGTCAACTGGATACTCCCCTCCCAAGGCCTTCAATCCTAAAGAAGTACTTCACGCTATCCAACACCTTCCCCACAAAAAAGCTCCAGGATATGACCTAATTACGCCCCAAATAATCAAGCATCTCCCGAAAAAAGCAGTCCTTTTCTTAACCTACATTTATAATGCTGTCCTCAGAACTACCCACTTTCCCCTCCTCTGGAAATTCTCTGTAATCCGTATGATACCTTAACCAAAAAAACCTATCCACCACCTCACATCCTATCGCCCTATTACCCGTATTGGGGAAAATTCTTGAAAAACTCTTACTCAAACGCCTCTACCCCATTCTTATTCCCAAAATCCCGTCTTCCCAATTTGGTTTTCGCCAACTCCATTCCACCATTCATCAATGCCACAGAATTGTGGATCTGATCTCCACAGCCTTTGAGAATGGACAGTATTGCTCTGGTGTCTTTCTCGACGTAGCCCAGGCTTTTGATCGGGTGTGGCACCGGGGCTTGCTGTTCAAACTCAAACAAATTCTCCCATCAACCTACTACCTCGTAATAAAATCCTATCTCTCCGACAGATTCTTCCAAGTTTCCTATGGCACTTCATCCTCACCCATTTTCCCCCAACTTGCAGGTGTACCCCAAGGCGGAATCCTGAGTCTTGTCCTATACCTCACATACACGGCTGATATCCCAACTCACCCAAGTACATCCCTCCATATGTTCGCCGATGATACAGCTCTGTTCTCCTGCAGTCCTGACCCAATTCTGACATCCAAGTCTCTTCAGGAACACCTTGGACTGATCGAACCCTGGCTCAGTAAATGGAGAATCAAAGTTAACCCTCAGAAATCCTGCCACTCAACCTTTACCCTCAGGCGATCATTCTGCCCTCCAGTGTTCCTCCATAGTTCTCTAATTCCGCAAAAATCCCAAATTCGCTATCTAGGACTAATACTTGACAAACGACTAACATGGAAGCCACATATTACCCAGAAGCGACAAGAACTCAGCCGATGGTACAGACTATTACTACACTCACTTGACAAACGATCTAATCTCACACTAACAAACAAACGTCTCATTTAATGACCATTCTCAGACCAATATTTACTTACGGAATTCAACTCTGGGGTTCCACAAAGCCTTCCAACTCCTACAAAATCCAATCCATGCAGTCTAAAATTCTCCGGAAAATAACGGATGCTCCGTTTTATGTCTCTAATTTGACCCTCCATAATGACCTTAATATCCCTTTTATCCATCCTCTACCGCAAATTCCATTCGAACCTACACGGCCATCCTAACTCCTTAATAAACTCTCTATCCTCCCAGCACATTCCTCACAACCCCATTCGCCGACTGAAACGCAAGTGGCCAAGAGATCAACTCTAGAAAGTGTAGATCTGTGAAAAAAATAAATTCTGTCTTGTGGGTACTACAACTGTGCAGCTTCCCACCTCAGGGACATCCATGTCATATAATCTTGCAATAATTTACTAGAAATGTACCTTATACATTGTTGTAAATTCGAAATAAATAAATAAAAATAAAAAAAAAAAGAAAAATTGTAATTTGTTGATGCTGAACAACGGAAATTAAATAATTCAAATGAATAGTGTGCACATAATAATTTTACTAAAAAAGATCCGAACTATGGTAAAATTGCATTAAAGACTTCTTTTTGTATCAAAATCAACAGAGTAATAGCGATTTGTAAGAAAAAGTTGTTTGTGCGTTGAAAAATTCCAATGGCCAGTCAGGTTTGAAGAAAAACCCTTTATAATGAATAATTAGTTATTTTTCATTCATTATTTTTATACATTTAAAATAATGTGGTATATGGGACAACAAACTCAAGTTCAGTAAACAACATCACTTTTATTTAAGTGATATTGTTTACTGAACAAAAAGAATCTGTTTTAATGAACTCATTTTTATTAGAAAAGATTGTAAAAATAAATCACATGTATTGAACAAAACATTTAAGTGAAATAAATCAATTTCATTAAAAAAAAAAATTGTTTCATACGAATAAATAACTTTCCTTCAATAAATCATTGTTATTCAATAAGGAATAAAAATAAAAAGCTACGTTATTTATTGAATTGACTGAATGATGAAAGAAAAATGGTCCATTATTCAGAATAAAATAACACATTTATTCATTGTTCATTATTCTGAATGATTTTAGCCCAACACTGGTACAGAATACTAGTTTAAATAAATTGAAAAATGTCTATAGAAATCAAAATTAACATTTATTATTATGTTTTTATGGAAATGGAATGCTTGAAAATCCCAAGCTGAGGAAATGCTTTTCTTAGTGTTTTTAGTTTTCTAAAATATAAAGATATGGAAATGAAGTCACTGATTGTGTACGCTGCCCCATGAATTAACAACAATTAATTATTATTATTTTTTTTAATTTTAAATTGGATGGTTTCTCAATCAGTTAGTACTCTCAATGAGAATATTTATAAGGAACACAAATACTTAAAGGACAGGCAAAAAGTATAAGAAAAACAAATAGAACTAAGTTTTATTCATACAAATATTCACTGCTCATCAGTTTTACATTTCTTAGAGGGTTTGCCAAAATTTTCTGGGTTATCCAAAGCAGCTTGAAGCCTCTTAGCTCGCATTCCTAAAAGTTTTGCGTCAATTCTGGCCTTTCTTATAGCAGCGTAAGCTGAAAACTTCCTGTCATCTTCGGTAACTGCACGAGATCGGAATGTAGCTTTTGATGTTTTTACAGGCATTTCCTTCTTAATAGATATCTGAGATGCCAGTTTTTGCAAGTCTTTTTCGGCTTCGCCCTTTTTGAATTTCTTGCTTTTCTTCAAAGGGAACAGTATGAGTCTAGACTTGTACTCTTTCAGTCGTTGTACATTAGTTTGTATTGACTCAACAGACTTATTTCTTCTTCTGTGATCGACGGCAATGCCTATACTTCGAGCAAACTGCTGGCAGAGTCCGATCCTCTTGAGTTCTTCAAGTGAAAACCCTTTTCCAAGTCTTACCTTCTTGTGGTATCTGACTGATGGACAGCGAACAAAAGGCCTTAGGGCTGACAAAGGCCTAAAAAAAAAAAAATACAAATGAGTTAGTTATTGTAGAGTTTTACTGTGAATTAAGGAAATATATTCAGACTCTTCTTGGGATGCCTAAATCTACAAGGAGCATTCTTTTGCAATAATATTATGAGTATTCTATCTAAGTCAATGGTGAATGACCCTTAAACTATTTAATAATATAATGAAAAAATAAAATAAAATATCTGTTTTCTGTGTGTGTATGTATATCTTAACCCTGCATCTGTCGCAATGGTTCTGGAATGCTCCTTGGGGTACACTTGTACCCCAGTGCCTATATTAAGTGTTGCTTCCCATCGACAAATAGCTCTGCAGTTCTGTGATTCACAGTAGTTTCATGTCTTCACAAGACAATATGGGTGTGGCATTCAAAGCATAGGTAGTGTTGTTTTTTACCAAGTTATTTAACCTTTGGGGTACAGGTGTACCCAAGTATAGCACAATCAGTGTAAAATCTCCCAGGACTAAGATTCTATATTTGGGTAAGTACAACATTAAATTTAATAATAATTATTTTAATCAAGGAAATTATAAATATTTTTTTTATAACCATGAAATTACTTAACTTTTTTCAGTCAATGCAGTGGATATTTAGAATTTGTGGCTGTGATTTTCAGTAAATTGAATTTTGTTTATTTTATAACTTATTAAACATTACAAGATACAATTCTTGGTTACTATTAAGAGCGAGTGCTGCAGCTGATAGAGAAATATTTACAAACCGAAGACCTTTCCTAAAACAAAATTGGCCCTATATTTGATTAGACCTCAGATGTGAAGGGAATTGGAAAACCCAACTTTAAGACGAGAACTCTGTCAAAACATCACCCGTATTTTAGATATACCAGTGGTCAAAGAAGCCAGATGAAGTCTATAATCCACATCAGGACGTTGTAATTTCTGTCCCAGGTCTCAAGACAGAAAATTTAGGGTTAATTGTGCTCTAACATCAAGAAAAAGTGTATGCATCATGTATTCAGTAATTACTTTATCCTTATTAGCATTTTTTTTCTTCATTTTATTAATGTATGACTTTAGAGTGTTTTGTATTACCTTAAAATAAAAAAAAAAAAGTCTTTTTATTTGGGGTGCACATGTACCTAACCTCAGTGTATCAGACCTGTTAGTAAAAATAAGTGTAACATTCCAGGGTTAAAAATCACTTTTAATTGTTGTATGAAAATAAAAACATTAACCGATACAGGGGACTCCCCGTGGTTGGATCGGATTCTCATGTGGGCGTGTAATACGGGTTCAAGGCCCTCCTGCAGAAGGTTAAGTTTCTCCATTTTAGGGCCTGTTGAAACAAATTCCCTGCTGTACCATAGATGTTTAGGAAGGTTGGTGACCTAAAGTCTGAAGAGTCATAAAAAAAAAAAAGTTAATCAATGAAACTGAAAGAATTCCCTGCTCTACTCCAGCCATGCCTCTTCTGGTTATTTTGCTTGCGGTCGGACTATAGCACCATTGCCTAGCTGCTGATGCACGATAAAAAACAATGGGGTGAGTTCGACTCAGTGGTATAGGATTTGAATTATGTTGGGGAGGACCTGAGTCGAAACTCAAGCATGCACTGAAAGGGTTTATGTTGTCGTTCAAGTTAGGAGTTCCAGATCGTCCCTAGCCCTCCATAGATACCTGCAAAGGGGAAAATCAGGCAGCCAGAGCATAGTACTGACCACACTATATCCCTAGCAAACTGAAAGGCTAAGAATTGCATACCTCTTCATTATCTGCCCCTCAAAAGCTGTTGCACAACTGATTCATTGTAATATTTAAATTTTGCGTAAGACTGGATCCAAAATGTTTTTATCAAGGTAGACGAACAGTTGTCACTGGCAGCCCAATGCAGCTTGATAAGTTAAACAAAAAAAAAAAATTAAAAAATCAAGAGATATTATATAGTAAATAACAATTTTTTTTAAAATGGGAATCCAATTGACAAGTTATTCGACATGAAAAGGTCTGTAAAATTACTATACTGAGAATTCGAAGTAATAAGACAAGTTTCCAAGTCATTTAAATGGGATAAAGTAGCAAGAACGTCTGCCGATGGATCATAATGTCGATCTCTCTAGTAATTGAATCGGTAGAGTGTAGAAGCGACGTATGTCAAGAATTTAAGTTTAAAATTAAAGAGAAAAAACATCATAACTCCAAATTTTCAAATTGAGCATTTTTATTAGCTGTCATAACCAGCATTTTTGTTGCTGCCAAACAAAAAATTACATAATTTCTATTTAAATTGGCCTAAGGAAAATTTAATTTTTTTGGACTGGTGGTTTTTGCTCTCACCGATTCAATCGTTTACAACTGCAGTAAAGATAAGGTTTGTATTCTTAGTTCTCTTCAGAAATAAAAAAAATCAGTCCCATAATAGGCCACAAGGGGCAGATACTGTAGAGGTATCTGATTCATGATATGGCACACTAGTATAGGGAGATAGTGACTATGCTCCGGCCGCCTGATTTTCCCCTTTACTGCTAGAGTCATTAGCACCAAGTTCCCATTTATAAATTAATTAAAGGCTGGGTTGGCCTAGGGGCGATCAGGGAGGCCGAATTCAATCTTTGAGCGAAGACACAAGAAGACAAAATATTTAGTACTTGCTCGGGATTTGAACTCAGGTTCTTCAGCCTATATGTCCAGTGCTCTACCACTGAGCTAACCTCGCCTCCTCAGGTTACAATAGAAAATTCAATTTTAACAATGATAATTAAATAAGGGATAATTAAAAAGAAAAAATGTTTAAATAAGGTGTGTTTAATTAAACACAGTGTATTCAAGTGATCACTGCAATGACTAAAAGCTGTGGAATATTGTTTTGGTATTCAACAATTACCGTAGATACAAATGCAAACTATCGAATGTGAAAAGTGGTATGGTACTTAATAGTCACTTTATAAGCATTTGATCTTATTAAACATTTCAATAAGACTTAATGGACATTCATTGGTTTGATCTACTGTAATAGATAATTATTTTTCTTTAATTTTTGAATTTTCCACAACGTACATCGGTCTAACAGCAATCAGTATGGATTGAAAAATAAAAATGCATTTTTACACATTTGATACTTTGCATTTGTATTGACGATATCAAGTTATTAAAAAACAAAACAGCTTCCAGTAGAATAGGCATACCGATTCAACCTGGACTAGATGTGAGCCAGAAGAATTAGTTAACAGAGAGAACCCTCAAGTAAAAAACGTACTCATTTAGTACTTAAAAATAGGACAACAAGAATGCCAAAAAATCATTATGGAACTTATAAGGATAATTGAAAAATGAACTAACATGTGAGTCACATGGTGAACTTAGCAGTAGGAACACATAGCTAAGTATATGTGTTAGCTGAACACACAAGAACACATATAGCTGACTATACTAAAACTTAATAGATGTTTTTTTCCTACGACTGGATGATAATAATTTTAATATGTCAAATAACAAGTACCTGGGTGCAATTTTAATGGCCTTCCTCTTCCGAATAATTCTTTTTCTTATTTTCCTTGCTGGCTGGTTGAACCAAGTACGAATACGCAATTGCCATTTCTTGTGAAAATGCCCGTTTGGAATTGCATTATTACCTTTGTGAGTCATAATGTGTACAAACTTTTATATTAAAACAAGCTCAAGGCGAATACTAATATGGCGTGCATCTACAAACAAGGAAGTATAGAACAAGTCACTGCTACCAACATAGGATTGCCCTTCATGACACAAAAATCCCTAATTTTTATTTGAAATCTAACAAACTTTAAATTATGTAAAACTAACTTAATTAATATTTATCAACCCATTTTATTATTTAAAAATAATAATTAAACTTAATTATAACGTAAAATATAATCTATAACAATGACCTATAATCAAAGCCATAATAATAATAAATAATTAAAGTGCTTTGATTAATAACTAAATCTTTTTGTTTTCCTCCATAAGCCTTGATATATAATATATTACAATTAATTTGAAAGGAAAAAAACAATTTATTTACTTAGGATTGGACAGAGTCCATCAGCATGAGACCATATGTAAAATAATTATTTATCAGTAATACATTATAAAAATATACATCTGGAAAAATTATAGGCTTAATATTAACCTTAAATAAATAAGACAAATATAAAGAAATAAAACAAACAAACATGACATGTTCAATTTCGTGGTGATCACGTTTATTGTGGTTTCATGCACCTGGACACACCCGACCTCCACACCCCTATGGAAGGAGTGAGGAAAGAGCAAATAGGTTTTGGGTAGACTGTAAATTTTAATAAATAAATAAATATTCAACATATTTCATTTCAAAGAACATCGGGCATTTATATAGGACATTTATAAACTTTCATAGAGTAATTTGTAACAAGTAATATGTACTAATAAAACATAAAAATATATCGTCCAGGTTACGAAGGGTCGAAAGTTTCCAGAGTACAAATCTGTCGAAAGAACTTTTTGTTAGCAGGTTCTTATGAATCGCAATAATAAAACTACAAGATAAGTTGGACCATCAACGCAAACTCCGCTATAGCTAGAATAGTTTCCTCGCTTGGAGTTGAGCAGTAAAAAATGATATAAGGCCTAACATAATTCTAGCTATTTCTGTCAAGCTCGAACACATTATTTTCTTTAATTTAAGTCATTTTTCCGAAAATAATACTTCTAGGCTTGCCATACGTCCCGTATTGACCGGGATAGTCGCGTTATTTTGCTCTGTTCCCTGTGTCCCACCCGGTTTTATCAATATCCCAGAACCGGGTGTAAGACATATAGAGTAATCAATGTTTTTTTAAGAATCATTTACTTTTCTATAATCAACATTTTTTACTACCGTGCACAGTGTCAAATAAGTGAGAAATATTCTAACTGCAATCTGCTAGAAAACGCTGGAACGCTCTCAGCGGCCAGCACCTCTACTGTTTGGCTGGGCGATTTTTTTAAGTAAATTAAGTAGCAAAAATTGCTTTTTTATTTTTAAAACAAGGGTAACTAACAATTTAGGGTCCCAGGTTCCCCACTCCCGTTACTTGCAAGACTTAAAACTCAACATTTTGTTTCTATTTTTTCCCAAAATCCTCATGTACCAAAATCGCTCCTTTAGCTTTACTTTTTCAGACCGATAAGGTTGACGCATGTTTTTCTTGTTTTAATGGGATGTTCGAAGGGCAAAAAAAAAATATTTTTGTATGTTTCGAATCGCCTTCATGGACGGAGATACTGAAAAAGTAAAAACATTACACATATCAAATTTCGTTTTGTCATATAGCTTTTGCGTCTTTCTGTGTCTCTCTAATTTTGGGCTTAAATATTCCGTGGGCAGGTATAGAATGACCCCAGACTGAAATTAACTGCATAAACCTGCCTACATCGGTGCTAGAGGTGAACCAACTCGGTAAATGACTAACAGGCGTTATCTCTATGTAAACATCGAAATCAAATCAAAGACAGACTTTTTTGCAGTACTCAAATCAGCGTTGACTGCAAAAAAATGTCCGAAGTGATCTGAGTGAAAAATCGTGTCCTAGTTGAAATATTCGTGTCTTAGTTGAAATCAACAATATCAAATGTTATTGAGTTTTGAGCGCTTTTGGGCGGTTTTTGACCACTGTGCTCCGCGTGGGTGCGGGTCGGGCCTCGCTAATTGGAAAAAAATGTACAGGTTAGGAGCTTGTAAAAAGAATGGGGCTTAGATATATAGACGGGCGTAGCCTATATTTATTGGAATTGGATCTATATTTTTTTAATGTACATAAACGACAAAACAAGTGCAGTCCCAGAATAGTATATTTCATTAGAAGTCGTAATAAAACTACAAGTACCGAAAGTCGGCTTTTATTCTCATTTCGCTCAATACTCAAGATGAAAATAATTTTAAAGTGTCCAAAGTCCTATAGCAAAGTACTAGAATTTTTAGTCTAGCTCTTAGAAGTGGGCCCTGCTCTGAGATTTGGCGGGCCTGGGCGGGTTTCCTCCCTATGGAGGGATGAAGGAACCGCGTTAAAAGAATAAATTGTAATTAATCAAAAGGATGAAATTCCATTATTCGGTGGTCTTTGAATAATAAACGCCCTTACACACGATACAGTTCTAGCTTGGAGATATCTGAAAATGAGCTTAGCCTCGGAAGGTAATATTAATATTGATGAATTCAGGCAGTATGTGATATTATTTTCTACTCAGCGGCAAGAGTTGATATTAACTTTTCGCGGGTTTTTTTCCCACTCTTCCCGCCCTGTTTGTACCGGGTGTTCCCCCTATCAAATGTGCATCAATCGGGTTCTACGTCCCGTTCGATAAAACCCCCGAACTTCCTTGTTCTTTTCGTGTACTATTCTCATCACTAGGGAACGGATGTTCATGTAAAATAAAATGCGAAATATGTAAATATATATTTAACTATTTATAATGAAATATGTTATAAAAAATTGAAAATATGTAGTAAACAAATACCTAAAACTCTAAAATATTGAAAGAAAAGCATAAATAATAAGCAGGAACTGTGTTATTATAAGTGGAAAGAACAAAAGTTGAAAATATATAGAGCAAAATGACTATAACTCATTAAAATGACTAAATAAAAGTGCTTTATTTTTCAATGTGTTCAAAATAACATTTTGAAAAATAAAGCATAAATAAAAATTAGGAACTCATATTAAAAGGGAAAAAGAGAAGTTGAAAATTCGTTTAGAGCCCCTGCTCAAATTCAGAAACATAAATATGCTTTGGTTCACCCGACAAACCTATGTAAAGTGCTGTCTAACATGTAGTCTTCTTTTTTGTACATACTCTGCGCATTCCCGAACGCTTCTGCACATGCCCAAACGCAACTGCGCATGACCGAACGCCACTGCGCATGCGAGAACTCTACTGCGCATGCGCGAACGCCAGCGGACACTTTTTTGTAACGATTTTTTTTCCAGTTGTTCACCGCTAAAGCAATTTATGCAAAAATTTCTACTGATGAACATTATTTCGGAAAATTGTTTGCAACAACATGCATTTTTAAATTGTTAAACGAGAAATGGCGCCGGCCTAATCTCATAATGGGAGCATACACTGGTTTGGTCACCGAACAGGCACATTTTTTTTCTGGCGAATTTGCATGAAAAAGTAGTCGACAAGCGTCCGAGCGTTTCGTTTTAGAAGCTAAGAAATAAAATAAAATAGGTTGAAAATGCTTTATTTTATGCCTCGAGTTTGGAAAATAATATCGACATGATTCTTTCATAATTCATTTGTTTTAGAGAGTAGATTAAAGGAATAATACATTTGTTAAACAATATTTTGTTGTATGTTTTTTAAAAAACGCATTTGCTCCTAGACTAATAGCGCCGGGGAAGCAGAAAAGCCACAGAGATCTACACTGAAGCTTTATTTTTTCAATGACAAAAAAAAAATATCGAATGAGCAGCGAAAATATGTATTTATGGCAGAATATGTAAAAATATGGATTTTTGATAAAATATAAAAACCTGTTTAAATGCCTTAAAATCACTTAGAACGTACAGAATTTTATCAACAATTACGATTTAAGAATCGGAAAAAATATGTAAATACAATAACATCCGTTCCCTGTTCATTACTTTCTAATCATGGAATGTCTAGAATGTGACGTTGAGCACTTGACAGTGAACTTTGCCTTAAGCGTGATAACTGTCTATAGGTGAACTGTATTGTACGGATGGCGTGGTTTATTTACGTTTAATTTTGGTTTAGGAGGTCCGGTGGCCGTGAGTGTTAAGGCGTGAACACTTAACACTCCGTGCCATAGGTCGTGTGTTCGATTCCCACTAAGGGATGGTGGCTTTTCTTTAAAAAAAAGAAAATGCATCCTGGCTAGAAAGGGGTAGTAACCTATAGATAACCCGTCCTTAAATTCTTAATTAATAATAATGGACGTTAAAATTTCGATAAATAAATATTTTTTTGCTTCCCCCTATGCGCAGTACGTAGTGTTCCACGGTAAGTCTTGCAAACACATATTTACCAATGCATATTAGGGGAAAGGTGCAAAAAAATATTGCCCAAAAATAGATTTTCATTCAGAAGCCAAGTACTTAAACATTTTAAAAATAAATGTTTAAATTTAAATTTTAACGTCCATTATTATTAACTATCTATAGGTTGCCACCCTTTTCTAGCCAGGATAGGGCAGATGTCTTTCGTTTTTTCTAAAGAAAAGCCACCACCCCATAAGGGCAAAAACATAGTGGAGCGGCGAGGGTAGCCAAGAGGGTAGGCAAGATGGATTTTATCCTCTCGGCTACCCTCTACCCTCGCCGCTCCAATATGTTTTGGCAAGTGTAAATACATGCATTATTTTCAACCCTCTCGGCTACCCTCTACCCTCACCGCTCCACTATGTTTTCACCCTACATCTAAGGCCTTATTTCACATTATTTTTATATTATTTATTTATTTAAATTTTAACGTCCATTTATTATTAACTAGGAATTTTAGTACGGGTTATCTATAGGTTACCACCCTTTTCTAGCCAGGATAGGGGTGATGCCTTTTCTTTTTTCTAAAGAATAGCCTCCACCCCTAGTGGAATCGTGTTTGGGAATCGAACCCACGACCTTTGGCACGGAGTGTTAAGTGCTCACGCCTTAACCCTCACGGCCACCGGGTCTCCATTTTTATATTATAACATATGATGAAACAATTATAACCTCTGTCGCTTTTGCATTAAAAAAATAATCTTTTTTAAACGCCCAGATTTACTTTATTTTCAAGAGCTTAGAAGATCTTTGAGTTCTGTTGTGAGATATAATGGAAGAGGAGGAAGAAGAAACGCAAAATAGGATCCCAGGGCACTATGAGTTGGAGGTGAGAGCATTATGTGGCTGCTGTTACCTCGCTTGCAAGGTTTGCCTCACGTCGGTTTACTACTTTTTGGCAGGGGTGGTTAATATTGGCTTCATGGGTTGGGTTTTGCTTTACAAATGGCAGGACAACGAAATATACCTTACATGTTTCTTCGGTGGGATGATCTTGGGAGCCCTCGGCCCTTGCTGGCTGTGGTGTTTGATAGTGATAGGAGAAATGTCTGAACCCCAGATGCCCGGCCAAGCTTTCTTATTTTTTGGCATATTGAAAGAGATATTTAACATAGGAGCGGTCGTATTCATCGAGATGGAATGTAGGAAGCCAGAGTACACACCGCATCTAGTTATATGCTCTCTGCAGTTGGCCATTGAAGTCTTTACGATTATTGTTCTCTTCGATGTCTGTATGAACGTCAAGTGGATTCCGGATGAGGAACAGCCAGATCAAGAAGAGCAACAGAGGCACGCACATACTCAAGAATCTGGAAGAGATAAAACTGAAGAAAGAAGACATCATTTTGGCTTTCGGCCGAAAGAGAAGAAGACGTATGGATTTACTTCGCTGTCAGGCGCAATGTTTAAATAAAAAAAAATGATGTAACTGTACTTTTTGTTCCAGCTGTTTATCACTATATTGTCAATATTTTAGGTTAGATCCAATTTTTTAGACAAGATAATGGCGATGCCATTCAATTTCTTGAAAGAGTATCTTCCACTTCTAGTGGGAATCGAACCCACCGAGTGCTCTCGCCTAAACACATACAGCTACCGGGGCCCCTATTGGTACTTACATATTAGCTTCAACGCAGGTTAAAGAACCGGCTCTCAGAAATTTGGATCCTCAACGGATCAGAGATCTGGATCAAGGCGTTAATAGTGTTTTTGCCAATATGGCAACGGGATCATCAACGATTTGGGTAGAGCGAGCGAAAACGCGTATACTTATGTTAACGGCACAATTGCTATGCGTTTCCGCTCGCTACGCACGCGCAAGGTAATATCGAAACTCTGGTCAATCCAACTCGTTGATAATATAGACGAAGGATGGGGTTTCGGTGGATAATGGACCGATATGCAATTTAACAGTGCTTCCTTTGTTTCGGTAAAATAAACAACAAACTAGGAAACAGCGTAACAGCAAACAAAGAAACACCAATCGCGTAAAAAACACCAATGTACAAATGAACTGCGTTCTAAATAGAAAGGGATCAAGACGGTTACTATAAACACAATAGCCAACAGAAATGTCCACAGGAATAGACCAATAGAAATGCGTTATACATGATCCAGATCTCTGAACGAGACCCACATCTTTAACCTGCGTTGAAGCTAATACATAGGTACCCCCCCCCTTATATTAAATCCACTTGGGTCCAATTAGCGCGTTTCCCTACTCCCGCGATAGGACAAAGAACGCAATATGTTAGTGTAAGTACATTATGTAGGAAAAGGGTCTCGTATTTTACCTAACGATGTCCTTCTTCATCTTTATCATTCTCCTTTGTGCCTTTTAGCGTGGAGGTGCCTCGATCCAAGACCGACAAACGTCACGATCCTTAGCTAGCGCTTTCATGGAGTTCAGACTCTTTCCCTTTTCCTGTCCAAGCCTGGAAATGTGGTCCATCCAAAGTAATCTCGGCCTTCCTCGTGGACGACGTCGAGTGGGCCGAGTCTCAAAGAACTTTCGCGGATCTCCGTCTTCGCTCATCCTTCATCGTTGCCCCAACCACCTCAGCTGTCTCTTCTCCACTGTTTCCTTGACGGAAGCTACTCCCAAATCACTCCGTATACTATCGTTCCTGACTTGGCCTCGTACTCTCCTTGTCAGACCGGCCCCTCTACGGAGATACTTCATTTCTGCGGCTGTAGCCCTACTCCAGTTTTTCTTCAGTGGCACCAGATATCACTTCCATATGGAAGTGTAGGGAAATAGATGGCCTATCGACATGGTATAAATTAATCACTCATTTTCATTTCACTACGAGGTGATTGCTGACGAGCTGAGACTAGATCGGATCGGGTCGGGAACAATATTGGCACTCACGTCGGCCGCTGTCGGTCGAATGATATCGGATCGGTAGAAATACAAATACGGGTCCAATTTAGGTGTAGCCTAAGGCTTAAATAAACAACCTAACCATTGAAAGGTGGAAAATAATAATTTAAAAACAAAGTTAGCTGATGAAACAGTGGCATTTTAATTATTGAATTATTTTACGAGCCAAACAGCATCTAGTAGTTATGATACAAATGAAATAAACATATATAAGTTCATGGCGGCCCATAAACTAGGTTCATTGTTTAACATCTATTGAATTTGCTCGGCCATCTTTTACAGTACTAAATGTACATTAAATCGACTTAATGTCTCTAGTTTCGGAGTAAATAACTCCGTTATATTGCACATTTACGGCCGTATTGTCTTAAACAATAAATTAAGTTTACAATCCGCCAAACATAGCCATCATTCTGATAAATATTCAGTGAATAACGAATGTCGAATAGAAGTTCAAGTACTTTTCTTAGAAGTACCAATAAAACTAGTTGTATCGCTCAGTCCTTGGGAATCTGAAGCTTTTAGCGCGGTTTCTTTCATCTCTCCAAAGCATAGGGTATATAGGGAGGGGGGGGGCTGCGCCCCCCCCCGAAATTTTGATTTGATCGGTAAAAATGTCATAAACTCTTTAAAAATAAATGAAATAAGATTACTTAGTTCATAAAGAATATATTTTTTTTAGTCGTAATAGCGTTTTTGTTGGCTAAAACTATTCCAAGTTCTAAATTATTAGTATTCCATACCCCGGAAATAGTCTCACTCCCCCCCTCCCCACGAAATTTCCCCAGCCCCTCCCGAAATTATTTCCTATTTACGCCCATGCTGGGGAGGAAATCCACTTATGAAATTGGCCTGACAAAGCAATCTGGAGATTTTCGTATATTTTGTTATAAATTTCAAAACTGTTTGCGAAATCGTGCTAAATGTAAGGCATTCCATTATTCCAAAGATAGATACATTTTCTGAAATAGGGTGCTAATGACCATAGCAGTCGATGCACCAAAATAGGAAAAAGAAAAATCCTAAAAACATCTGTGATGTCGGAGGAGCACTTGACAGTGAACATTGCCTTAAGCGTGATAACTGTCTATAGGTGAACTGTATTTTGTATGGATGGTACTAATCATGGAATGTCTAGAATGTGACGTTGAGCACTTGACAGTGAACATTGCCTTAAGCGTGATAACTGTCTATAGGTGAACTGTATTTTGTATGGATGGTACTAATCATGGAATGTCTAGAATGTGACGTTGAGCACTTGACAGTGAACATTGCCTTAAGCGTGATAACTGTCTATAGGTGAACTGTATTTTGTATGGATGGTACTAATCATGGAATGTCTAGAATGTGACGTTGAGCACTTGACAGTGAACATTGCCTTAAGCGTGATAACTGTCTATAGGTGAACTGTATTTTGTATGGATGGTACTAATCATGGAATGTCTAGAATGTGACGTTGAGCACTTGACAGTGAACATTGCCTTAAGCGTGATAACTGTCTATAAGTGAACTGTATTTTGTATGGATGGTACTAATCATGGAATGTCTAGAATGTGACGTTGAGCACTTGACAGTGAACATTGCCTTAAGCGTGATAACTGTCTATAGGTGAACTGTATTTTGTATGGATGGTACTAATCATGGAATGTCTAGAATGTGACGTTGAGCACTTGACAGTGAACATTGCCTTAAGCGTAATAACTGTCTATAGGTGAACTGTATTTTGTATGGATGGTACTAATCATGGAATGTCTAGAATGTGACGTTGAGCACTTGTCAGTGAACATTGCCTTAAGCGTAATAACTGTCTATAGGTGAACTGTATTTTGTATGGATGGTACTAATCATGGAATGTCTAGAATGTGACGTTGATCACTTGACAGTGAACATTGCCTTAAGCGTGATAACTGTCTATAGGTGAACTGTATTTTGTATGGATGGTACTAATCATGGAATGTCTAGAATGTGACGTTGAGCACTTGACAGTGAACATTGCCTTAAGCGTGATAACTGTCTATAGGTGAACTGTATTTTGTATGGATGGTACTAATCATGGAATGTCTAGAATGTGACGTTGAGCACTTGACAGTGAACATTGCCTTAAGCGTAATAACTGTCTATAGGTGAACTGCATTTTGTATGGATGGTACTAATCATGGAATGTCTAGAATGTGACGTTGATCACTTGACAGTGAACATTGCCTTAAGCGTGATAACTGTCTATAGGTGAACTGTATTTTGTATGGATGGTACTAATCATGGAATGTCTAGAATGTGACGTTGAGCACTTGACAGTGAACATTGCCTTAAGCGTGATAACTGTCTATAGGTGAACTGTATTTTGTATGGATGGTACTAATCATGGAATGTCTAGAATGTGACGTTGAGCACTTGACAGTGAACATTGCCTTAAGCGTGATAACTGTCTATAGGTGAACTGTATTTTGTATGGATGGTACTAATCATGGAATGTCTAGAATGTGACGTTGAGCACTTGACAGTGAACATTGCCTTAAGCGTGATAACTGTCTATAGGTGAACTGTATTTTGTATGGATGGTACTAATCATGGAATGTCTAGAATGTGACGTTGAGCACTTGACAGTGAACATTGCCTTAAGCGTAATAACTGTCTATAGGTGAACTGTATTTTGTATGGATGGTACTAATCATGGAATGTCTAGAATGTGACGTTGAGCACTTGTCAGTGAACATTGCCTTAAGCGTAATAACTGTCTATAGGTGAACTGTATTTTGTATGGATGGTACTAATCATGGAATGTCTAGAATGTGACGTTGATCACTTGACAGTGAACATTGCCTTAAGCGTGATAACTGTCTATAGGTGAACTGTATTTTGTATGGATGGTACTAATCATGGAATGTCTAGAATGTGACGTTGAGCACTTGACAGTGAACATTGCCTTAAGCGTGATAACTGTCTATAGGTGAACTGTATTTTGTATGGATGGTACTAATCATGGAATGTCTAGAATGTGACGTTGAGCACTTGACAGTGAACATTGCCTTAAGCGTAATAACTGTCTATAGGTGAACTGCATTTTGTATGGATGGTACTAATCATGGAATGTCTAGAATGTGACGTTGAGCACTTGACAGTGAACATTGCCTTAAGCGTAATAACTGTCTATAGGTGAACTGTATTTTGTATGGATGGTACTAATCATGGAATGTCTAGAATGTGACGTTGAGCACTTGACAGTGAACATTGCCTTAAGCGTAATAACTGTCTATAGGTGAACTGTATTTTGTATGGATGGTACTAATCATGGAATGTCTAGAATGTGACGTTGAGCACTTGTCAGTGAACATTGCCTTAAGCGTAATAACTGTCTATAGGTGAACTGTATTTTGTATGGATGGTACTAATCATGGAATGTCTAGAATGTGACGTTGATCACTTGACAGTGAACATTGCCTTAAGCGTGATAACTGTCTATAGGTGAACTGTATTTTGTATGGATGGTACTAATCATGGAATGTCTAGAATGTGACGTTGAGCACTTGACAGTGAACATTGCCTTAAGCGTGATAACTGTCTATAGGTGAACTGTATTTTGTATGGATGGTACTAATCATGGAATGTCTAGAATGTGACGTTGAGCACTTGACAGTGAACATTGCCTTAAGCGTGATAACTGTCTATAGGTGAACTGTATTTTGTATGGATGGTACTAGATGGCGTGGTTTATTTACGTTTAATTTTGGTTTAGGAGGCCCGGCGGCCGTGAGTGTTAAGGCGTGAGCACTTAACACTCCGTGCCATAGGTCGTGTGTTCGATTCCCACTAAGGGATGGTGGCTTTTCTTTAAAAAAAAAAGAAAATGCATCCTGGCTAGAAAGAGGTGGTAACCTATAGATAACCCGTCCCAAAATTCTTAGTTAATAATAATTGACATTAAAATTTAAATTAATAAATATTTAATTATACTGTCTCTTACCTACTTTGTCATTGGCAGTGCGGTCAGTTAAATGTCTTTATAATTGTTGTTTTTTTGTTTTTTTAAACATGGCGAGTTTTTGAATTGACTGTTCGTCATCTTGTAAAACGTCTTTCTGCTTAGGATATTGCTCGTTTCCTGAATATGTTTTCGGTTTGAACGGAGTGCTTTATTAAGCGCGAGCAAGTCCTTATTCTATAGAGCTAAGAACGGCTATTAAAAGTTTTTATTCGCGGTTAAATTAAAATTTCGCCAAGTTACTCCCCAGCTTCTTGAAAGATTCCGTGAACATAATTTATTCTGGAAAAACTTAACTAATTACAGGAATGTCGAGTCGCTTTTAGCGCGGTTCCTCCCTCCCTCCACAGGGAGGACCCCGCTTATAAGGTTGACCTCATGACGCAATCCGGAAGTGCCGTCTAGAACATTTTACGTTTCAGAGGCCCTAACATAATATATATATATATATATATATATATATATATATATATATATATATATATATGTATGTCTGTTCGCGCTGAAGCTCCTCCAGCAATGGACCGATTTCGATTAAATTTGGCAAAATCCGTCCACCGAAACTTACTTCATATGCTTCCAAGTACTCGTTTTATAGGTTTCTTGACCTAGAAAAACGAATGAAACCATTTTTAAGGCGATAGCTTTAACCGTTTTCGATATAATTCAAAAAATAGTCGTTGAATAAAGTTTTTGGTTTGGGTACTTACAATCATGGGATTCAGTTGAAACATTTTCTGGATGTTCAAATTTCATCAAAATTAATCTGTTCAAAATTAGGTTACGTTTGGAGTAAAGGAAGGGTTGGAATAAAATATTTTATTAAAAGACATTTAAAGTTTTGGGAACTTCTTATATTTTCCTTAATATCTCGAAAACGGTTGGGAAATCGAGGTAAGTGGAAAATGAAGGGGTAAATAAATAAATAAAGGGTGATTTTTTTTATATTAAAAGTTATGCGTTCAACGTTTGCTATATAATCTACCTTCATTTCGAATTAGAATGAATTATGTGAAATATAGCGCAGAACAATTCTTCTTTTAGTACATTCCATCACTTCCCTCTTATGTCATAAGGATACCCTCAATTCTTTCCCAAAATCCCTTCGTTTCATGGCCTTGAGGCCCAAAAAATCTGGAAGGCCTTGCAACTGGTTGAGTGAGAGGTGGTTCGGATAGAGACAGATTCTGGCAATTGTAAGGATGGTTAGGACTTGGCAGAGAGCTGTTGTGGATGGTGACAAATTGTAACAATTATCAAGCAACTCTTACTTTAGCTCTAAGCTCTAAGCTCCTTTACAGGAGGAAAGAAGAAACAGAATTGAACATGAAATCAACTTAGGACCAAAGAAAATCTGCTGAAGATATATTGTTTGGTTACCAACATTGATATGTTTATCTATTTATTTCCTTAATTAAAAAAATAAGCATACATACATAAATGTACACACCAATGTATTCAAAACTATGTACATATACTAATCATAATAAGAGCAAACAGGTAGGCTATTCTTTGAATGTCTCTAGTTCAAGCTTTGCAAATGGCACTTGAGATAAGAACGCAAAAAGCGCAACGATGGCGCAGTTCCTAGGAATCATTCTTTTACCGCGCTTCCTACATCCCTTCAAAGGTAGGAAACGAAATCCCCCCCAAATGACGTCGAATCGATGACGTAATCAGAAAGTGTCGACTAGAACATTTTATGTTTCAGAACTCATAAATCCTGAAAATAACGGTGATTGAATTTTGTATGTATATTGGAGGCACGGTGGCCGTAAATTTTAAAGCCTGAGCACTTAACACTCCGTGCCAGAGGTCGTGGGTTCGATTTCCACTAGGGGTAGTGGCTTTTGGTTGGAAAAAAGCTGTCCTGGCTAGAAAAGGGTGGCATTGTTGTTTTTAAGTACATATATGAAAATCATTTTTGCACTAGTTCTTGTTCTACTACTAAGCTCAGTTACTGCGAGTTTTTAGTGCATTGTGGCAGTATTATTTTTTTTATATTTCAAGCCACTAGGGATAAGAACGGAAACCCGCTATGTTGACGTATTTCCTACGTGTCTGACGTTTTTTATTGTCCTTGTCTTAACAAATTACAATTTCAGGGCAAACTGTCCCTTATTTTTTAAAAATAAATATTATCAGTTAAAGATCCAGTGCTAAGTTTTTTCCTCCTAAAGTTAAAGGAAGTAAACTAAGCTGTTGTACGTGCTTTATGTAGGTTAGGACGAAGATTGAGGATTATCTTAGAATCTGTAGGAGGGAAGATTCATCATTTTAACGAGAGCACTAAAGGGATCCTTGTCGTGATTTTTAACCTGTGACCGATCAGTCACAGTATCTACTCAACTTCTTTAGGTTACTACGTGGTACAAGATTTCACAACATAACATAGAACCTGTACGCTTTAATGAACCGACATAGTGATCAGAATTTAAAAACTTCATACCTGTAGTATACCTGAACGCTAAAGGTTTTCACCTAAAGTCTTCAAATGAGATTACACTTATTGCACCTTTTTTTTTTTTTTGCTGCTCAAGCCCGAGTTAACTTGTGAATCGTCACGTGCGATAATAAATATATCTTATTAGCATAAATATGCTTTAGCTTAGCGGTGACTAAACTGGCATGCGCAGTGGCCATGTACGAAATGAGGACTGTATGTTTAAAAAAAAAAAGTGTCGCTGGCGTCGCGCACGCACAGTGGCGTTCGTCCATGCGCAGTGGCGTTCGCGCATGCGCAGTGGCGTTCGCGCATGCGCCGGGCCATGTACGAAAAATATGACTGTATGCTATAGAGTACATTACATAGGTTTATCGGGTGGACCTAGCTTCTACAAAACGGTGTCACAAGAAGGTGTCCGCTGGCTTTCGCGCATGCGCGGTGGCCATGTACGAAAAATAAGACTATACGTTATACAGCGCTTTACATAGGTTTGTCGGGTGTACCTAAAGCATATTTAAAAAAATCAGTCCCGTAACAGGCCACAAGGGCCCAGAGGGGCAGATACTGTAGAGGTATCTGATTCTTGACCATACGGCACACTAGGGAGATAGTGTGGTCAACACTATGCTCCGGCCGCCTGATTTTCCCCTTGGGTGCTTCGACTGCTAGAGTCATTAGCACCCAAGGTACCCATTATTAATTAAATTAATTAAAGGCTGGGTGAGCCTAGGGACGATCTGGGACCGCAAATCCAACCCTCGAACGGCAGCGCCAGAAGAAAAAATCTTTAGTGCGCGCTCGGGTTTTGAACCAGGTCCTCCAGTTCATTAGTCGAGTGCTCTACCACTGAGCTAACCTCGTCCCCCTAAAGCATATTTATGTTCCTGAATTTGAGGAAAAGGCTCTAAACGAAATGATTTTTATTTCTTGAAAATATTGTTTGTTACTTTTTTCAATTAAATACAAATATAGCTCTAGTGAGCTATATCTTGGTAATATAAATGACTTAAAAACATAGCATTTTTTGTATAATTATGAATATAATTTCGGTCTTTAATGGGGCTCAGTATCTGTGAATGTCCTTGTTCAGTGTTTTGAATGTATATTTATGAATATTTGGGGGCGAGGTTAGCTCAGTGGTAGAGCACACGACTAATGAACTGGAGGACCAGGTTCAAAACCCGAGCGCGCACTAAAGATTTTTTCTTCTGGTGCTGCCGTTCGAGGGTTGGATTTGGGGTCCTAGATCGCCCCTAGGCTCACCCAGCCTTTAATTAATAATGGGTACCTTGGGTGCTAATGACTCTAGCAGTCGAAGCAGCCGAGGGGAAAATCAGGCGGCCGGAGCATAGTATTGACCACACTATCTCCCTAGTGTGCCGTATGGTCAAGAATCAGATACCTCTACAGTATCTGCCCCTCTGGGCCCTTGTGGCCTGTTACGGGACTGATTTTTTTTATTTTATTTTTATTTATGAATATTTAGCAACATTATAATCCTTTGGTAAATAGAGTTACTGATCATTCATGCGACTGAATCTGAACAAATTAATTTAGTTTGAGGCAAATTTAACATAGACGAGCTCATCTGGCGAGCTTTCGATTTCAAATGTACAGGGAGATCAGCTGGCTTTAATTTCTAACTTGCTGCATATGGAAGAGCGATCAAACACAAGTCTCGAGTTGAAGACACTCAATGTGAAATTTGAATGCGAGAGAAATATCGTTAACATTAGCAAAGTTCAGCTAAAATTTTCTCGCCAAAGTTTAGCAAAAGTTACGAGCCTTCTCGAGCAGAAATTAATGTTTAACTCCATTTTCAAGAATTCCGACAGTATAGTCATGTTTTCAGTAAAATACAGATATTCACGGTTAAATTATAAATTTAGAGCACTTGTAGATACCGTCAGTTGGGGTGAGTTCGGACACATTTTCGAGGTTTTCTCGTAATTACATAAGACAGAATTTTTGTAAAAATCTGGACAAATTAATATATGAACCCTTAATATTCCTCTATCAAATAGTGTATTTTGTTTTTTGAATATCTCAAACATTTTCATGTTTTTTATTGCTAAAGTGTGTCCGAACTCACCCCTACGTGTGGGGGTATTTAGGTATTTTGTTGTACAACAGAACAACAGAGTTTTCTTCTTACTTTTGACATCGTTAATCGCATTTTTCAAAGCCTCTTTGGAATAAATACGTTTTTCCATTGAGCCAAGAGAACGCGGGTATAATTAAAGCATGTCCGAACTCACCCCACGGTGAGTTTTTAACTCAAACGAGAAAAAAAAAGCTTTTGAACCAAAAAAAATAAATATATTTTTTATGTATCATTAGAAAACATATAAACCTACTATAAAATATGGAAAATTAGGGTTTAATTACTTATACAGCCTCTAGACAGATGTTTGTTTTTACCATTTCGAAAATCATGGAAATTACAACTCACATTGAAATATTTGTTACTCACTTCAAAGTGTTCTCACAGCGATTTCGGCTTAACTACATGGGAAAAATGTAATATCCATCGTATTTGTCAAGCCTATTATGTCCCTAATGAAAAGGTTTGATCCAGGTCACGTGATTTCCTGCGCCATGCACTACTGTCCGAACTCTTACTACCTGTCCGAACTCACCCCAAATGACAGTATTTATTGTTTCAAGGAAAATATTGAGGAACTGCTATTAATATGTATGGAAAATTTAACACTTTCAAAAACACCTTTTTGTTTCAAGAGAATCGTTCCATGCAAAACTCTACTATATTCAAACAAGTACAATAAATAATATAAGGAAGTTATCGCGTCACTTGGTACACTATAAAGAATGAATATGTAAAATGAATATTGTCTAATCGGTTGTATAGTCAATTGTTCAACCAGATGTATGTATATGAATAATATCATTTGTCTGTAGATGTACATGGGGTTGGATGCTCATAAAAAAAGTGCGACTCGCAGGAGCTATATCATCTTAGCGCGGTTCCGTTCTTATTCCTAGTCTAATTTGGAAAGATTAAAATAGAAACAGTTATTATTTTGGTTTCACCAGTCTTGAAAGGCCTTGATTTATTCGGATTCTGCTGGTTAACGAACTTAACCTTTAAAATTAGACGAAAGATTTTTGTACCAAATTTCATCAAAATCGGACCATTCGTCTGGGACCTAAAGAGCGAACAGACAAATATATATAAATCTCAAAAATAATATAAATATATATATATATATATATATATATATACAAATTTCAACCACCCCCATTCTCTAGGTCTCTAGGGGTTCTGAAGCGCAAAATTTTCTAGTCGGCACTTCCGGATTGGGTAGTGAGATCAACCTTATAAGCGGGGTTCCTCCCTATGAAACCCGCGGTTCCGGGAGGAACCGCGGTAAAATTGAAAAAAAAAAACCGAAAACGTTTGTAAAATGTCTTGAACTTTTTCAACGATCCGACCTACTATATATATATATATATATATATATATATATATATATATATATATATATATATATATGTCAAATGATCAAAATTTGACAACCAAAATAGGTTTTTCTCGGGGCCACTGTCTATTAAGCAGCCTGGGATGATTGTCTAGGTGGGATTAGGAGGAGAAGGATAGAACTTCAGGATTAGGATGGTAAGACAATTTCGAATGGAACGTTTTAAATATATAGAAAGGGGCATTTACAATTTTACGGAGAATGTTTGACTGAATTCCTTTATTCTGTAGATATTGGATGTTGTCGCAGATCCACAGAGTTCATGCCAGTATGTTCATATTGGTTGAATGATTGTTTTGTATTTTATAAGTTTGTTTTACACCGGTAATTTAGGTGAGGGTCCAAGGAGTTGTCTAAGGGCGCACCTACACTGGACCCGTACCGATCCGATGCAATAGCCACCGACTGTCGGAAAAAAAACAAACACTTGCATCTCAATGGAGGTGCCTACAGTGGTCTCGACCCGACCCGATTCGATCCAATCCGAAGGCCACCGATTCTTGGCCGTTCAAACATGTTAGTTTCTAGACCGATTTCGGACCGACGAAGCAAAATGGCGCCAACCCACATATTGTGTTTCAAAAAGGTCTACAGGTTCTAAATCTTAACCGACTTCAATGCATTTTTTTAAAATCAAAGAAAATAAAATTTAGAACAACTTTGTCAATTCAAATGTTAGTTTTTTATTTCCATTGTTTAATAAATTACCATCCAAAGCGTATAGCCTTCCAAGGCTTATAACCTTCTATAACCTAGCCTGATAAACTAGCAACTTTTTTTTCTTGTAGCTACCTTTTGTAGACATAAACTTTCTAAAGTTTTTATACTGAAATCTGACAAAATGAATGCCAAATTAGATAAAGAGTTATTAATTGATCTGGTGAAAAATATGCCCTGCCTGTGGGACCAAAGAAATAAATATTACCATTATAGAGATGCCAAAATAGATCTATGGGAGAACATTGGAGATCAGCTTAATATTAAAGGTAAGGATTTCTAAATAATATCAGTGCTAAACATTGTCATAATCAAAACTAACCTGTTTGATAATAGTATGATTCGCTAATGCTGAAAAATTAATATTTTTAGTGTTTTTACAATTATAAATGTGTTTTTTTAACCTGTTTTTTAAATTTTGGGATGTTTCACCTATATAACTGTTGTATGCTTACAATTAATTTGATATATGACATTTTGTTCATATTGAATATCTACACACTGTTATTATACTGCTTAATAATTTTGTTATTTTATTTTCATTATACATACATATTGTTAAATTTGTATGATCATACTTCTTTAAACCTTTCTTTATTTTTTCTGTTAATCTGGGAAAATATTTAAATTTATGAGCTTTTTAATTTCTATTTTCATTATTCTGTTCTGTAGTTGTAATTTCTACCATCTATTAATCAGTTTTATTTAAATGTTTGAAATAATCAGTTTTTAAATTTGGTTTATTAACCTTGGGTTTTTCTTATTTTACAAGTTTGTATTCTATGGTCCTCTTATCATTGCTGTACTATTATCAAACCATAATTTATTTATTAACTTTATTGGATGAAAATTATCCACTAATGTTTTATAAATTTTGCCTTTCATTTATTTTATGTAGATATTATCAGTTATATTTATAGCAGTGTTTATGAGGTTTTTGGCTATATTAATTATTTGAGTTCTTGGGTGATTAAAATTGAATTTTGTAATCTGAGTGCTACATGAGTTTTGTTCCATTTTTTTGTTATTTTATTATTTCCAAATTTAATATCCACGTCAAGATATCTCAGCTTATTATTCTTCACACATTCATGTGTAAATTTTTTTAAATGAATTGAACAGATCTGTTTAAACTCTGACTATTTATGTTTTTTAGTTATAAATAAAATGCATTTTCGAAAGAATGATTAGCAGGCTGTGTATATAGCAACTCAATTTATTTGAGCAGGGTTCTTTATTTACAACAAATAAAGTTTTTCTTCTATTAATAATAAGTCATTGATGTATTTAGTTATTAAAACTGGTTTCTCACTAGTTTTGTTCAGTCGTTTATCAATTAACTTATTTAAAGAGCGTTACGCAGTAGACAATCTACCAGCTATTGGCCAACCGTAAACCTGTCTATAATAATCCCTTTGGAATTCAAAATAATCAGTAATTAATGTTATAATATCTTTTTCAATCTTATGAACATCAAAACTGAAATTGTCACCCAGAGAAAGAAGATTAATTATATTATCAGGTATTTTTAAGTTAGTAAAAAACTGTAATTGAAATTAAATTTAAAGGAACATAACTGAAGGAGTAAATAAACAACTTGTTAATAAAAGGTGTAAATAACAACAAATACATACTTCTTAATAAGATTAGGAAAAATCAGGTTTATAACTAGGTAGTCCAATACATTATTATTTGAAATATTCTTCATTATTATTATAAAACAAAGTCTATCAGTACTGTGGGGAAAACTGCTGAGGTCAAGTCGATTAGTGATGTATTCATTTTGCCATGGAACTGCCTCGAATCTGCTGTAATATCATTTGAAGGTGTCTCTAATGATCTGAGCCTGTTGAGATGATCTATTGAATGTTCTAGCTGAACGATTCCCTTAAAGTGGCGATACATTTAAAGAATCTTGTAATGATGCTGGGTTGAAGTCATAACCTTCACAATCAATAATTATATTGTGAAGTAAACAGATACATTTAACAATTCTTTCTGCTTTTTGATCTATTGGTTTCAATAGATTTTCCTAGTAAGCGCCACTTGGCTCTCATGATACGGAAAGCACACTCAACAATTCTTCTTGCCCTCGATAGTCTGTAGTTGAAAATTTTCTCTACATGTGATAAGAAACGTTTCGAATACGGTTTCATTAGGTAGGTCTTGCGAAGATAAGCATCGTCTGCAAGTATTACAAATGGCATATCTGTAACAATTACTTCGACATGTGATGGTGGAGGTAAATTAGCATGGCAGTCCTCCAAGAATGTGGACAATGAAGAAGCGGAAAAAGTTCCCTCATCACTCTGTTTTCCGTAACCCCCTATGTCTACAAAAACGAATCGACAACGATGATCCGAGACAGCTTGTAACACTATTGAAAAAAAATGTTTGTAGTTATAATACATAGTTCCACTTCTTGGCAGACATGTAATTCGGATTTGTTTCCCATCGAGACATCCAACGACATGAGGAAAATTCCACCGCTCCTGGAATGCTACAGCAATTTCTTTTAAAGTTTTATGGTCAGGAACTGGAAGATGACGTTTTCCATAAAGCATCCACTGACGAGACACATAGACCAACCGTGTAATCATTCATTCGAAACGTTAGACCCAGTTACCGAAACGACTTTACAGTCGCTAAATACCTGAAACATCAAAAATAAACACTGACTAAATTATAACCTAAGTATGTATTAAAATTAAATTTATGGAATGCAAATTAGAAGAAATAAATGAAAAAAATATCAGTTACAGTTATTTTAACGCTCCTCTATAAACGTTTAATGTTGACACTCACACATAAACGTTGGGTCGTATCCGACCCAGAGCCATTTTTGGGCCTGAAATGCAATAATTTATTGGGATTTGAAATGAAATGAAATGAAAAGTTTTATTCCTGAAATGAAAAGTTTTATTCTTATTCTGGGACACAAGTCCCATAGGAATAATTTATTTTCAAATATTAGGTGAATAAAATAAACTTTTAAAACGTAAAAGACAATTCATAAAGGAAAACAAGCAAGCATTTGAGTTCAGGAGAGTAAAATTAATTCTAAAAAAAAAAAAAAAAATAAGAAAACATAGTAAATTGTTTAGGACATGTTACAAAATTAGTAATGACAACTATATATATATATATATATATATATATATATATATATATATATATATATATATATATATGTGTGTACACGCAATAACTAATTTAATATCACAATAAAACTTGAACACATTATATCAAATTTCTGTTTTGGTAAAATAATCACAGGGACAGATCAGGGTCGAATTGAAAAAATAAACTCCTATATCTTGATATTTTTGATCATCTTGATTTGAGAGTTCCTCGACTCCTTCGTCATCATTTGAGAGAATACCATCGTCAGACTCTGAATCTATTTCATCAATTTGGTCATCTAATTCCGCATCAGATTGCTCCTCTTGTCACCTGAATTCGGCTATAACTTTCCATGGTTATGAGTAATTTGTTTTCTCCAGAAGCCATGATTTTTTAATGAAAACCTGGAACAATAGCATCTATAATCAAGTACATTATGATAAACGTTGGGTCGTATCCGACCCGGGTTTGGGAAAAATTTATATCGAGAGATGATTAAAAAAAATATAGTTCTTACCTGACAGACGTAAATGTAATCTTGACATTCCAGTGCGGGTATGAGGAGATATGTGCAGTTTTCCGCGTTGTGGGTCGGATACGACCCATACGTTTATAGATGAGGGTTAAAAAATCAAATATTCAATATTTTAACTGATGGTGTGATTTTTTTTTAAGGTGAACAAGCTCGTAAAACGTGGGAAAATCTACGAGACATGTTTAGAAGAAAACTGAAAGGTCATGCAAAAACTAAGAGTGCCCAAGAAGCGGCTGATGATGAAAAATGGCCATATTATAACAGTTTAATGTTTTTGAAGGATGTTGTAACACCCAGGCAAAGTTCAGGAAATTTGCCCTCCCAGCATTGCCAGGACGAATTTTCCTCAGTTGATAGAATAAATGTCATTGAGGACGAACAAAGTCCATGCTTTGCTGAACAAAGTCCTTGCTTTGCTGAACAAAGTCCATGCTTTGCTGAAGAAGAAGCGAATCTACCTTCCTATGAAACAGAAGAAGCGTATGGCTCAAGTTCATTCACCAAGCCGCAAGACAAGTGGTACGAGGAACATCCTCAGAAAAGACGAAAAACAAATTACGTGGATGAAGATTTGGCATTTTTTTCGAGTTTACTGCCAACTGTTAGGCAACTCAACCAAATAGACAAACTCAAACTTCGAATGAAAATTATGGAGGACGTGACAAATGCCTTAGAAGCCCACAATTTTGCAAAAGAAGGGACATCAGGGGTTTGACTTTCTAGCTGTATGACATCCTTGTTGCAATCATCACCTTTAATTGATTAATGTTATAATACAATTTTCTATAATAAACTTTTATTTCTCATAGCTCAAACTTTTATTTCCCCTCCCTTTACTCCTAAACTGTTTCATAATAGTCAATTGCTATTCATTTTAGCTCTTTCCTCCAATGTAAAGTAGCTATTGAGGTTCCACTCATGACGGATTTTTTGAAAAATTTCCTTATCCATTATCGATCCTACATAATAGACATCAATTATCTTGAGAAAATAGCCAAAGATTTTATAAATAACAATCAAGACATTAAAACAGATAAGACAAATTAAAAAAAAATATATAAATAAGAATAACTGTATTAATAAAATGTTTAATATTATAGAAGATCCAACACAGTTTAAAATTTTAAAATGAGACCCTATGATTAACTTGCAAAATAAAATGAAAACTTATTTAAAGGAATTAGTTAAAAATTGATAATGGATAAAAAAGAATATAAAATGTAGCAAATAATAATAGTATAACACCAAATATTTATGGACTGGTTAAATTACATAAAAAATAAAAATCTTACGACCCATTATAAGTGCTGGTAAATGAACTCATAAAATGGCTAAATTTATTGACAATGATTTAAATTGGTTGAAAAATAATAATCCATTTCATATTAAAAATGCTGTTCAATTAAAAGAGGTAAGGATTCCTATTGGCTACAGGCTGGTCTTGTTGGATGTTGGAAATATGTATCCAAATATATCAATAAATAAAACATTGGAAACATTTGATGACAAATGAGATAATTAGTGTTTTGGGTCCGGGGTAAACCCCCTCCCCCTCCCGGTGGACCGAGTTTGGTGGTTAATGAACTCGTTCAATCGTTTGCTAATTGGACGCTATATACCAAGTTTCGTGAAGAAAAAACAAAAACTCTGGCCGCTAGCATGTTAACAGACACATATATATGTGTGTGTATATATATATATATATATATATATATATATATATATATATATAAATATAAATATAAATTTTAACGGGGGTCATTTTCGGTGTCTACTAGGTAGGATCGATAAAGATTTGAAGACATTTTTCAAAAATTCCGTCATGAGTGCAACCTCAATAGCCACTTTCCTTCGGAGGAAAGAGCTAAAATGAAGAATTATTTATGGAAGGTCTTAAAATATGTTATACTAAATGTTATTTTAAATTCTAAAATACAATTTACCAACAAATAAATGGTCTAAAGATTGGAAACCCCTGTCAGTAAGTTTAAGTGGAACTTTTATGAATCAATTAATTTCAGAAATAATTTCAAATAATGATATCCATGTATTATTTATATATAAATATATTGATTATTTTATTTTGCATGTTAAAGATGAGAACATAAATACAATTTTAACCAAATTAAATAGTTACCATAAAAATATTAACTTAAAAAAGGAGGAGAAGTCAAAAATTCACTACAAAATTTAGATATGGAAATTAAATATTCACAAATAAACTGCAATTTAAATGGTACAAAAAATAAATAGTGTCAGATAGATTTTTAAGAAGATGATAACAACACTAAGTAGATCATCATCTTTGTTTCATGAAAAAATTATAAAAAATATAAAAGACATATTCATTAATAGTAAATATTTGATTGAAGTAATAGATCAACAAACGGAAAAGGTTTTCCAAATAATGAAAAAATCTCAAATAGAAAAATGTACAACTCAGTTTTGATCCAAATATTTTTTGTTTTCATCAGGAAATGTTTAATGAATGAGAAAATAAAACTACAACTAGCACAAACAAAAATCAAAAATAAAATGAAATTAGATCTCCTAAATAGGTACTGATTTATAATTATAGTTAATTACACATCTTCAATGAAATTGGAGACTACCTTAGTGTAACAGTTAATTTTTCTTCAGGACTGATTCACTTCCGAAAGTTCGATTCCCGTCTCAATTCGTCCATTATACCTCCAAGAAGGTAATCGAATGTTTCTATTCTCATTCGGTAGTATTCTTGAAATTTATCAGCGTAATTCCGCAATGGTAGGCTTGTAAAAAACTCTCCTCTCGACCTATCCAAATTGAAACCATGCACCCAAGACTTCCCAAGACCTCATACGTCTCTTCAGGAGGTTGTTTTCTAACAACATCCAACAAAAAAAAAAAAAAAATCGTCAGAATCAGACATTTTCACTGCACTACGAGTTCACTACTGGCGAAATCGGATCTGATTGGGTTGGGGCCAGTGTAGGCACTCAGGTCTTCTTAGTCTCTTGTGGGGTTTCCATGATAGTCGGTTGTCAAGGTGTAATCCTCGACATCCAACCTCCTTTGAAGCTGGCAGTGGAGTTTTTTTTTAAGTAGACAGAAAGGTGTGATGTCGGTTGACCTTTTTACATTTTTCTGGGTTGATTTTTATTCTCCATCTTTCACTCCATAGCCATTGCGGAAAAATGTTCCTGCAGGTGTTGGGATGCTACTGAAGGATCAGGGGAAGTTAATACTGATAGTTATTTTCCTTCTTCACACTACTGAATATCCAAAGTGTAAATAAGGAAAAAAAGAGAACCTATAATACTCCCTTGGGGGACTCCAGCATTAAAGAACAGGTCAGGGAACGATTTATGCCTTGTTTGACTTGGAAGAACCTTTTTGACAGTTAGGACTTGAGGACGTGGAAATAGGTGGCTTTACCTAGTAGAGTAATTCTGGGTTACAAACCACATCGAAGGCGTGAGCAACGTCAAGAAAGGCACTCGTACAAAAACTCTTACGTTTAAGGTAGGAGGATTTGGCGTCTAAGACTCATAAACACTTTTGTGAAGTGGAATGATGGGAGCTGAAACCAAACAGATGTTTGGGGCAGAAGGGTAATAGGTCAATATTAATATGGTCAATTCGGAGGTTTAAAGGGTTTGGGGAAAACAATTGATACTGAATGTTTACAGGGTTTGGGAAAATTTGTTGTTCGTAGGATTGTGTTGTACAGAATTATATATTTACTGAAGAAAATATAGGAAGATTCCAAAAACTTTCATATCTGTCAAAAAATATTTTTTGTCGAATACTTTCTTAACTCCAAACATTATCAAAATGTAAGCAAATTTCAAACATGTAAAAAAATATTTCAACTGAATTCAACTGTTCTACGTGTGCAAACTGAAAAACTATGTCGACTTTCCTCAAACACGGTTTCAGATATGGTCTCATTCGTTTCCCTATGTTACAGACCATATAAAAAGGGTACCTGGATGCCTACAAACGAAAATCCGTAAGCGCAAAGATTTGTTTTGCGCGAATAACACCTTTGATCGAAATTAGACAAAGTATTTTTGTACCAAATTAAATAAAAATTGGTCCATTTTTGAGCTTGCGAGACAGCGATTTGTACCACTGTTATTTTTGTTATCTTTGGGTTCTGAAACGTGAAATATCATGGTTGGCAGGTCCGGATTGCGATGTGAGGTCAACCTCATTAGTGCGTTTACATTTTATACTTATTCTAATGATATTACTTTAGTCTTTCTTATGTGCTTTGTGTACGCTGCTCATTCGTGACATACTTTTTTGTTGACATCATCTTGTGTTTCATAAGAATAGAATAACAGAAAGAGCACACATCTTCGATGCCAGAACCATAATACGAGTATGTACATAAAGTAAGAATATCCCCAAATCCCAAAGCCGGCCTCATTACAAGCTGGTGGATTGTGGGAGCACCAATCCACTGAGATTAAGATCTATCTTTATCCCAGTAATTCTTATCTCATCTTTCTACCTCTATGGGTGAATTCAGACAATTATTTCAACTCGTTCGAAGTAAAGTAGATTTCTTTGGAATATACCCTTTGAAATAACCAATGAGAGCAGGTTTTTTTTTTATTGGATTTAAGGGTGTATTTTATTGAAATTGTTTTAATGTTTGATGGAAAATACATAAAATAGGTAAGTAATATAATGTAGGTTATGTGGGATAGAGGAGGAAACACCCGCACACATAATCTGTGATTGCACGGTACTCTCACGCAGGCGCTTTATGTACCTAGGATCTGCAAAAATAACTGACCCAGGAAGAGATTCTGAGCTCACACCTCAGAGTATCATAGGGTTTGTCAGGGACGCAGGGCTGCTATAAGTGAGCAGGGTGTCAGGGGCACAATAGATCTTTGAGGTCGAGCTGCTTTCCCCCCCTAGGGGCCCTGATATCTATCTAAGTAATATATATTATTGAAGGGAATGTAATGCTCTACAACCCTATGACCGGCCTTTATTTTTTTGGGTGCATCGTTGAAGACTTATCCGGCCAAAAAGGCAAAAAAGAGTGGCAAAAGTGTTTTCCCCAAAAATACAGACTTTCAAGAGCGGATATTTTTAAAACTAAAGATGTCTAGAAAAACCTCATTGAATAGAACTTGTAGAAAATTTAGTAAGCTTTCATCTGTTATAGAATGGTCATGTCGCTAGGACGCAGGGTTTCTGAGATATACGCGAAATCCCGAAAAATGGGACCTAACCCCCCCCCCCCTCCCCCGGCTCAAAGGCTATGGGTAGGGAGTTTTGATATGTTCACCTCCTAACCAGTCCAAAGAAAGTTATGAAGTTGACAATTTTGTTCCAGGCATTTCCATCTATAGCTGTTTTTCAGCAATTGCTGCCTGGACTGAGATGGCCGGATTTTAATGGTGCAGAGAGATGATAACTTGAACGACTGTCTTTAAAAATAAATACTGACAACGATCATCGTTACCGTAAAAAAACGTAGACACCTGTTTATCACTGTCATGCGGTACTGCTATTTGACGTTCCGCCACTATGAACGCCCTCTAGGAAACCAACACTATTTGCTGGCACAGACAACGTTTCTGTGACATTATTGACCGCTATATGAACGCGGTCATATAGTGACACCGCTTTCTTAGGAAACCATAGCTTTATTTTTCATTTCTTCGAGATTCACAGCAATAAGTTTTCACATTTTTCACGAAAGGTCTAAACAAAATTATAACTTTTTCTATTTCAAGCTTTCCAAATGATAATAGCGATAAAAAGGGAAACGCGCTAAGAAGACGCAGTTCCTGCGAGACAGATTTAAAAAAAAATTATTGAAATTATCATAATGTAATAATTCTAAAATTGTTTTGTTGAGCGTGAAATGGGCGTACTTGCTCTGATTACGAAGGGAATAGAGAAAGGAAAAAGGAGAGAGACCTAGAATTTTGTTAGAATGGAAGTGAAAGAAGATAAATTCCTTACAATAAGTGGCTTCTGACATATATTGCCCTCGGCTATTTGGAAAAATAAAACGGAGGGCCATTTCCTTTAGGTTTGTTCTCTCAACGGGCCGGCCCTCTCGTTTCATATGCCCATGTCGTTTGTACGTCACGGACTTACGGAGGAATTCGAAGCATTCATAAAATCCCTTTCAATCGGTTTCCTCTTTCTCTATAAGACCATTTCCTCAAAGCAACGAATCGACTATTGTCCCTTCGGGATATCTCGGTAAGGTAATTCGAGGATTTCGAGGGACCGGTGCAATTCTAGATTGGATTGTCGTAGGTTGGCTGGATAGGGCACTCTGTTTTAGAAAGATTGTTATTGAACAGTTTTCTTATTTTCGTAGGGATTCTACCTGCTTGGTAGTTTTTTCGGTGAATATTTGAATCTACTTCAAAACGATCAGTTTAAGATGGACTATTGCTAGAAGTGTCTTCAAAATGTCTTGTAATGAAAGCAACCATGCTTCCTGAGTCCTCTAATAGGCCACAATGACTGAGAGAGCAGATTCTGTAGAGGTATCGGTCATTTGACGGTAGGGCATACTTGGGAGATTTGTGTGGTCAGTAATGTGTTCCCTGTGCTGGATGTACTTCTTTGCAAAAGAGTAGGTGTCAAGGAATCCTAACCGAAGTTTGGAAGGTCGACACATGGAGACCAAATCTTTCTATGTACGTCCGAGTCTCAAATTAGGTTCACCCAGGACATTTGTCGACAATCCTCTACCGCTGAGTCTCATTCTCTCTGTTCTGATGCTCTTCCATGTTTCTTTTTTTTTTAATTTTGGAAGTAAGTTCACAGCTAAAAGAAACAGGGACGAAGCCCTCCAGCCGGGAGGGAGGAACCGCGCTAAAAGTGATCAACCCGTAAAGATTTATCAGATGACCCCATACACATTTCACGACCATGCAGCAATTAGCAGACAACTGGCTTTGTTCATATTAGGTTATACTACCAGATAAGGCACTTTCGAGTGTCTAGGAAGAAGGACGAAGCCTGTGCAATTTACAGAAATTAAGAAACTAGAACTAAGTGTGGGGTATTTTTCACCCCAAGGTGTCCATGGTTCAGTACACTTATTACATGCTTATCAAATGACAACAGGGATAACAAGTTATGGAAACCCGCAAAGATGATGCAGTTCTTAAGAGTTGGACTTTAGTTTCAAATCCTGCCGTAAAAGTATATAAAACAGCATATAAAAAGTAAAAAGTAAGCAGAGCGCGGTTGAGATTTGACTTTCAAATCTAGTAGAGACAATGGCTTATGAATATTCCAAGCTTTAGGATCCCCAGACCTGGATTAACTCTCCCAGCTCAAACCAAACCCAAAATTACTTTAAACCACACCAACATCTTCTATTTTCTTATTTTTTTACCTTAGTCCTTCATTTCTTCTCTTTATCATTTTTATTTTTAATTCTCTACACTCATTGTTTTGGCATGTTAATGATATTCATCTGAAATATTCAGCTGGCAAAAAATTGATTCAGATGCAACGAATTCGAGAAGGTGTAATTTAGTTATTTTAGTATCCACTATTTAATGAAAACGCTTTTTACGCGGTTCCTCCCTCCCTCCATAAGGAGGAAACCCCATTATGAGGTTGACCTCATGACGCAATCCGAAAGTGCCGACATACGTTTCAGAACCATAGATGTCGAAAACAGTATATACATATTTGTCTGCTCGCGCTCTCTCTGGTACAAAAATCTGATTTGAGAGGTAAAGTTTGTTAATGAGCAGAATCTGTCCACCGGAACATGGTTTTTGGCGTGAAAACGATAGTTAGGCTTACGTTTTCGAGTTCCCTAACTTGCGTTTTATATTTTACCTGGCTTGCGTTTTATATCTTCCCTAACATAGGGAAACGAATGAACCCATTTTTAAGGCGATATTTGTAACTGTTTTTGAGAAAAGTTTAAAACATGTTTTTGAAACATTAATTAAAAAACATATTTTCGGATTGGGTATTTAGAATAGGATTCATCTAAACTAAGATATTTAATTTTTGATTACATTTGGAGTTAGGAAAAATATCTTTTATTAATACATGAAAATGTTGAGTCGAACCTTTTTATTTGTATTTTGTGTATGTAGAATAAGGGTGAGCCTATTTCATAAATATTAACAAAACATGTTTTTATTTTATTTTACAAAACTCACTGTTTTCACCTCCTCCCTACCTTTTAAGACGCACATTTGGTGTAAATTGTAATGTCTTGTAACAGGCCACGTGGGCCCAGTGGAGCAGGTACTGAAGAGGTATCTGGTTCTTGAACATAAGGCACACTAGGTCAGTACTGTGCGCCGGTTGACCTAGAGACGGTCAGGGAGGCTAAAACCAACCCATGAACGAAGAAGAAAAATCTTTAGTGCTTGCTCGAGATTCGAACTCAGGTCCTCCAGCATATTAGACCAGTGCTCCAACACTGTGCTCGCCCCCGTAAATTGTAATAGGTATACAGAGGTGTCTGAAAATTTAATTTATAGCTAATATACAACTTACTTTTTGATCTTCTTTTCGAATTTATATTCACAAATTATAATGTGAATACCTACATTTCTGCGACGGAAGGTAAAATTTCATTAACTGCATGCCATTATTTACTATTCCTTTATTACCAGGCACGAGACTCCATGAAAACTTACCATCCGGCCCGGAGGACCATACCTATGGTTCAGTTAGCAGTAGACTGTAGTTTAAAGGGGTGTTTTCCCAAGGCGTTGAGCCATATCGCCGGATGGAATTTGCGGTATTCTGGCACTGATGTAAATCGTACAAGTTTAATTGTTTACGCACGGACTATACACTGGTCGTTCTAGTCTTACGGACCACACACTGCTAACCTGATCACAGCCGGTCGGGCACTACTTCCGCCATAGAGTTACGCTCCACATATGAATAAGAATTTATTTATATTCGTATTTACAAATGTGTAAAGTCTGAATAAATTGGTATTCATATTTATAAATAGAATTATCCCAAACCCTGGGCTTTGAAAGAAGAAAGCACGCTGAAGGTAGAGTTTTGGCAGCCGATCCCCTATAAAAAAATGTTTTTTCTTCTTCCAATTCGTGCCTAAGATCTAGAACTGTAGGCAGACATATATAAATATACTAGAAAAATAAGGTCACCATATTATAATAATAAAAATGACAGAACATTTTACGCGTTACGCACACACACACACACACACACACACACACACATATATATATATATATATATATATATATATATATATATATATAAATGTATGCATAAATATGTTTTATAATATGTTTATATGTGGCGGCTCACCTTCTACACGACTCCTGTATTATGATCTACATGGTTCGCGTTCCTATGGCGCTTCTTCAAGAGCTCTTAAAGTGATATACAATTACAGCCTACGACACCGAGAACCTTCCTCAGGTAGGGCCACGTCCAGACCATTTTTAGCATATTCCGCTATTAAGGAGTTAATAACTATCGACAAGCGTTACTGCTGTTTAATGCCAGAATAGTTAGGCAGGAGAAAACGCCCTTAACAATAATTATATCGTAAAACATTTGGTATCTATATTACAGTGGTTACATTTGTTGAGGCTTTTAAGCGTTGAGGATTATAGAATCAGTCCTGATTGCCTGTTTGTTTGAGAGAATCACCTTTATGCTTACTTAAAAATAAATACTTCATCTAGATTTATTCCTAGAGGTAGTGAATCCAGAGATATTTACTCATACCCTGACTAGGAGAGGAGTATCCCGAAGCCGAGATATACTCCAGAGTTAGGATTGGAGTCTTGACAGCATCCCTAGCCCCCTTATCCAATATTCATCCCTGACACTCGGAGAAACTGTCAACAGAGCAATCCCGCAGAGAGCTGGCTCAGGCAATACACCTGTCCACTTGATGCCTGCTACCGTTTTAGGTCTTAGGGAGGCCTCATATATAACAAAAAAAAAAAAAATATGTTCGACAAGAATTGGAACAAGAAAAAATATTATTTTTATAGTAGATTGGCTGCCAATACTCTACCTTCAGCGTGTTTCCTCTCTTCAAGAACCAGGGTTGGGGATAATTCTATTTATAAATATGAATACCAATTTATTCAGACATTACACATTTGTAAATACGAATATATATAAATTCTTATTCACATGAGGAGCGTACCTCCAAGGCGGAAGTAGTGCCCGTCCGGCTGTGTTAGGTTAGGTATTAGGTTAGCAGTCGACTAGAACGATCAGTGCGTGTGCCGTGCGAGCAGGATATATTTAATATTTTAGAGAACTGTGTCTCTGAGTGGAACTCCATCCCTTTCTTTCAGAGGGCTGATTGTCGCCGGCAAGTGTGGAAGCGATTTGGTGACTCAATATTGGTGCGTAAACAATTAAACTTGTACGATTTACATCAGTGACAGAATACTGCAAATTCCATCCGGCGATTTGGCCCTACCTCTTTGGGTTTACCCCTTTAAATTACAGTCTACTGCTAAAAGAACCATACATATGGTCCTCCGGGCCGGATGGTAAGTTTTCATGGTGTCTCGTGCCTGGTTTAATGACCAGTGACAATTAGTGAAAAGCGAGTTAATGGAAATGTGTACTAATTGTCTAATTTTATGCCCTTCAGTGTTGTGTTGATTGCCTTTGGGGCTTCTTTTATTGTGATTTCGGGTCCAGGACAATATTTGTATATTTTTGGCAAAAATACATATTTTATAGTGTTTTGTGGTGCATTGTTGTTCATGGTAGGACTTCCGGTGGAGATCTAGGCATCTCTATCTATCCCCCTAAATCCAGTCCACTGCAAAGAGAACCAAACAATGTGTGTAAATTCGTTCCAGTCTAGATGTGGCGCTGCCTGCGGAAGATTGTCTAAGGTGTCGAGTGAGATGTTTTACTATTGTAGGCTTCTAGTCGGTACTACCGGATTGGGCCATTTAAATCTCGCTTTTCTTGGAAATTTCATTAGATTAGGTATATACATTTTTTGAAAATAAAATTAGTTTTAATATATGTTCTAAGAATAAGAAGTTTGAAAAAAGAATACTAACTGTTTCTATTCTACGCTTTCTGAATTACGATATAGGTTTAAGATGGAACAGTTCTGCGATCTGGACAAATTTATTTTCTCCATTTTCAGAGCACAATAAAATGTAATAATAAACTAGTTATAGGACAAGAATAGAGTAGAAGATAAGAAAGGACTTTATCAGAGAGCTGTTGATAAGAGAGTGCATGGAAAGGACAGGATGGTCCAAGTAGGAGGATCCTGGGCACAATGGCTTGGACCCTTGAATGGACCCCTTCTAGAATTCGCTCCATTCACAAAGTTCGATTCGCCAGACCTCGCTCCTTTCCTCTTTGGCACAGAGGGTCCATTGTAGGAAAACCATTCCAAGACGTCATTTTGGGTCCTCACTACCAATTCGGAGGGTCGATTTACCTAGGTCATTATCCTACGAGAGTGTAGGCCAAGTCTATTTAAGTGATTTGTTTAATAGTCCATTCGCTAGAGGAAGCTCTAGTTGAAAGTAGAATGGAATTCAATTATATATGATCAATTCTTAACGTCCCGATCACAATTGCTGATTTCTCCAGCTTACACTGATAGTACGTCCACTGAAAGAAATTGTTGGCAAAGTTGAGAGATATGTAACATTTTGTGTTTGCCAAATTTTTATTGATTTATCTTTTGCGTGATGTAGTTGGGGCTCTTTATGTAGTTGGGATTTAGAGTACACTAAAAAATTTGTTAATATAATTAAAATTTTGAAATTCACGAAATTGCAATTGAACTTTCGTCAACTTGGTCAGTGGACGTCCTGAAATTGTCTTCTATCAATGCCCTTTAGTGAATTAAATCACTGTTTTCTCAAAGGATTTAGTCTATTTTACAATGGCATAGTTACAATTTAATTATCTTAAACAGTTTTTGAGCAATCCTTTCTTATTCAATACAAAATAATATATATAACTATTGTGTTTTCAAGAAATAGCAAATAAGTTTTTTGTTTAAAATATCTATACTCTATCTTCCTAATGAAGGACGATAAAGGATTAATTTCTTGTGATAGAATAAATTAGTTACCTAACAATTTGTTTCATTGAGTAAATTTGTGGCCTGTTCACTTTTATTCGTGATAAAGCAAAGTAGCTACCTGTTGATTATTTTTTTATTCTAGAGTAAATTAGCTATCTGTTCATTACTTTTTGTGATTGAGCAAATTTGTGACATGTTAACTTTTATTTTTGATAAAGTAAACAAGCTACCTACCTGACCAAATGGCTTCCTTGTATATATATATATATATATTCTTTTTTTTGTAGCCAATAGGTTATGACCTATTGGCTACAAAAAACAAGAATATTGGAAGTTGGAGGTCAACAATGGGAGAAAAAGTATATATATATATATATATATATATATATATATATATATATATATATATATATATACAGTGAAACCCATTAGAGGTTGAATGTAGTTTGAGTAAGAGGTATAAATACTTGTGGAGTGTAGATAGTTGATTTGATTATAAAGGCCGTGGCCGAGAAGGTTCCTTACTCATTAGGTTGAGTGCTGCTTTATTTCTGTAGCCATCTTGTGACAGGCAGCGCTATCTAGTAGCTCTTGGAGTTACCGCCCTCCCTCTGTCTAAGATAATTGCTATAGCTGAAGGCTTTTCTTCTTGACGCTCATCCTTTCCTCGGTAGGTAATTCTATCCTTCTAAGCTAGTATCCCACGTATTTCTTTTTACTGTCTTTCATCAGAGAGGAAACACGGAAGAGGTTATTTTGTTGATTTTATTTTTTAATTTGTCTCACGTCTGTTTTGTCTCACGTGTTTTCTTTAAAGAGTTCATGATAAGAAATTTTATTTCTTTTTTTTTTTCACAGGATGTCAAAGAACTGCTAGAAAATACTACTGGAATAACACCTTTTTATGGCCAACCATCAGAAGCTATTGTCACTAGAGCGTCCCGCTGCTCTCTCAGAAGCTGGATCGAGTGACTGACGAAAATTTCCAGTCAACGTTCAGTTATTACAAGGAATCCTCAGAATGTGCGCACAGGTTGAATATTAACATCACCAAGCTTGCTGAAGACCATAATATTAAAAATTCCGTCATGAGTCCAACCTCAATAGCTACTTTCCTTCGGAGGAAAGTGCTAAAACAAAAGGCGCACGTTACGTGAAAAATCGTTTGAAGAATGGTCACAGTCAAAATGGCAAGGTATTGGGGTCCAACATTTTAAAGATTATCCAAAAGGAAACAAATTCATTTATGATAAGTCTATTTTATCCTGCTCCGAATGGACAAATGTGTTAAAGTTAAATACCAATTATGCGCAACTACGAGCTGTTCCTGGTTTTTCAGGAGCATTAAACATTGGACCCTTCTGTCGCCGATGCGGTAGAGAGACCGAAACACCTGCAGATGTGCTTGGTAAGTGTCCAAATAACATGCTCCTCGTTACCAGGCGACATCAAAACGCAAAGCATAAATCATATCACTCCTCCAGGAAAAACAGTTTAAATGCCTTGAAGAAGTCTACGGTGTCGATGATGACGGCTCGCCAAGGTATGCCGGTATTATTGCATTTAAAGAAAAATCAAAGAAGGCTTACGTATATTATCGACCCAACGATAAGGTATGAGACGAACGATCCCCTGCAGGCGGAAGAAGTCAATAAAGAAAAAACAGCCGTATACTCCAAGTGCATCGAATTCTACGAAGAAAAATTTCAGGACACATTCGGAATATCTCCGAAGACGGGAATATCTCGTTCAAGGCCTATGGTTCGGCACTAGAGGTACGATGCCAAGATTAACCTGTGACTTCCTGGAAGAACTAGGCGTGGAACCTAACAAATTCAGTATCCTTGCGGAATCAATCTTGATAGATTCCCTGGGGATCCTGAACTACCACATATATAGGAGCTAAACACCTGCTTATCAATCTTTCGAAATTCATTTCACAAAATCTACGTCCAGACCTACATACATCGTTCAAAAATTATTTTTTATTTAATTCATCGTCAAAATTTATTTTATCTGCATTAATTTTAAACAAAACAAAATAAACATCCTTTTAATCAATTGAAATGAATTTCCGAAAGATTGATAAGTAAGCTGTGTGTTTAGCAACCCAATATATTTGGGCAGCCAACTTTGTTTTATTTTATATTTTCGAAATCTGCCTATTTATGTTTGAAGAATTATTATTAAAAAATTTGGTTTGGGTCCTAACGACAAAAACCCTATATAACGTGTACATTGAAGCCTGTAAAGGCGAATGCGTAGAATTTATATATATATATATATATATATATATATATATATATATATATATATATGTGTGTACTATATATTTGTCAAATACCACTCACTCACTGACTCACTGACCTATCATCGCCCAGCCCAAACCACTTGACAGAAAAATTTGAAATTTTGCATGGACTCTCCCTTTAGGATGCAAACACTCGGTATGTTTTTTTTTATATTCAAATTTTAAGTATTTTTAGGGGGGGGGGGGTTGAATTTTTAGTTGGTTTTAAAGAGAGCACACATGCCTAGGCAGCATGCGTTGCAAGGACGTTAACAGAGTTACCGTACTGTATCTATTTCATAATATTATTTTTATTAGCGGTTAATTTCAACTATGATGGGAGACCTTGAATTACTAGAAAAAACTGTGTTTTTTCCCTTATAGAGTTCACGCTATACCTGGTGATGGTCCATCCGAGTTAATAATATCCCGAACCCTTACACAGCCTCCTCACCCATCAGCATCCCCAGTCAGAACACTTCTTGGAAATTTTTAAATTTTAACATCCATTTATTATTGACAACGAGTTTTAACCTCTACTGGTAAACTACTGTAACTGGTAACCTATTGATAACAGGTTATCTGTTTGTTGACCCTAGACCGGAGCGCCCTAGTGTCAAGAAACATTATGCTTTCATTACTTATCAATTGATGAATAAAATATAGTAAGACGGGAACCGTGCTATAATAAACTGCACAAAAGTATATAGTAGCTTTAATTTTGATGATACATTATCTAACGCAATAAAATAACTACTTATCTGCCGTGACGAAGCACGAGTATTCAGCTAGTCTAATACAGTGGAGTCTCACTTATACCAAACATTCAGTTATACGAATAATTTCTCGTTCCCCGGCGAAACTCCATTTCATCCTGTGTAATGAATTATTCACTTATGCGATATTCCTTTACACGCATTGTTCACTTATATAAAACCTAATTTGTTCCCCTGGTGTAAATACTATTCAGTTATACGAAGAGACAACAGTTTTTCCACGAAATCTTTACAACTTACCAATGTCTTACCCCCACCAGTCTCTCACTCTCTCACTCTCTCTCTCTCTCTCTCTCTCTCTCTCTCTCTCTCTCACACACACACACACACACACTCACTCATCTCAGTTCTTCCTTGTGATTCTAGTTCAGCCGTGTTCTATCCACTCTATCTTGTGTGATTTCCTTCGTTTCCGCAATAATAACACGGCACTGCCAGTGATTCATCCCCCCTCCACTATCTCGTTTTTGAGTTCTCTATACAGTAGACGTTCTTGTAGCCGACTTCTATTGTGCTTTCATCTTTTAAAATGAGCAAAAAAAAAAAAAAAAAAAATAAACAAGAACAAAACTTTCGCTTACAGACAAAAAAACAAAACAATAGAAATTCATAACCCCCAACGAAACAAAATAGACATAGCTAAAAGTTTGAAATTACCTTTGTCAACCCTTGTGACTGTTATCGGTAGGAGAAAAGGAATCGAGGAGAATTTTGTGATATAAAACTTGAAGAAGAAATTGTGACTTTTTATGAAGAATTTTAAAATAGCTACGAAACCTAGTACTATTCAGTTATACGAAATATTCACTTATACGAAACCTTTTCCATTCCTCCTAACATTCGTATTAGTTAGACTCCACTGTATATCGTTATCAGAAAATAGAAGTTCACTACAATACATAAGATACTACAATACATTTGAAGTATTATCTTCAGACTTGTAATTAGATATGACCAAGAGGAGTCTTTAAGAGTATCATGATACTGAGGCTTCTTAAAAAGGATCCACTTAAAGGCAATTTGGGTGTCCTTTCAGACTTAAAATTACCAAACTTTTTATACGACCTTTCAAAGTTGAGGAGCCTTCTGCCGCCCTCGCTCCTTTGAAGGAAGTTAATGTGGACTGAAAGTTCTTCTTCGATATTACTTCTCTCTCTCTCCGCCGTTTTAGTAAGATTAACTTCATTCTGAGAATTTACATTAATAAGTGGCTTTATGGGAAGGCTTTTATTACATATTTAAATATGGGTCTTGGGAAATTCTTTTGAGGCGTAGCATGAGAATTAATTGGGCACCTGTGTGACATAGTAACGGTTTCCCCTTCTCTTTCTTCGGCATATGTCACCGGTGATACGGTATTCTGAACTATCAATTTTCTCTGGTATTGCAACCAGCTTCTTCAGAGAGGTTCGAGTGGCTTTCAGGTGCCGAATAGAAACATTCACCATATGAAGATGTATAGATAGATTACGGCTGGTAGTGGAAAGTTGCTAATTTGGACCCACAGTAAACCCCCCTCCCCTAATAAACCGATTTAGTTTAATTTTACAACACATTTTTCTATTAATATGTCCAGAACGAATACCGAGTTTCGTTGCACTACAACATTAATTGCGGCCGATATGGGCGAATAACTACTTTGGTTCCGGAGTAAACTCCTCTCCAGATGAACCAATTTTGCTGGTTAACGAACTCGTTCAATCATTTTCTAGTGGAATACTATATACCATGTTTCGCGATGAAAAAAACTAAAAACTCTAAATAAAAACTCTGGTTTGTTTGTGTTAAAGATAGTTCATGAAATGTTCGACGTGATTCTTTACATTGGCATAACGTTTTTATTTATGAACCGATTGACATGAAACAAACATTAAATGTTAAGCGAAGCTTACCACAATATATTAGTAAAAACCGCAACCCAATCGGATAAGCCGTTTCTGAGATTAGCGCGCACAGACAAACAGATGAACAGACGAAAATTTTAAAAATCGTTGTTTTGGGTACTATTGCATTGATAAAGGCCCCCAATGGTATTTTTTCTTCCGTGTACAGAAAGCGATCCGTTAGAATGTTATTATATGAATAGATAAAGTGTTTATAAGAAATGGTTCTCAATATAAAAATAAAATTTAAACTTTTTTGCAAGTAAAGTTCTTTTGAGAGAATAAGGAGAAAATAGTTTCAAGCCCGATTAATTCATTTTCCTACAGAAAAGTATTTGAATTTTTAAACAGTTTTTTTTTCTTTCCCCGATGATCTATATGCAATGTGTTAGCAATTTATTAAATTAGCTACATGCTCACTATTTTTTTGATTGAGTAAATTAGTTGCCAAGATGGCAACTAATTTAGTCAATTATGGTCGTAGTTCGATCATAATTGTTGAATTACACCAAATTTTATTATTTATAAAAATTAATTTGCTTATTTTAGCTCTTTCACTAATTACTAATATACTCATACCGGTCGTAATTTCTGCTGTATTGTAACGAAACGCGGCATACGTCGTGAATACCTCATGAGAAAGAATTGTTGTAAAAATGAACTAAATCTGTCTATGGGAAATGGGGGGTTTGCTTCCAACTATATTTCAATAGAATTAGCCCGCCAGAAGTAGGTTCACAAAGCCGCCGCTAGGAGCGCTTTCTACCACTAGGGGGACTGTATTCTCTTCCTGCGTCAAATCGAAAGACGAAAATATGAAGTTTTTTGTATTTATTAAGTCTAGAGTACCATGTATAAACATAACTCTGGAAGCAAATTAATTACAGAATTAATAATTGAGCAGTTGCTCATTACAAAATTAAAAGAGAACTATCTATGTTTTTATTTTATTTATATAGGTCCTTTTAAGCAAATTATTCAGTAATGCAGTCTACACTAACCCAATTCTGAGGAAAGTGCTTAGTTATGCAGCTCCTGCATGACGGACTTTTTCAACATGATTTGCAAGTCTTCATCAGTGATGTAAAACAAAAATGGGCCAAAATAATTGCAATAACAAATTTAAATTAATTAATAATAGCTTATGATTATAAAATGGCAGCACATGAATTTGTTGAGCATGAAATGGAGTTATTAGTTACCTTATAATTTTTTACCTCCTTTGGAAGTAATTACCCATGAGGCGTAATTCATCAATATCTTGCCTTTGAAATGTGTAGGTTGAACATATAATTAATTGAACTCCAGGAACTCAAACCAAAATTTAAATTACTTTAAGCAAGTCGATAACAGCTCAGGAGGAAATCTTTAACACATTTCTGTCGACAAGGCTTTAATGAGAAAGCGTTATCCTCCCACTTGCTGTTAATTCATTTCAAGCCGCGCCCTTGAAACGTTTCCAATTTATCATTAAATTTATAATTTATCAGCTCCTTTTGAGAGCAATTAGACCAATCAACTAAAAGGATCTTTAATAAAAAAAAAAAAAAAAAACGACTTTTCAAAGAGTTTTTATTCTAACAACTAACATACATTGGCTTACATTTCTTTATTGCATTTGTTAATGTTGCAAAAGTATGAAAGACCTTAACAACATAAATTTATAATGAGTAAGATTAAATGACAATTATATTGCTATTTAAAATAATACTGATTGTTCTTAATTCCATTTGCATATATTTCTTAACAAGATACCCTTATTTTCCAGAATTAAATATCCATTCGCTGATGTAAATCTTAACAATTCAAAGTAACATTTCTCACTAAAAAAATAATATGCAATCTGTCAAAATATACAAGTTTTTAAAATATATAACACCCTTAAAATTGATTATTCACATAGCTTTTTTATTATTATTTATCATTTTTTTCATTAAATTTTACGTTAGACAGAGCCTCCAACTGTTGAATGAATTATTATGCATAAGAGACAGAGACTCAATACATTTTTTTTTTTTTAAATGTTATAACTCATGCATGAGATTAAATATACATGATATGGAGTCCATTTAATGGACAATAAGTACTGTTTAGAATTAGCTTTGATCCAGACAAATATACAAGTAATATATTTGTCTACAAAAGAATAATTATTTACAATAAACTTCAACTAAAATTATATAGCGAAAAAAGACTTTCTCATCTCCAATATAAAATGTCTTTCTTTATTAGTCATTTTTATGGAAAAATATTCAAAACAAGCTATTATTTGTGATTCTATTAACAAATTAGAGCCTTCGTGTGATACTCCGTATCAAAATGCACATAAAAAGAGTAACTCTAAGCAGGGGTGTATGTATGAAATAATTTCAGGGAGGGGAGCTCCGTTGGATTAGGGGGTTACGGAATACTAACAAACTAGAACTTGGAATAGTTAGCCAACTAAAATGCTTTAAAAAAAAACAAATATTTTTTTCTAAAGTGAGTGATCTTATTGAATTTGTTTTTCAGGTTTTATAGCACATTTTTACCAATTAAACTAAAATTTCGGGGGAGGGGGGCAATTGTTTATACGCCATTAAACACACACACAAATAGTGAGGTCTACTCGTTCCAAATAATGATCTATTTAAGACATATTGAAGACTAAGATTTCTTTTAAGCATATGCCTATTGAAATGGTTATTTTAATAGGCAGAAGGTCATGTATGTTTAAAACTCTCACCTCTTCAGGAGCAGGGGAAACTTTATTTTATTTTATTTATTTATTTTTTTTTATAACAATTTTGGGGACTTTGGTGGGGGTTTTTTCCTGCTAGTTGCTTCAAGAAATTATTTTGTTTATCAGATTGTTAGTGCGGTTCATTTTTAGATAAGTGTAATATAATACGGAAAACAATAAAGCAATCAATGGCACTAATAGCCCAACTAGTTGATGCGCCGTTAAAAAAAAAAAAATAATAAAAAAAAAAATAAAGCAATCAACACTAATAAAGAAAGTACATTTTAACATTGGCTCATCATACTTTTGAAGAGCCGATAACACACTGATTGGAAGAATTATTTACACAAGAGAGTTTACCCGTAAGACAGATGAAGCTATGAAGCGAAAAGCATGGCTCCATAGCTACAATACAAGGATTTTCTTCTTTCATAAATGATAAAGAAGATCATTGAATAGAAAAGTTTCCATAGTTTTTGTATAATACACAGTACAATATACAGCGAACACTCATTTACATAATCCTTATATCTAACGCTATTTACAAGCTATGTACATAATTAAAATTACATTTATTGCATTAGCAAGTATTTATTTTAGTTCATGTTTGATTTTTTAATATTTTACAGTATTTATATTACTTACTAGACCCCTATATTTTAATTTATATTAAGATTGTAACATACAAGTTGTAAAATCTGTTAGGCTTTCATTATCGCTAGTTTAAGATCAAATGCTTGGCATTTTATGCTTTTAATGCAGCTATGTATTAATTTTTACCTAATATTTTCAAAACAATTATGATACAATATCAGACCAATTACAACAAATATTTGTAAATCATCAAATTTGTCGAGTTTAGAGAAGAAAGTATATTGAAGAGCCCTTTATCTTCAAGTTATTCCTGAAATTCATCCAAAACATTATTAAGAGATTCTTTATTATTTCTTTCACAATCTCTAAATTAATTATAACAATATTTCAGCACTTTCACAAAAAAGAAACTATTTAAAAAAATACATTTGTGACCTATACTTAATTTGTACCCTCACATGACCTAAAAACTACTTGACTTCAACAGCAGCAGACCCCTTTAACCTCTGGTGTATATAAAGTGTCTCACAGACACGAGGGACATTTCAGTGAAGTATGTTGGCAGCAGTGAATATCTAGATTCTTCACTGCTGCCAACATACTTCACTGAAATTTCCCTCCTGTCCGTCAGACACTTTATAAACACCAGGGGTCAATCAAAAAAATTCCTGGTAAATATTTCTTGAATTAGTAGTGGTTGTGGTAGCAGTAAGTTATCAGAACTCAAACTAAACAGATAATTCTAGCTAGATGGCTGTTATTAAAAATATTAGATCTTAATAAAACGTTATAATTCTTGGATATCAACGATACCCATACAACGAATAAAATATCGAATAATTTTAATACTATATTGTTGGGGATGAGATTAGCTCAGTGGCAGAGCACTCGACTAATGTTCTGGAGACCTGAGTTCAAAACTCGGGTCTCCAGAACATTAGTCATAGTCATTAGATTTTATCTTCTAGTATCGTCATTCAAAGGTTGGATTTGGCGTCCCAGACCATCTAAACGCCCACCTTTAATGTGTATCTTATTTACTCATTTAATGTGTAAATTAGACAGCTGGATCATAGTACTGACCATACTAGCTCTCTAGTGTGCCATATGGTTGAGAATCAGTAGTATCTGCTGCTCTTTGTGGCCTGTTATGGGGCTGATTTTTTTATTTATTTTATGAAATTGGGTAACAAATTAATTATAATAAGAATATAAAAGATTATACCACATTATGAAAACTGCTACTGTTGAATAATCCTACATTAGCTTTGCTACATTTAGAAAAAAAAACACAAATTGAAGGCTTAGCATTCTACTTCTGCCAATACCTTCAGATCACTATCTAGAAGGCATATAGAAAAACACTTTAATTCTTCACTTAATATAATTTTTAAACATTTAATACGGGAAAATATACTTTGTAAAACACATCACAATTTTTTTAATCAGAGTAGGATCCGCATTAAATATTATAGATCTAAACTAAACTCAAAATCACAGGACAAGAAGGACAATGGTAACTAATGTACATCACAATTAAAATAAAAGACAGCCAAATAGTGCAAAAGGACGACAATTTTGGTGTAGAGGTGTAGGGGCCTCCATAATCGGGGTGTTGTGCTGGGCTGGGTAGGTGTAGCGTGCACTAGACCCCACTACAATCAACTCGGCCTCCTTCTCCTCTCACTACATCACGATCTAGTTAAGCCTAAAACATAATAATGAAATTATTATCTTGTGATGGTTTTATATACCTCTTTCATGAAATTTTAAACTAGCAATAGGAAATTCTTAACAGTGTCATTCATCTTATGACAATGTCTTTAAATTAAAAGAGAACGAAAGATTCATTGGAATAAGAAACAACCAAAACAATTCTTTGCTTTTCAGACAATGTCTTGTAAGGGTTTTGCAGGTATTTCTAACATTCACCTAGAATTTATTTTCTTGTATTTTTTATCATTTCCCGAAGGAATGTCGCTGTTGAAAAAATCATGAAAGTAATTTTGAAAAATGTCTACAAATATTCTTTGATCCTACCTACTAGATACCAAATATGACCGTTACAATATGTGTAAACCAAACTAAAATTTGTATATGTGTAACCAAATAGATCCGTTAAAATGTGTATATGTGTATATATGTATGTCTGGTAACACGATAGCGGCCATAGTTTTTGTTTCTTCTTCGCAAAACTTGGTATAAATCATTACCATAGCAAACGATTGAACGTCTTTGTTAACCAGCAAAATCGGTCCATTCAGAGAGTTAGGTTTACACCAAACTAAAATTAATAATTTGCCCGTACCGTCTGTAATTTTGGTCATATTGAAACGGATCTCAGTTTTAGTTGCCTAACTACGTATTCCAAATCTTAGATTGTTAGTATTCCATACTCCCCAAATGGTTCCAGCCCCCCCACCCCGAAATTATTTCTTTTGTACCCCCCTGATGTCTACCGAACATGTGTTGTAAAAAAAAAAAAAAAAAAAAATCAAAATTGGTCCATTACAAGTTGGCATTTACTCCGGAAAAATTAAATAAAAATTTCTTATGGACTCATCCTCGGTTAAGCAACTCACTTTCTCATAAATCCCCAGGGCATTGTGGGGAGTTTCGGGGCTTTTTCAGATTTCTCTATCTCTTTCTCTACACACACACACATATATATATATATAGATTCCACCGGAGGCCCGGTGGCCATGAGCACTTAACACTCTGGGCCAAAGGGTCGTGGGTTCGATTCCCACTAGGGGTGGTGGCTTTTCTTTAGAAAAAATAAAAGGCATCAGCCCTATCCTGGCTAGAATAGGGTGGTAACCTATGGATAACCCGTCATAAAATTCGTAGTTAATAATAAATGGACACTAAAATTTAATAAATATATATATATTCAGAATAAAGGGACTTAGTACTTACAGCTAAAATTCTATTTCGAGTAGTTTCGTTGAAATATTGAAAACAATTTCAGAAAAACTAGATTATTTAATGATTTATTGTTTACCTGACCAATGGAATCCTTACTCTACAAAATAAAATAACAAAATAACTTTCTGACGATCTAACAATAAATTTGATCAATTTTTTTGTGAATATATTGCGATATTGATTATGGGTTTATTTGAATGGTTGAAAAAAATGTGGAATGATATATTCGTCTTCTTTTTTGATATCTTGAACAAAAGTGAAACACAATACTGAGAAGAAACGATGAGAAGGGATATCATTATAGTATGAGATATATAATTTATTCTTCTTATTTAAATAAATATAATTAAATGCACAATTCCGAACGATTCACTGAACAATCTAAAAAAATGAAAATAAAACAGTGTCCTTATCTCCCTGCAAAACCCTTCAGCATATGACAAGTCTTTTGAAATAGAAGTATTTCTCTCTCTCTTTTTTAAAAAAAAAAAAAATAAAATAAACAAAACTCTTTTCAATTGAATTGTTTAACTTTGTGAATAGATTTTCTACTCACAGCACTATTGAACAATAGATATCGACATATAAAACTATTATGTGAACACATTGAAATATATTTTTTAATACAATTTTTATCTTTTTGAAAATTAACAAAGAGTATTCTTATTTTTGGACCAAACACCTTCGTAGTAATTTTGGTTTCGGCACAGAGTCATAGAATGTAGAACTCGCATCAATCTAGGACTGGTTTTTTACATTAGTTTTTAAATATTTTGTTTTTCCCAAGACAAAACATTTGGCTGGAATCCAGGAGAAATTGAGATGTGAATAATATGATTTCCTGAATTAAAGAAAAAAGGAGTTGACTACTTTCTACAAATCTGTGCCAAATAACAATAATTGACAAAAATGTAGTTTAATTAAATGTTATTTTAAGCTCATGATTACAAACATATAGAATAAAGTCACTAACATTTTTCTATTGAATGCCAATTATGGAAACATTCTTTTTTAGTCTGTCTCCTTCGAATATAAACTTTTAAAATTTACTAACAAGATATACTAATATTAAATTAGTAAACTTCATTATTTTTGCTAATTTTGTTTGGCTTTTATTACTATTTCTTACTCAGAATTTGTCACCTGAAAATTAGTTGAAAATAAAATAGTAATATTTCTTTGAAACCTCGGGTGTGGTAAATTTGTCGCTGTCGGATAATTGCTTTTGACAATCCATTTCCAGACACTGGAAACAGGTATTTTTTTATTATTTTCCATCTGTAAAAGATTGTCTATTAAGTACATTTGTACTCTGAGTAGAAAACATTTAAAAATATAAGAATAAAAGAGTTTCAGGCAAAAAAACACTAAAAAAAGTGTTTATTATTGACAAAGTAAAAAAAGGATGAATCATGACACAGAGGTGCTGTCAAGTCAAACATTGAGCAGAATGCAGGAACTTGGACACATCACAAAGTCATGCCGGGCAATAGCTGTACGTGCTTTGGACGGGTTCGTATTATTCATAAAAAAACACACAAAAAAAATGTTCTAACCATCTTCATATATTTTTGGTATCACTATTTAATGCAGTGCTATACTAAGGTAATTTTCTATTACTAAAACATTCTATGCCATCCACTGAATCGGAAAAATTCCTCTTAAAATGAATTTGTCAAAAAATAGTGGTTCACTTACCACTCATATAATTCCTTTTTTGTTAGCCAGTTTTCTTTTTATATTATTTTTATTTTCGTAATGGTATTGGAGCTGAAAACTTATATTCTAGAGCCTCCTCAAAAAATCAAGCCCTAAGTAAACCTTTGTCCAAAAGTATTGAATAAATAAATAATATTACATTGCTTCTTGAGATCAAAAACATTTCCGCAACTTATGCAGTTTGAGGAGTCTGTTCACTGAATTAACTCGGTCGTTTCGCAGTAGTATAATTTAGGTCACTTAGTTGTCTATACTTTAAAAATATTTAGGGAGTTGGCTCCGAAAGTAAATAAACTGTTGACAAATATTTATGCTGGAGACCGTTGTCACTGGCATCGATTGAAGAACTGTGCGCGAGCGCATTCGACGTAAGCACGTAGTGATCAAGCAAGTGTCGAATCACTTGTCCGCAGGACACTAATCGACGCCAGCGATGAAGGTCTTTACCGCGTGTAAAAATATTTGTTAAGTGACAAATAGCCTCCTGCCATCAACTTGATAAAAAAATGGTTGTACTAAGGATTAGATGGGACAGTGATTGGGCAAAAGGAAGGAGAGAGATGGCATTTAGAAGTCGTGCAAGAGCTGGTCAGGCGTGCAAGAGAAGGTGCAGTCTAGAGGTTTTGAGGAGATCGTGCGGATCAGTGCTAGGACGGACATTGACATACCTCTAGCTTTGGTGCAAGGGAATCACAGGGGGTTGTTTGGGTTCAGACATACGCCACGGGGGAGCCCTCTTTGGGGCAGCAGCTGAAGCAGAACGGGAAGACGCATTGGAGTGTGTTCTTGAAGGCCTCCCTGAAGTCCCGGTTGAAGTAGGCGTAGATGAGAGGGTTCAGGGCGGAGTTGAAGTAGCCGATCCAGAAGAGGATGCTGACGACGAAGGTGGGGCAGTAGCACGTCTCGCAGAGGGCTGTAGTCACGTACCTGCAACAGCCATGATGGATTTAACTGACATGTTTACACAACAGGCATAAATTATAAAAATGTACGCTACTTTCGTTTTCTTCTGAAACGAATTGATGACAGAATACCTCGGTGAACCATCATCATCCACGCCATAGACGTTTTCGTGCCATGGAGCCTTTTTCTTGATGAAGAACAGTAATACTATGTTTGAGGTCCTCAAAAAATGGTCCTCGTCACTAGGTCATACTATAAGTATGACCTAGTGACGAGGACCATTTTTTTTTAAGCAAACCATTCACGTTTTGATACGCAGTACGACTAGTGGTCCGACTTCCGAAGTTGGATTGTTGCAAGTCTAGTTGGACGAGTCGGAACATTTACAGGGACGACTCGGACGAAGGTCCGACTGGCGACGGAGTTGGAGCGTGAATGGGGGAGTCGGATCGAAGTCGTCCAACTTAGCTCCGTCAGTGGTTGTCCTTCGGGCATATTCGGTCTGCACTCGATACATTTTTCGGCTCGTGAGCGACGTGCACAGTCGTTTGAACAGACTAGGACTAAAATTGGATAACAAGTCGGAGCATGAGTGGAGTCGACTATCAAACTAGTAGTCCTACTAAGTCGTACTTCAATTTGCATCGTGAATGGCCTGCTTTAGACACTTACCAAGAACGAATGGCACACTGCCAGACTCTTTCAACCTCTCTGCGGAGGAGTGTGACATAATACATACCCCATATGTGTATGTATGTGGGCATATATATGTACATATGTGTGCGTGTATATGTGTATGTGTATATGCATATATATAAATATATATATATTATATATGTATATATATATATATATATATATATATGTTAGGTATATTTACATAGATATGTGCATATATTAGTGTTAAATATGTCCTACTTGTATTTACAGCCCTGATGAAGGCTTGAAGTTCAAGCCGAAACGTCGGCACAATAAAACCATTTTTACGATAAAATGTAGTTTTATTAAGTAGCAGTGACCGAACCCTGACAGTTATATTTTGGTTCCACCAGTCTTGAAAGGTAGGATATACAATCTTACCTGGAAGGGTCGGCAACACTAGAAACCGTCCCGCTAGTTACAAGGTCTTGGAATCTTGGAACTCTATATTTCTAACAATAAATTGTTTTTGTTATTTTACTTAACCTGTTTTATTTTCGAATACATTATCCAACTATAAGCAATTAAAAAATAACAAGGAATAAAATACAGACAAAAAGAACACTTCGAATAAGCGAAATCAATTACTTTAAAGCTTTAAGCTCTTATATCTCCGATTGACATCGCCTAATCAAAACTTTCATTAGAACCTTTTATGTAGAGCATTTAATAAGCTTTCTAATGGTATTCTTCCGTTTACCAAAATTCTCAACAGTTTTCGAGATATTAATGAAAGTTCCCAAAATTTATATTATTTCTAGCAACAGAAAATTGGCCTCATTTTTCATATCCTGCTTTACACACAAAATTTTCGCAACATAAGAAATTACAAAAATAAAAAGCAATAAAAAACGAAGGGAATGAGACAAAAATTACAACAAGAACGACAAAAACCCGTTCATAAGAAAAAAACAGACGTATTTGAAGTTTTAAGCACTTATTTCTCCGATTGACATAACCTAATCAAAAATAGTTTTAGAATCTTTTTTGTAGAGAATTTAGTAAGCTTTCAAATAGTTTCCCACACGATTTCCCAACCGTGTTCGAGATATTAATGAAAGTATACGAACTTCCCAAAACTTTTCATGTCTGTTCATAAAATATTTTATTCTAACCCTTCCTTAACTCCAAACGTAACAAAACTTTCAACATATTAGTTTTAATGAAAGTAGAACATGCAGATAAAGTTTCAACTGAATCCCGTAATTCTAAGTACCCAAACCAAAAACGGTGTACCGACTCCAGAAGCGCTTTGATGAATATCCACGACATGTACAGTGACAATCCAGGGACCATCAAACTGCTGCAATACTCCACCATGCTGCGTGACTTAGGCAAAACTTTGCACCTTGTCTGGACCCCTGGGCATAGAGGATTAAAAGGGAATGAGATGGCAGACAGAGCAGCGTCCTCTGCGCACGATATGCCAGTTATAACACCCACCACTCTCACGGCAAGCGAACTCGCCTCACCGCTGTTAAAGACAATTAAGCAACGGTGGCAGGAAATGTGGAACGAAGCAGGCTTTAACAAGCTTAAGATGGTAAAGAGAGATTGCCTCCCTTGGGCGTCATCGGCCAGATCAAACCGAGGAGAAGAAGTGTTGTTGGCGAGACTCAGGCTTGGTCACACTCGTCTCACGCACTCCTATCTCATGTCCAGAACAAACCCACCTCGATGCGCTACCTGTCGGACACTACTCAGTATACAGCATATCTTTGAAGAATGCCGCAAATATACAATGGTGCTAAGACGGCTTGGAATACCCAGAAAGATGGAGGAGGCACTAGGTAATAATTCAGCAGCAGTTGATAAGGTGCTCAAATTTTTAAAGATAACTGGACTTAATCGTCTCATATAATAACTGTGATTGTTCAGGTATATGTGTTTATTTAGTTCAAATCCTTGAATAATAGGTATATATAAGTTCTAGCTATTTATTTTATCATTCTAGGCGTCTTTTTATCTCTATTTATTTGTTTTACTTTTCTACCTATTTATCTATCGTTAGTTTTTTTTTTTTTTTTTTTTTTTTTTTTTTTTTTTTTTTTTTTTTTTTTTTTTTTTTTTCGGAGAACCAACTGTTTTCTCCTTGTGATACATTTGTTACCTCTTAACTCATTTCTGTGATATTTTGTGTTACCTTAGGTTTTTTTTTTTTTTTTTTTTTTTTTTTTTTTTTTTTTTTTTTTTTTAGCTATTAAGACTTAGTTAGTGTATATTTTTAATTTTAGATTAATTTATTTCCTGTTAACTTAGTTTTAGATTAATAAAGCAATAATATGAATGTTCAGGTAAAGACTAAAAGTGCCGGGAGAAAGGTGGAAAAAAAAAAAAGGAAAAAAAAAAAAAAAAAAAAAAAAATAGGGGAAAAAAAAAGGAAAAAAAAAAAAAAAAAAAAAAAAAAAAAAAAAAAAAAAAAAAAAAATAGAAAAGACAAATGGCTGAAAAAATAGAATAAAGGGGGAAAAATAGGAAATAAAAGAGTACCAGTTGTAAAAAAAAAAAAAAAAAAAAAAAGAAGAAAAAAAAAGAAAAAAAAGAAGGAAAAGGAAGGGGGAAAAAAAAATAAAACTCGTGAGCATGCGGTGAGTAATTTGTGTAGCTATCTGCACGGTAGGGCGATGACGACCGTGGGGTTCTTTCGCCCAAAAATGCCACAAACAAACAAAAAACGGTATTCAAAAACTATTTTTCCAATTTTCTCGAAAACGGTTAAAGCGATCGCCTTCAAAATGGTTTCATTCGTTTTCCTAGCCCAGGAATCATATAAAACGAGTACTTACAAGCTTATGAACTCAAAAACGTAAGCGTTACGATTTTTTTTGCGCGAATTTCGCCCCAAACGCCATCTTCCAGTAGGCGGATTTTGCTGGTTAACGAACTTGACCTTTCAAATTGGACGAAGGATTTTTGTACCAAATTTCATTAAAATCGGACCATTCGTCTTCTATCTAGAGAGCGAACAGACAAATATATATATATATATATATATATATATATATATATATATATATATAAATAAATATATACATATATATATATATATATATATATATATATATATATATATATACAAATTTGAACCACCGTTATTTTCGGTCTCTAGGGGTTCTGAAACGCGAAATTTTCTAGTCGGCACTTCCGGATTGTTTCATTGTATCAACCCTATAAGCGGGGTTCCCCCCTATGGGGGAGGGAGGAACCGCGCTAAAAAACAAAACTAACATCTGTGTTAATTAAGAAAAGAAAAAAAAACACACTGGAAATCCTCACAAAGGTACATCAATTTCAGTAAATTGTGAAAATACATCACACAGATTAGATTAGATTCCCGTGTATTGGGCAATAAACAACTAGGTTATTACGTCCTTCTGAAAATGTTATTATATTTATAATATTAGCTTTATTTTTATATGCTGTGTGCTGTAATGTTTGTTGTGTGCTGTAATAATGCTCTATGTTTTTATCTGTACATATAATAAAATTCAAACGGATCGCTGTCTTTACATGGAAGATATATGGGAAAAATGCTATCGGGGGCCTTTATCTACGCAATAGTACCCAAAACAATGATTTTTAGAATTGTTGCCTGTTTATCTGTTTGTCAGTGCGCGCTAATCTCAGAAACGGCTTATCCGATTTAGTTGCGGTTTTCACTAATATATTGTGGTAAGCTTCACTTAACATTTAGTGTTTTTTTCCCGTGTCAATCGGTTCATAAATAAAAATGTTATTCCAATGTAAAGAATCACGTCGAACATTTCATGAACCATCGTTAACACGAACACACCAGGGTTTTTAGTTTTTTATCACGAAACATGGTATATCGTATTCCCCTAGAAAATGATTGAACGAGTTCGTTAACCAGCAAAATTGGTTCATCTGGAGAGGAGTTTACTCCGGAACCAAAGTAGTTATTCGCCTATATCGGACGCAATTAATGTTGTAGTGCAACGAAACTCGGTATTCGTTCTGGACATATTAACAGAAAAATGTGTTGTAAAATTAAACTAAATCGGTTTATTAGGGGAGGGGGGTTTACTCTGGGCCCAAATTACCAACTTTCCACTACCAGCCGTAATCTATCTATACATATAATAAAATTCTAACGGATCGCTGTCTGTACATGGAAGATATATGGGAAAAAATACTATTGGGTGCATTTATCAACGCCCTAGTACCCAAAACTAGGATTTTTAGAATTCTTGTCTGTATGTCTACTGTCTGTCAGACACTGTATACACACTAGGGTTTAACAATCCCTGGGGGTTCAGCTTAGTGGTTTTGTCACATTTTAGCAATCCTAGCGGCCTGTAGGTGATCCCCGATGGCCTATACGTCTAATATCGTAGAGTAAGAGGAGCATTACTGTAAAGTATTTTTTTTTTAAATATCCATATGACGGTGTTAATAATCTAAAATAAACCAAAAGATATATCCAAAAATATTATTATTGAGAACATTAGTGAATTTCTGATCTTACTGGCTGAGTAGGGATTAAACGAATTATTTCTAGACGTAGATCCGGAGTTAATTCCTGACTGAGGAAATGGCGTCGAAGAAGCGAACCCAATGAGAGAAACTGGCGAGAGATAATCCAATTATAACTGTCTTTAATTAGCAACATTAGCTGATGAATATCCGCTCGGAAATAGAGTAGTAGAAGTCTCGGTACTAACTACCACGAGAAACTAATCTAAAATAGTTATGAACAAATTTCCCGAAATACTTGGGGTAGTTTATCCGCTGAGTATGCAGCTTGTAGCTCTTATTCGTATTTATTAATACTTTGACTGCGCGACCGGTAAACTCCAAAACTTTAAAAAAATTGTAATTTTTTTATTGGTAAAACTGAAGTTTAGGGTCCTTACAAACGATTACTTTAAAATTTTGCACTATAACGTGTTTTGATGCACTGAACACAAATCCGTTAAAAAAATAATTCGCTCTCAACTAGGAAAGAAGTTATTAAGCACTAAAGTTCACTGTTATAGAGAGGTTATAAAAGGTGGCGTAAACAGCGTATTTGTAAATATGCGCATGCGCAGACATGTAACATTGGGAAACAAAGAACTCTCATTTGAACTGTTGATAAAATATTTATTCAAAAATAATTGCTAATTTTAAGGGCATCCTCACCCGTCGTAACCTGTCGCTTATGGTCAGACGAGATATGCGTTTCCGCTCGCTTAATAAGATATCAAAACTCTAGTCAATCCAACTCGCTAAAATTAATAGAATTCTATTAATTTTAACGATTTGGATTGACTCGAGTTTTGTTAACTTCTGATAAAGGCATTAGCTAATTATTAAGGGATTTCTGTTTTATAGTACTTTTCATGCGCGAAACAAGATATGTGAAGAGTGTTACATTATTTAAAAAAAAAATGTTTGTGAATTACTAGGTGCTGGTAAATTTAAAAATTGATACTAAATTTTAATTAGACTTCTTTATTAACGACTTTCCCATACCTGCGCGTGCGCATGTTTACAAATACGCTGTTTACGCCAACTTTTATAACCTCCATAACACTGAACTTTAGTGCTTAATAACTTCTTTCCTAGTGGAGAGCGAATTTCTTTTGACGGATGCGTGTATTTAGTGCATTAAAATATGTTAGTTTTACAACTTCAGTTTTACAATTTTTTTTTCATTTTATGATTTGTTTTGTTAATGTGAAAAATTAACTTACCCATTGGAAACTTTTGATAATTTTCTTCAGAAACATGTTTGTTTTTTTTTTTACCACGACGCGCATGTGGTGAAAAAACTCGTGCATAAATTCACAGAAAGGTCTGAGCCCGGTACGATTCCAGAATAAGGCACTCGAAACTCTCCCTGAGACGACGGAGGAACGAATAAACCAGCCTGGAGTATTGTAGCCGATCCCCAAAACATTTTAACTTTTCTCCCAGCTTGCCAGGTAATTCCCATGACGCACATGTGGCGTCATCCGCAGCTAAGATGTTAGAACGTACTTATCCAACTAACTCTGTGCCAAGGGTCGTGGGTTCGATTCCCACTATGGAGGTGGCGGCTTTTCTTTGGAAAAAAGAAAAGGCATCAACCCTAGCAAGGCATCTATCCTTGCTAGCAAAGGATGGTGATCTACATATGTATAACCTGTCCAAAAATTAAAGTTAATTATACTGGACGTTAAATAAACCCCAACATTTGGTTTGTTTGTTTAGATAATATGGGGCGAAAAACCTCACGGTCGTCAGCGCCCTACTATGTTATTGTAACGCTCAAGCACTCATCCCATGTACCTGGTGAAGGGCGTGTTTTACAGGATTTTATTTTAATTTTTATTAAATTAGACCTTGTTCTATGTATATATTTTTCGGCATATTCTACTATTTAGTTTTTTTTTTTTTTTTTTTTTTTTTTTTTTTTTTTTCCTGGCACACCATCACTCCCTGATATAGCTATTGTCAAAGTGCAGACTCAATTTTATCTTAGAAATCCAGATATCAGGTTCTAAAAGCACCAAGAGTGGATCGATTTTGATATTTTTTTTACTACACATGTTCTTGATGAGGCATCTTGTCCACCGAGTACAAATAATTCCCAGTAAGGTCAAATGAATAATTTGGCTCCTGAGTAGCCCCCCCTCCCCTCTTAAATGACTGATGTAGTCTTTTTTTACAAAATATCTTTCTCTTTAGGTACTCATCACGTATACCGAGTTTCGTTGAAATACAACAAAATTTACGGTCGGTGTGGGCAACTTAAGTCCGGAGCCCCCCCCACGAATGGACCGATTTTTCGATTTTGCTGGTAAACGAACTCCTCCTGCTAGTTCCTGCTAGTCGGACTTAATTCATTCTTAGAATCTACATTATTCGGTTAAATATTAAAGATTTTGGAGGATTTTTATTTATTTACATATGGAGGGTTCCAGAGGACAACTAGACCAAGTCACTTTTTGGCATTTTATGTTGTAATGGCATCGAAGAGTATTACTAAAATTGCTGTTTTCAGTACTACAGGAGACTAAATCCTAACTTCATTATTTTAGCACTTTCCTCCGAAGGAAAGTAGCTATTGAGGTTGGACTCATGACGGAATTTTTGAAAAATTTCTTCAAATCTTTATCGATCCTACCGAGTAGACACCGAAAATGACCCCCGTTAAAATTTATATATATCTATATATATATATATATATGCATATATATATATATATATATATATATATATATATATATATATATATATATGTGTGTCTGTTAACACGATAGCGGCCAGAGTTTTTGTTTTTTCGTCACGAAACTTGGTATATAGCATTCAATTAGCAAACGATTGAACGAGTTCGTTAACCACCAAAGTCGGTCCACCGGAAGGGGGGGTTTACCCCGAACCCAAAACACTAATTTGACTATGTCAGCCGTAATATTTGTTATATTTCAACGAAACTTGGTATTCGTAGTGGTAATATAGAGAGAAAAGTGAGATATAAAAATGAACTAAATCGGTTCATTAGAAGGGGGGGGGTTTACTCCGGACCCACAATACCAATTCGCCACTACCAGCCGTGATTTTTGGTATATTTCAACGGAACTCGGTATTCGTAGTGGTAATCCACAGGTAAATAACTGTTGTAAAAATAAACTAAATCGGTTCATTAGGAGGGGGGGTTTACTCCGGACCCACAATACCAATTCGCCACTACCAGCAGTGATTTTTGGTATATTTCGACGAAACTCGGCATTCGTAGTGGTAATCTACAGGTAAATATGTGTTGTAAAAATATACTAAATCGGTTCATTAGAAGGGGGGGTTTACTCCTGACCCAAATTCTTAATATACTCATACCGGTCGTAATTTCTGCTGTATTGTAACGAAACGCGGTATACGTCGTGGGTAACTCATGAGAAAGAAGTGTTGTAGAAATGAGCTGAATCGGTCAATCGGAAAGCGGGGGTTTAATTTGTAATATATTTCAATAGAAAAGCCCGTCAGACGTAGGTTCACAAAGCCGCCGTAAGGAGCGCTTTCTACCACTAGAGTGACTGTATCCTGTTCCTGCGTTAGATCAAAATACGATAATATGAGGTTTTTTGTATTTATTACGAAGTGTAATAGGTACCATGTGTAAACATAACTCTGGAAGCAAATTATTAATTGATCAGTTACTCATTACAAATTTAAAAGAGAACTATTCATGTTTTTATTTTATTTATGTAGGATATTTTAAGCAAATTGTTCTGGAAAGCAATCTACACTACCCAAATTCTGAGGAAAGTGCTTAGTTATGCAGCTCCTGCGTGACGGACTTTTTATCTTTGTTCCCAGGCTCCAGACAAGTTTTCTACTTGTGTGTCCCAAAACTCTTAACACCTTTACAACCTGCTTTTACAACCTGTAATTGCACTTCTTTCATCTTCACCGACTTACCGCTTCCTCACCCCTCCCCCAGTCAAAACTATAAAACCCCCTGTGTAGTTGCTGTCCCTCATACCTTCAACCATGGTTAACTAAGTTGTTCTCGAGGTCTTCCTCCCTCCCCCCTAGGCATTCTCTAGTGGTACGTATCTATATATTAATTTTTATAAATTGTATTCACTTATAGAATAGATTGTATTTTCTCACTATGTGAAAAATGTTCCTTTTTTGTACTGATTAGTTTGTTGTACTGCTTACTTACTACTTTCTACATGCTGTTTACTTTCCAACTACCGTATTTTCATTGTTTAAAAATAAGATTGGTTAAAATTTATTGTCTTGATGTATATACTACGCTCATTTCTGCCTGTTTTTTACTTACAAGTTGTATATTTATTTTTTTACTTATAAGTTGTATTTTTTTAGCTGAAGAAGGCTTCCAATGTGCAGCCGAAACGTCCAAATACAGATTTCTTCCTGAAAGTCTGACGTTTTTCTCCTAGCCGAATCCCAACTATACCTTGTCTTCGTTTATTTATTTAGGTTATTCAGTAATATAGTCTACACTACAAAAATTCTGAGGAAAGTGCTTAGTTATGCAGCTCCTGCGTGACGGACTTTTTCCTTTTGTAGCAGTTCTTGTTACAAATCTGGAAGTCATTCTCATTTTTTTTCAGAGCACAAGTAAGCCAAGTCCAAGTTATAACTATTTTACGAACAAGGCTATACATAAATAATATCAGTGTTTAAGTTAAACTTTTTAAGGCTTATACTGGTCAATAGGATTTATACAACGTCTCTGCAATTAAAACGAATAATAGGTACTCATTTTCTGAAAACTGTATAACATGGACTTGGTCTAGTTGTGCTCTGAACCCTCCATATGTTGTTTGCATTTTTGTGTCAGGAGAGGAAGGGCTTAAGTAGATAGAATACGAGCAAAATATTAATTAGCCTTGATCAACTTTGGACGACCTTAGAAGTACAAATCAGATCCTCCGCTCGACAATTAGTGTGTTTCCTCTGATGCCGGGTTCGAGTCGCTAATACTATTGAGAACTTTGGGCGGTTACACTAGGAACGTGTGGGGAGCACTTCACGGTCCGCGACGTTTCACTAATGAAGTCTTCCCCGGTCTTTTTGATTAAAACTGTTTGCCCGCTTTGTGCCTTTTGTGTTCAGTCCCCTTCGCCAATCAGGCCTTCCCTAATGGACAAGCGTGGTCTTTGTTTTCACTATAAAAAAAAAAAAAAAAAAAAAAAAAAAAAAAAAAAAAAAAAAAAAAAAAAAATCGATCTAACTTTTGCTTAAATAAGTCCGATCGGCTAAAACTGTGCTAATCACCACGGCTGTGGATCCAAAACAGTTAAAAATGGAGCTATCTGACACGCAGGAACTTCGTCATCTTAGCGCGTTCCCCTCATTATCCATCGCCCCCATCCTTGATCATTTGTGAAAAATGTAAACACGTATAAAACTGTAAAAATAAATCTCAAAGAAAACCAAGAGTTTAGGCGCCACAATATGAAACTGGCAGTATATATAGATATATAGCGAGAGTAAATACATGGATATATTTTTAATTTAATCTAAGCAATAACGATATACAATAAATTAATTTAATATTTAAAGTTTGATTAATCACTTGTCACGAGTTCCATCATACATGTCTTTAATCCTCAGAGAAAATAAAGAAATACTTGATTTGGATCTTTTAATTTATTTAAAGTTATTTGTTTATGTCAGTGAGTTTCTAGTCATTATGGGACTAATATTATTTTTTATTTAAATAATGTTTAAAGTGAAAATAATATAAGCATTTGCAATTAAAACTTTTATTAACAAAATTTTGGAATAACATTATTCAAATAATTTTTTAAGTTTTTAAAATAAAAATTATTAAAAAACTTTTTTTAAAAAAATAATAAAATATATCTATTATGATGAAATATTTATTTTTATTTATAAAAATTAAGTGAAAAGTGAAACTCATTTGAAGTAAAAATTAATAGTTATTTTCGGTCCCTGGTTAAATGGTTTTTTTTTTTTTTTTTTTTTTTTTTTTTTTTTTTTTTTTTTTTTTTTTTTTTAATATGTTTATTTAACATCTGTACAATATTTAAGTACATTGGTTAAGTATGATCAGTATATACAGGATCTTATTTATGATCTCACATAATGAAATTGGTTAAATGTAATTATTTATTTATTTAATTTAGTTAGCTCGCAACTATGGCGACTTAACAGCTTTAACATAATAAATACTACACGTTAATACAAATATACACAGTAGACATGTTTTTTGACATTTGTAAAAGTTAACTTCACATTTTCTGCATTTTCTCACACAGTTGTATTTATATTTATTTTACGCGAAAAAAAAACAAAAATAAAGATTAATAAAAAATAAATAAATAAATTTAAAAAATAATTTAATTAAATAAATGTAATTAAAAACTGAGGCTAACGGAAGCAGAAAACCTTGTCTAAAGAACGAACCTACAACTTCGAAATTTAAGCACTGATTTCTCAGAAGTAGGTTGCTCTATCAAAAATTGGATAAAAACAGTTATCTTGGAAATTTAATAAGCTTTCGAATATATTCTACAATTTTCGAACTGGTTTCAAGACATACGGGGTGTAACGGATAATAGTATCAACCTTTCAGAAGGTGATAGTACACCTCGAAGGCAACAAAAAACTTCATATAAAGTATGGTTCAATTCCCAACAGAAACAGAGTAAATTAATATTTCGTATTTTAAATTATCAAGAGACATTTCACCAAGCAACCTCCAACTTTCTTATTAATTAATTAAAGGTTATTAAATGGGTATTTTTTCCTGAAAGTGAAGGAGTTTGAAACCTTCAGGGGACAGAGTAGAGTAACAAATTCCCGAAAAACAAAGATTTTGATAAATAACCTGAATTTGGTTTATGGAAACGATCTGGAACCCCTTTAAGATGAACGGAGTAACATAACAAACCTTGGTTTCTCAATTTTGTTTTTTTTTAATATTTATTTATGAGCATCCTTGCGCATCTAAGGCGATTCGCTCCAAACAGTTATTCCATATATACATCAGTTACAATATTAAATATATACAAGTTACAAGTGGTATTATTCGTATACATCTGGTTGATCAATTAGTTATAAATTGGATTACACAATGTTACATTTTCATTCATTACAGATGATTCGTTCTTTACAGTTTACCAAGTGACGCAATACCTTCCTTATGTTATTTATTGTACTTGTTTCAATATAATAGAGACATGCATGTTCATGGTTCTGAAAAAAAAAAGGAAAAAAAGGGCGATGATCGAAATAGGAAAATAGGAAATTTACTCCGTTTCTGATGGAAATTGAACAATACTTTATATGAACCTTTTTGTTGTAATCCCAAAAAAATTTGATATATATATATGTGCATTCCTTTTCTGTCTCGAAGCTTCAATAAGTATTCGATTTTGATAAAATATGGAAGAAAAGTACTTTGTTACTTGAACGGTGAAGTTTGTTAACCTGCGAAATCTGCCCACTAGAACGTCATATTCAGCGAAACCCGCGCATAAAAAAATCGAAGCTCTCGTATAAAGTTTCTAAGTTTTCAATTACAATTTTTATAGGCAGATTGACTTGGGGATTCGAATGATAATATTGTTAAGGTGATTTCTAATTTCTGATAAACTGAAAATACTTCGGAGAGCTCTTATTCAGAGTTGAAAATGTTGAACAGAGGTCAAATATCGAAGCCTGACTCAAAGAGAAAAAGACCGAGAAAAAGAAAAAGAAAAAAAAAAGGTCCATGAGAAAAGTAAAATTATTTAACAGACCACAGTGTAAATATTAGCCTTCCGGGACTAACTCCATAGCTGGAAAACGTTTTTGAAGTATCTTCTCCTCAAACAGCAAAGAAATATAATTTGTATTGACTTCAATTCTAACTGTGTTAATTAGTGCTTTTCGCCAAATAAGACGGAATTTATTTGAATTTGAAATATAATATTACATTTTATGTAATATATATATATATATATATATATATATATATATATATATATATATATATATATATAGCATTAACTGCGTCTATGAATTGATCCCAAAAGCATTGAGATTCCTTAGAACTACCGATTTGATTACAAAACTAAAAATCATTTAATTAATATTAAAAAGGGTAAAGTTAGGATAGAGAATTAATAGGTTTTACATAGGTGCACGCTTGCGCGTTATTTGTTCTTAAGGGCGTTGGCGCGTGCTTCGCGTGAGTGTGTGTATCTACATTTGTATAGTAGTACTAGTTGTTACCCAGTGTGCCATGCTACACCTACTTTCTGTCTATGACTCTCCCCGTATCAAGATCTACTTGATACCTAGTTGTCTATACCCAGTTACGAAAATCGGTCAAACGATGTGAATTTCTTTTAGTTCATAATGATACCGGCAGAGGCCAGCACAACAGCACTTCATCTAACAGCCGACAGTGGCCAGTAGTAGTCGATTCCAAATGGCCGTCACGATCTGAATGGTTCAGTGTAGCCAATTTTTCTTGAACAAAACTTTAGACCTTTTGACCAAATTTTGAAATTTGACTATTTTGACCTAGCCTAGGAGATTTCTCGTATCAAGACCTACCTGTTACAAGTTGTGTCAAAATCGGTCAAACGGTGTAGATTTGTATAAGGAATAAACGAACAAATAAACAGAAAAACAGAAAGACACGTGATTTTTATATATATAGAAGATATGTATACACGTATTGAGAAGTATATTTCATCTTTATTTAATTTTTTCTCTTCAATAACTTGATACATAAATATTGATACATATATACATTATTTATTCTTGTAGATGACCGCAAATATATCTAAATTCGAAAAGATCTTGGGGGCATGGGGTCGTTAAAGCAGTCATCCTGTCTTCATACTAATTTATTTAATAGGCCCGACATGTTTTGTGCATATTTACCTCTCCAGGGGCACTTCTTGCTAGGAAGTCCTCTCGTCACCATGTACTTGCTCTGGAGTCTGGCTGGTTTTAAGCCAGACTCCAGAGGGAGTACATGGTGACAAGAACAACTATTTCATTTTATGAGCTTCAATAAACCTTTGATTGGTTAGACAAATTTTACAGTAAGTTTTACAACTTGCACCACGAAAGGTTAAAGTAAATAATGGAAAACACTAAAGACGAAAGTGATGCATCATAAAATAACATAAAAAATAAATAAATTTTTACGTAACTTTATTTACAACTGAGATTTTGTGCTTTGAGCGTAGAGAGGGCCTGAATATTATTTCGCGGATAAATAATCTGAATACTGTAAATATTGTGCCTGAGTTCTGCTTTCATACAATCTCGTGGAAAATTCTTCATTATAGTCGTACACACAAAGCAGCGTAGGTAAATCTGAAGGAGAGCGTCCTCAGCACTGATTTTCTTCAAAGTTTGCACTGCATCGTATTTTGATGCACTAAACATGAATCCGCTAAAAAAAAAAAGTTGCTTTCAACTAGGAAAGAAGTTATTAAGCCCTAAAGTTCACTGTTATGGAGGTTATAAAAGACGGGGTAAACAGCGTATTTGTAAACACGCGCATGAGCAATAGTCCTTAATGACGAAGTGTAATTGAAATCTAGACTCACGTGTGGTAGCTGACTTGTCGTAAACTGTCGCTTTTGGGCATACGTGCTATGCGTTTCCGCTCGCTACGCTCGCTCAAGAAGATATCAAACCCCTAGTCAATCCAACTCGCCGAAATTAATAGAATTCTATGCCCAAAAGTCGTCCTAGGCATTCTTCGTTTGTAACCTTCATAACAGTGAACTTTTTTTTTTTTAAATAACTTCTTTCGTAGTTGAGAACAACTTTTTTGTTTTAACGGATTCGTGTTTAGTGCATCAAAATACGTAATAGTGCAAACTTTGAAGAAAATCGGTGCTGAGGGCGCTCTCCTTCAGATTTACCGCGGCTTAATTTCTGATATAATCGCAGAGACAACTTAAACCACTCCGAAATAGAGCAGCCCTTCGTAAAATGTGACATTTCATGCTTACATTAATCTTTTGTGAGCACATTAGAATAAATAACACAATGTTCTAACCGTTCCAGCATACTATTGCAAGGGAATAGCAGTTATTTATTTATTTACAGCTTCGGTACAATCTACATTTATTTTCTATTGTGTAATGCGATAATAGGACTAGCCTCAAGTGCCCGGAATTGTCAATCGAATACCTTCTTCAGGAAGGATTCATATGGATGACCTGTGTTGTACTTTTCGCCATCAAACTACAACTCGCGACTAGTTGTGAAGAATGAGGTAAGTATGACGTGGGCAAAGATGTCTTGTGGAGAGAAAATATCCATTGTTATTGCTCTCACTTAAAATAATTATACTGATTTTGGTTCATTACACTTAACGACAATTCACTACCTTAGAATTTAGAATTAGAATTAGGAACGGGTGCCAGGAGAAAACCCGGATAGAACTGCACCGAAGCCTAAAGGCCTATTGTGCCACCCGACATGCCGGACTGTTACACCAACAGGCCCTTATCAGTCATGAACCTTAAGAGAGTCTTAAGGTTCAATTCAGGTAACCTTCTAGGGTCGTCGATGAAGTCTGCACCAAAATGCAGATATCTCTTAGCTGCAAGTGCTGGACATCTGCATATGATATGTTGCGGCGTCTCGTCCTATTCAAGGCACAGTCTGCACCATGATGTCCTGGTCAGCCCCTTGGAGTAGAGGTGCCGGTGCATTCTGCACTGACTGTAAGGAGAGCTGTTACTAGTCTTACCTTGGACCTGCACAGATTTAGGAGAATCTCCGCCCTCTTCTTGTCCACAAAGGAAAGGAACAACTTTGCTCAGCTTCCGCCCACCTTCTAATACTTAATCTGGCCACTGCTGGTGCAACCCCTCATTGAGGTTCTGGTGATAGGGGGAAATGATCAAGTATTCAAATCAACTTATTTAGGTCGAATCGTAGTAGGTACCGATTCGAATCGAAATGAAATACGAATTTCATAGGTAATTGTAAGTAATCGTGAAATTGATCCATATCGAAGATCGATCTTCTGAGCCCAGGAGATCGATCTTTTGAATCAATCTGAACTCGCCGATCTTTTTTTGTGGATCGATCTTTTCATGTCGATTTGAATCGATTCAAAAGAGCGATTCATATTCGAGAATCGCCCATCACTGTGCCTACACCGATCGCAATATTTGTTGTATATTAGCGATACTCGGAATACGTTCATATTCATATTCACTAGTCCATCACTAGTAGTCCATAACTTTTTTTTTTTTTTTTTTTTTTTTTTTTTTTTTTTAAACGGGGCATCAACTATTTGGCTATTAGCGCCGGACTGTCTACAGGTTACCACTCTTTTCTAATGCCAACACATCATTCAGGTACTGACCACGCCCGACGTTGCTTAACATCGGCGATCTACGGGAACCGGTTCATTCAACGTGGCTATGGCTATTTTGTAAGGCCCTAACCATGACGCCCTTCTGTTCAACAGAGGCGTCATGGTTAAGGGACAGGAAGGCCCCCCCCCGGCATCCCTCACCATCCCTAACCATCCCTAACCATCCACATTCTAAGTGGATGGTTAAGTGTGATGATCGATTAGGTGGTCTTTAAGTTGTCCAAATCGTCGATTGGGGTCTTGTCATGTTTAGTGCGCATGTTTCTAGTTAATCGGGAGTCAAGATAAAACCCAATAGTCCGAGAGCCAGTAACCACACGGTTCATGAAGTGTTTTATGCACCTTGAAATTTTGCTATTATATACCTCTTGGGTAGATAAGAAGGTAAATGTGTGTTTCCTGGATATACCTTGGAACACCAGGTACTGCGCACAGGGGAAAGGTGCAGAAAAATATTTCCCAAAAATAGAGTTTTAATCAGAAGCCAACTATCTTTAATGTAAAATTAAGACAATTTTACAACGAATTATAAATATGGCTGACACTTTTAAGGGGTATAACACGTAAAAAAAAAAAAACTTAATTTTTTTTATTCTCATATTAAATCAGAGTTTTATACACGCTGCCATTTAAACCGGAACAGCTGTACAAGATCATATGAGCAAGAACCAATAAGAGCGAAGAGAATAACCACAACTGCGCGGTGCTGTCATTCACTCTTACGGTTAAGCGCAGTGTTTTGCATTCTATCATAGGCAACATTTATTTTTATGTTTCCTGATAATTAAACCCCACAAAAGTGTCTGCCCTTTTGTAATTATTTCCAAATATGATTATTAAAGACGCTGTTTAAATCGCGGCTCATCTACATCTAGGTCATTAGCGCCGACATCCAAGGTTTAGCGAGGAATTTCACCAGCGAGCCGTGGGATGATAATATTCCTGCCGGAGGTTGGGAATCGAACCCACCATCTCCCGCTTATGAATCCAAGGCGCTAGCCATTAGACCACGGGAGACCCCGGTTCCTGTTCATATCCCTATTCTCATTTGAAAAGCATAGAATAAAAACAGATAATATTCTCCTCGGCCTTTGTTCAAAGGGTTTTATGGCTATACCTGGGGTCGGGTCCACAAGACCCTAGAAACCTCTTCTAGCGATACTTCATTTCAAAACGGTATTCAAAAACTATTTTTCCAATTTTCTCAAAAACGGTTAAAGCTATCGCCTTGAAAAAGGTTTCATTCATTTTCCTAACCAAAGAAGCCTATAAAACGAGTACTTACAAGCTTATGAACTCAAAAAGTCCGACTCGCAGGAACTGCGTCATCTTAGCGCGGTTCCAGTTTTTTTTTTTTTTTTTTTTTTTTTTTTTTTTTTTTTTTTTTTTTTTTTTTTTTTTACGGCACATCTACATCTAGGTCATTAGCGCCGACATCCAGGGTGTAGCGAGGAATTTCACCAGCGAGCCGTGGGATGATAAAATTCCTGCCGGAGCCTTGGATTATGAATCCAAGGCGCTAGCCATTAGACCACGGGAGACCCGGGTTCCTGTTCATATCCCTATTCTCATTTGAAAAGCATAGAATAGAAACAGATAATATTTTCCTCGGCCTTTGTACAAAGGGTTCTATGGCTATACCTGGGGTCAGGTCCGCAAGACCCTAGAATCCTCTTCTACCGATACTTCATTTCATACGTTTCAATGAATTGGAAAATATCAAATATTTTCACACATTCCTGTGTTCTTTTACTATAGTAATAATTCTACAGATAAAATCAATTAAAAAATAAAATAAAAAAACCAACAGCATAAAGGCAATTGAAAATATTCAAAAGACGTCAACGAATCTTTTTCTCTTGGCAAGCTATATTTCTAACAATGAATTGTTTTTCTTATTTTGCCTAATCTGTTTTATTGTAAAATACATTATCCAACTATAAGCAATTAAAAAATAACAAGGTATAAAAACAGACAAAAAGAACAGTTCGAATAAGCAAAATTAATTACTTTAATGTTTTAAGCACTTATTTCTCCGATTGACATCGCCTAATCAAAACTTTCATCAGAACCTTTTTTGTAGAGCATTTAGTAAGCTTTCTAATGGTATTCTTTCGTTTACCAAGATTCTCAACCTTTTTCGAGATATTAAGGAAAATATACAAAGTTACCAAAACTTTTTAAGTCTGTTAATAAAATATTTTATTCTAACCCTTCCTTAACTCCAAACGTAACCAAAATTTCAACATATTAGTTTTGATGAAAGTAGAACATGCAAAAAATGTTTCAACTGAATCCCATGATTCTAAGTACCTAAACCAAAAACGGTATTCAAAAAATATTTTTCCAATTTTCTCGAAAACGGTTAAAGCTATTGCCTTGAAAATGGTTTCATTCGTTTTCCTAGCCCAGGAATCATATAAAACGAGTACTTAGAAGCTTATGAACTCAAAAACGTAAGCGTTACGATTTTTTTTGCGCGAATTTCGCCCCAAACGCCATCTTCCAGTAGGCAGATTTTGCTGGTTAACGAACTTGACCTTTCAAATTGGACGAAGGATTTTTGTACCAAATTTCATCAAAATCGGACCATTCGTCTTCTAGCTAGAGAGCGAACAGACAAATATATATATATATATATAAATAAATATATACATATATATATATACAAATTTGAACCACCGTTATTTTCGGTCTCTAGGGGTTCTGAAACGCGAAATTTTCTAGTCGGCACTTCCGGATTGTTTCATTGTATCAACCCTATAAGCGGGGTTCCTCCCTATGGGGGAGGGAGGAACCGCGCTAAAAACGTAAGCGTACGATTTTTTTTGCGCGAATTTCGCCCCAAACGCCATCTTCCAGTGGGCGGATTTTGCTGGTTAACGAACTTGACCTTTCAAATCGTTCGACAGATTTTTGTACCAAATTTCATCAAAATTGGACCATTAGGGAGGCCAGAAATCCGAGAACAGACAAATAAATATATATATATATATATATATATATATATATATATATATATATATATATATATATATATATATATATATATATATATATAAATAAATATATACATATATATATATATATATATATATATATATATATATATATATACAAATTTTAACCACCGTTATTTTCGGTCTCTAGAGGTTCTGAAACGCGAAATTTTCTAGTCGGCACTTCCGGATTGCTTCATTGTATCAACCTTATAAGCGGGGTTCCTCCCTATCGGGGAGGGAGGAACCGCGCTAAAAACTAGGTAGCTACTTTGTTTTCTTTTTTAAATTTACATTTTAACCCCCTTAAAAGTGCCTGCCTTATTTATTATTAATTTTAAAATTGCCTTAATTTTCAATTTTTTACATTAATAATAGTTGGCTTCTGAATAAAACTCTACTTTTGGGCAATATTGTTTTGCACCTTTCCTCTCTGCGCAGTACCTGGTGCACCAAGGTATGTCCAGGAAATACATATTTACCTTCTTATCTACCTAAGAGGTACATTCTAGCAAAATTTCAGGGTTCATAAAACACTTCATGAAAAGTGCGTTGCCAGGTCTCCGACTACAATATATCAAATAAAAAAAAAAAAAAAAAATCAGTCCCGTAACAGGCTACGAGGGCCCTGAGGGGCAGATACGATAGAGGTATCTGATTCATGACCATACGGCACACTAGGGAGATAGCATGGTCAGTACTATGCTCCGGCCGCCTGATTTTCCCCTTGGCTGCTTCGACTGCTAGAGTCATTAGCACCCAAGGTACCCATTATTAATTAAAGGCTGGGTTAGCCTAGGGACGGTCAGGGAGGCCGAATTCAACCCATGAACGAAGACACTAGAAGATAAAATCTTTAGTGCTTTCTCGGGATTTGAACTCAGGCCTCCAGCTTATTAGTCCAGTGCTCTACCACTGAGCTAACCTCGCCCACAATATATCAAATGGTGTTGGTAATAGGTAACGGTTTGTTGTTGAATCATATATATATATATATATATATATATATATATATATATATATATATATACATATATTGAGAAAACCTTTTACGACAGGAGCATTTCCAAAAAAAAGAATTTCCTCTCCCCGGAACGAAAATGGAAGTAGAAAATTGTTTCCCAAAGTGTTGTCACAAATCCGCTCACTGCCAATTTATTGCGGGGATTCTCCAACTTCTATCCTCTTACAACAGCAAATATTCCAATTCTGGGTATTTGGCTCTTTTCCAGTTTTAACCCCAGAACGATTTATATTTCTGCAAAACACTTAAGTGTAACGATACAGACGATTATTTTCTTTCATTAGTAATGCTCCATGGGGAAAACATTTTTATAAAATAATTTTCTTTGTGTTAGAAGTTTGCTTAAGAGTAACTTTTCCCCTAATAAATATATATATAAATCACGTGTATGTCTGTTTGTCCGTATGTCAGTTTGTCTGTTTGTTCCTTATACAAATCTACACCGTTTGACCGATTTTGACCAAACTTGGCACACAGATAGGTCTTGATACGGGAAAAAATAGTCAAATTTCAAAATTTGGTCAAAAGGTCAAAAGTTTTGTTCATAAAAAATTGGCTACACTGAACCATTCAGATTCTGACGGCCATTTTGAATCGTCAGCCATTTTGAATAATGTCTCAAATTTATTTGTTGTTCTTGATAATTAGAATATCTCGAACTCATTGATGACTTTACATCATTATATAATCATGTAATGCAGTTTATTTCAAGCTTATATCAGCAGTCACTGTCTAACTAAGGAGCGCTGGCCTTTCTTTGATAAGAGCTATCTACTCGCAGGCTGGTGGTGCTGGTCTCTTTCGGCTGTTTTATGAATTACTGTGGTCCTGGCCTCTGCCGGCCGCATTATGAATTACTAGACAGATATAAACAAATTCACACAGTTTGACCGATTTTGACGAAACTGGGTATACAGGTAGATCTTGATTCGGGGAGAGTTATAGGCAGAAAGTAGGTGTAGCATGGTACAATGGGCAACGGCTAGGGGTTTTCCCTAATACATTATATGTATATTTATATACATAAATACAGATCGATATTCCTAGGGAATAACTTGTTAACATCTTTACATCATGCATGAGTTCTCAAAAAATTAGTATTTTTTAGCACTAAAAGGCAGTACCCAGGAAATAGTGGTTTATTTTGATTAACAACTTGAATTAAAATATTATAGTGTAAGATATCCTAAATTATGAGTTTTGCGGGGTGGGGCTTATACAAATGTGTAGGGGTTTTTCTGACCCCGGATTCGGATTCAGCGACCCCAAAAACATATAGTAAACATGATCTGGTCTCTGGGTCCGGACGTTTATTTTTTTTTTTTTGTGGCTGTGTTATCCATATTCATTTTCTATGGATAATAATATGCTTTCTATATTTAGGAAAATGGCGACAGGCTTTCTATATTTAGGAAAATGGCGAATCTTATTGTTCCCAATCCCAATACATGCTTTTGAATCCGCAAGAACTCAGTCAATACGTTCAGTCAACAACTCAATACGTCTGGACCAAATTACTGATTAACGGATTCAACAATCATGGTCAATTTTTTTTTAGGGAATTCTATATATCAAGTTTCATGGGGACGAACAAAAATTAAAACGGAGTGATGTAGTTGATCTACGTAACATTTTCTGGGATTGTGATCTTCGTAACGAAATCTGCATATTGTGCGTTCTTGTAGGAAATATATAAGAATCTTTCATTAACATAACACAGCCACAAGAAAAAAATCGACCTTTTCCAAAGACGCCATACATATATTCTTACGTATTTTGACACGCTGAATCCGAATCCGGAGTCTGTTTTACCCCAGCAGGTCAGGTTTAAGAGCATTTGAAGGTCAAATTATCATATTTAGTCGTTAATAAAAAAGTAACTAGAGCTTCCATGGTTTTGAGGGTCGCTGAATTCGAATCCGAAGTCTGTTTCATCCCATCGGTGCAAAATCAAGTTCATCTCAAGGAAAAATATGCTTATTTTGCAAAACAGGTATTTTGACAGCGGATTCATTTCTTGCAAAATAAACATATTTGTCCTTGAAATGATCTTGAATTTGCGCCGATGTTCTGATGTTTTGGGTGAAACGGACTCCGGATTCGGATTGAGCGTGGCATCTTTGGAAAATATGCCATACTTTTTTTTGTGTGCCTGTGTAATTAACTCACATCAACATCATCGTATGAAGGTAAATTTTTGAAAATCATTGGGCCGATGAAGAAACGGACTTGAAAGGATAATCATAATTTTGACCCTTTGCCAGAATACCACATTGAGAATTTCGCAATTCTATCAAGATAGATAATAGAATCATGTGCAAATACACAAAAATTCTATCGTAACAATTGCACTGAGTCGTGTATTCAGGTTTCAGGTTGTGGCCTATTCATAGTCGCGAAAATAAAGAACTAATATAACCAAGCAAACTTTTCGTTGGTCCTGCTTTAAATTAAAGACATTTATCAGGGCCTTCGTAACAAGCTCCCTTCTTTTTTACCCACGGCCAGTGCTGCCAACTTTCTCCAGCTTAATTACACAATAATGCCACCCTTGATTCATGCTTCCCAAAGAGAACTATTCTTATTTTTTTAAAATTAATTGTTAATTAAGTTTAGGCAAATAATTTTTCTGGAATTGTCTAGAATGGCCCTCTCCCTCCAGCATTGCTACACGCAGATGTATTTCGTCACATCGTGTAAACAGCACAACAAGTGTTTATTGAAAAGTTTGTTTTTGGACGGACCGTACTGAAGCTGAAAGGAGGCCATTCGTGTTCCGATTTACAGTACGACTTAGTGTACTACTAGTTGGATAGTCGACTCAACTCACGCTCCGACGTGCTATCCAACTTGCGATCCAACTTTAGTCCTAGGCTGTTTTCAGGAATGTGTACGTTTCTCATGAGCCGAAAAATGTATCGATTTCAGACCGAAGATGCCCGAAGGTCAAGCACTGACTGAGCTAAGTTGGATGACATTGATCCGACTCCTCCATTCACGCTCCAACTCCGTCGCCAGTCGGATGTCGGACCTTCGAGTCGTCCCTCTAAATGTTTCGTCCAACTACACTTCCAACAATCCAACAAGCCCATTTACATTCCGACTTGAGGTGCAACTTCGGAAGTTGGACCACAAGTCGTACTGCAAATCGGAACGTGAAAGCCCTGCTTAAGCCAGCTTAAAAAACGCGTGGACAAGTGCGTTCAGTATGTGGTAAGTAACAAGTTCTCGTTTACATGTTGTAACGTAGTAGTAATGACACTTTGTGTTGTAATGACACATACTAAGCTGTAAACTAGGCAATATTCGCACAGGAAGCATGAACACTGGATAATAAATTGGAGTATAACATGAGAAATTAAATATGAAAAACAAGCAAAAATAAAATTAAACTCACCATAAAAAAAATGGTAGCCAACAAATCATGAAGACGCCCATTATTATGCCAAGCGTCCTGGCAGCTTTATGCTCCGTCCTCCAACTCGTCGGAGCTCTCACGCTGGTCGTGCCTATAAAGAGAAAAAAAATCATTAAATTTTCAATGCAATTACACTATTTCTGTGGAAATAAATTTTGAAAATAGCTTACAAGTATTTGTTCATATGTAAATAATAATACTGGATCGTCTGTGCTATAGTTTGGATGAGCAAACAGGAAATTGAAGTTTTAAAATCACCTTGGGGAAGAATATTATTGTATTTTAATTTTCGATATTGTGGGGAGCTGATCAGCAAATGGATACAATAAATTCAATGAGTGCTCTCGTGAAAATTAAGAAATAAGAAGTCCGCTTGCTGGAACCACTGTTCTATTACCATTCCCAAATTATGTACCGGTTCAACGTGCATAATTATGTACCGGTTCAACGTGCATAATTATGTACCGGTTCAACGTGCATAATTATGTACCGGTTCAACGTGCATAATTATGTACCGGTTCAACGTGCATAATTATGTACCGGTTCAACGTGCATAATTATGTACCGGTTCAACGTGCATAATTATGTACCGGTTCAACGTGCATAATTTGGGCATCAGGTGCTCCGTCGTTCTTTTAAGGTATTCTACGAATAGTTTCATCAATCGACGCGGATACTGTGCAAAAATTAAAATAGTTTTTGTTACTCTTGATTATTGAGTTACACTTTGTCAGGTTATTTGTAGGAGATGTATGGAGAGGGGTAAGGCTATACTGTGAGAATACAAGAGCGGCTTTCGTCCCAAGCTGTCAACTACAGATCACTTATTTTCTATCAGGAAACTGCGCGAAAAAGCTTAGAAATACAATGTGGACCTCTTCATCTACATCCATATGATAGTTTGATTAGCGGTAAAATAAATGAAACGCTTCAGGCTCTTGGTAAACTATGTAAGCTTATCAGATTACCGGGAATGCCACTGAGAAAGAATTGTAAACTAAGAACCAGAATCGGTACCGTAGTAATAGTCCGAGAGCCAGTAACCACACGTTTCATGAAGTGTTGGGATAAACTATTAATAAAAAAATAAAATAAAATATAACGATTGATTGTCAAGAACGAATAGGTTAGGTCCAAAATCATTGAATAAGTAACGAAGGGGTCTTTTTGCGAAGACCACATCCAGTTACTTTCGAAGTAGCAGTAGTGATTTATAACAGTTACTCGTAATCGCTGATAAGCTTACTGATTAGCTTAGAGGTTCTTTGCTGGTTATCTATTTCTACTTGATTCGTTATCTATGGTTATAATCCATATTAGATAATGGCAAGCAATATTTATAAATAAAAAAGTTAATATGATCAAAATCAAATCTCTCAACTACGAAAAAAGTTATTAAGCATTAAACTTAACTGTTTTGCAGGTTATGAAGGATAACATAAACAATGATATTTGTAAACACATATTTTATTCCTTTACTCTCTCTTTTTGGATATTTTACATTTATTTAGCATAATGGTCATACGTGTTAAGCGTTCCCGCTCGCTACGCTCGCTCAAGAAGATATCAAAACTCTAGTCAATCCAACTCGCTGAAATTAATAGAATTCTATTAATTTTTGCGAGTAAGAAACCAATCGCTTTTTCTTTGTCAGGAACATCGCGAAGTAATTGTAAAATACCCATTTTCCCTCACTAACATAAGCAGAGCTTTTTCATAAACAAACTCTAATTCACTGTTGAAGGTTACTTTACTCCCAGCAAGAACCAACACAATTGGTCATCGGAATCCTCCAATAGGAAGGCAAAGGAGTTATGCGCATGCTGAATCACTGATATAATCACTACTGCTACTTCAAAAGTAACTGGATGTGGTATTCGCAAAAAGACCCTAACGAAGCATAGGAAACGAATAACAAAGTAGCTTTTAAAGGGTCTTGAAAAACAACATCGTTGGATGCTATGTAGCAAGCTAGGATATGCTACATAGCAAACTGCTCAAGAAATTTGAGGAACAGAAGTACTATATTTGAAGTTTACAACTCTTAAGCTTACCGATGAATTATTTTACCGTCCTTAAAGCAAGATGGGCGCAATTTACAATCTTCTACCCTTTAGAGCTTACGGTATTCTTTGTTTGGCGCGATTACTTTCAATTAGAGCAGATAACTTTTAGTTGGACGGCTTTTCTTGGGATATTCAAAGTTATTTTAAACGTAGAACTTTAATTGCTTTCAAGTAGAACCTGCACGTCAACTTTTTAGACAGTTGATCAACAAAGTTTAATTGTAGTAGTTAATAATTCCCTATTTTAACTCCACTTGGAAATAAATGATGTCTGAAGCTCTCTAATAATTGGAGCCTGTCATATGACTGGATCTTGTTCACTTTTAATTCAATAATGATACATGACACATCTTTAGCAGAATTAATTACAGAATTATCTGATATATCGTCGATACAAATGCAAAGTAACGAATGTGAAAAAATGCATCTTTTATTGTCAATCTTTACTAATTCCTCACGACTTATGAACGGAAAACTCTAGAATCTTAGATCACTCTATGAAAGGGAAAGTATTCCACTATTAAAAGGTCAAATCTGCAGAATATTTGACTGTCCAAAAAAAAGTTATAAATAAATGCTTTTCGACTCTGAAAAATGGTGATTTTCACATTCGATACTTTGCATTTGTATCGACGATATGTATACATACACGTGTAAGTTCTTTATATAATAAATATAATTTTATAAACACACATAGATATAAAAGATATATAAAATTCTCGTGTCACAGTGTTCGTAATACTCCTCCTTAACGGCTTGACCGTTTTTATGAAATGTTTTGTGTAAGTCTAAAAATGGTATGTAAACTATTTTTCACACCCTAAGTAATAAGGGTGGTCTACCCCAGCAATTGTGTTTTTAGCGCGGTTCCTCCCTCCCCCATAGGGAGGAACCCCGCTTATAAGGTTGATACAATGAAACAATCCGAAAGTGCCGACTAGAAAATTTCGCGTTTCAGAACCCCTAGAAACCGAAAATAACGGTGGTTCAAATTTGTATATATATATATATATATATATATATATATATATATATATATATGTATATATTTATTTATATATATATATATATATATATATATATATATATATTTGTCTGTTCGCTCATTTCTGGCTTACGTTTGGAGTAAAGGAAGGGTTAGAATAAAATATTTTATTAACACACATAAAAAGTTTTGGTAACTTTGTATACTTTCGTTAGTATCTCGAAAACCGTTGACAATCTTGGGAAGCAGAAGGTTACCATTCGAAAGCTTACTAAATGCTCTGCAAAAAAGGTTCTAAAGAAAGTTTTAATTAGGCGATGTCAATCGGAGAAATAAGTGCTTAAAACTTTAAAGTAATTGATTTCGTTTATTCGAGTGGTTCTTTTTGTCTATTTTATTCCTTGTTATTTTTAAATTGCTTATATTCGGATAATGTATTTGACAATAAAACAGATTAAGTAAAATAAGAAGATCAATTTATTGTTAAAAATGTAGCGTTCAAAGAGAGAGATCCCAAGGCTTTCCAAATGCCTCTGTGCGGAGGCCTTTCTGCCCGACTTATGGGATAGCTGACCCATACAGGTAAGATTGTAAATCAAGACCTTTCAAGACTGGTTAGTTTGAGATTTCATTTGGATAGGTGTTTCGCTATTGATCTAAACATAGTAATAACTGTTTCTATTCTATGCCTTCATAAACACTAAAGATAAGAACGGAACCGCGCTAAGATGACGCAGTTCCTGCGAATCGGACTTTTTACTTTAGTTACAGATTAACTTTTCCGCAATAAGCCATTTTCAATCTGTCAATCTTTAAAATTGGCTTAACCTTTTTATTTATGAACCGATTGACATGAAACAAACACTAAATATTAAGGGAACATTATCGCAATATATTAGTGAAAACCGCAAGTAAATCGGATAAGCCGTTTCTGAGATGTTGGCGCATACATATTTTATTTTATGTATATATTACGACTAACAAAAGATTATCTACATCATGCAAATTGATTATTGAATTCATACTATCTGAGAAGAGCCTACATCTAAATAAGGAGAAAGAAGAGAAAAAAGAGGAGCCAGCCAATTACGTCCGTAGGAATTGCAACTTTTCCAAGGTATTCCACAGGAAGAAATGACCAGAGCTCAAAGGAGGTCGTTGCCATTACCTTCTTGTAATCTCATTCCAGCTGAAGAAACACTGAATAGAAGATATTAACAAAGTTTTTTTATTGTTCAGAACAAAGAGAGTTAGATTGAGAGGAGAGAGAGAGAAAGAGAGATGGCAATTTAAAATAGGTTTAACAAAGCTACAATTTGTTCCTAGTTTTTCTTTTATTTCTACTAGAATATACGTCTAGATTATTGAGCTTTACCGCTGATTCTCTAGGTCTTAATTTAAGGGGTAGATGCTTAATTGGGGATTCTGTAGTAATTTTATACTTGAAAAACAAAGAAAATCCTGAAATTTAATATGGATATCCGTGGATTATTTAAACAGTATATATATGGTTATAGTTTCCAAAGAATTTTAAATATTTAAATCGGCAGTAGACGGCCATGGACAACAATCTAGGCGCACGGTAGTGCGCCAGGCCAAGTTCCGGCCTGAGCATACTGTGTGTATATTACAGGCGGTCTTAGAGCCGATTTTTACCCTCTCATAACTTTCAACCAGGTAAAGATAAAGTTATGAAATTTTACACAGGTATTATACTACTAGATGTGAGTAAAACTGGAAATTTTCATAATTCTACATCGAATAGTTTCTGAGATATAAGCGATCGAAAATCGGGATTTATAGGACTCACTCACTCACTGACTCATCAAAATTATTAGGCACTTCCCATGATGCTAGAGGCTTGAAATTTTGCATGAAGATAGATACGGAGACGTTATCTCCGCGAGAAATCGCGAAAAGTTGTGTTTGACTCCGCTTCCGGGGCGGGGGCGTGCCAGTTTTGTACTTCCTTCGGAAACCCATCATTCCGTCGGAAACCCATGATGTGGGGTATCAAATGAATTGTCTCGGTATGAAGGACCTATATTTGATGTTTTAAGAAACAATCAGACGCATATAGGCTCGGTAAAAATCTTATACCAGCTGTCTGTCTGTATGTTTGTTCCTCTTACAAATCCGTACCGTTTGACCGATTTTGACCAAACTTGGGACACAGATGGGTCTTGATACGGGGAGAATCATAGGCTAGGTTAAATTTTCTATCAGGCGTCTGTCTGTCTGTTTGTTCCTTATACAAATACACACCGTTTGACCGATTTTGCCAAAATTTGACACACATGTCGGTCTTTATCCGGGTAGTGTCATAGGCTAGCCAAAATCGTCTATCAGCTGTCTGTCTGCATGTTTGTTCCTTACACAAATTCACACCATTTGACCGATATTGACCAAACTTGGCACACAGGTAGGCCTTGGTCCGGGGAATGCACTAGGCTAGGTAAAAAAGGTCTTTCAGCTGTCGGTCTGTATGTTTGTTCCTTATACAAATTCACATCGTTTGGCCTATTTTGACCAAACTTGGCACGCAGGTAGGTCTTGATACGGGAGTGTCATATTACCTATGTCGTTTTCTACTTTTTGTTCCATCGAAATGCCATCATTCCTTCTGAAACCCATCATGTGGGGTATCAAATGAATCGTCTTGGTAAGGAGAACCTATATTTGATGTTTTAAAAAACATTTCGACATATCTCAACAAAAAAAGTTGTGACTTCTTTCTTAAATGTAGTAAATAAAGTCGTAGGGGTTCACTGCATAATATACTTCAAAGTAGATACTAAGTTTTTCAAAGTCGAGCCATCTAAATTACAAAGTTTAGGATCACAAACCCAAAATGTATCGTCTTTGTTCTTATATTTTTCTTGAAGGCCTTCTGCACTTTCCCTATTGTGATCCTTATCCTCGGGATAAGGTTCCTGTGTTTTACAGTGTAATAGTTTAGTTAAGAGAGCAATCAATTTGTCATCTAGAGTAATGTCATCTGGAAGAGCTTCTAACTTTTCTAGGTTAGTGATTAGATGTATGTAGGTTGATTATTGGTATCAAATATCAAGCAGTAAGGAGAACTTTATGCAGAATCCAAAGACCCTGGTTTTATATGAAGTACAAAAGCCAGTAGGTATGCGGCAACTAAATTCTATTTAATACTTAGAAAAAAGTAATGATATCCCCAAAAAAAACATAAATGTGAAATAGAGGCCAAGTTCCTGCCCCCACAAAGAAACACTCCCTTCCTCAAAAATATCCCCTCCTAAAACCCCCCACCTTACCATTCTACACTCCAAAAAAGTAGTATGAGTTGGTGTATTAATTCAACCAAAAATATTTGCCAATACAAGAGATGATACAAGAAAGAAATGTCCAAGTTCATTACTTGGAAGACCTCATAGTTACTTACTAAGAACAGTAAAGACACTTCAACTGACCTTTAAAAACAACAATAAAAATACTTATATCCAGTTACTAAAATATCACTTTCCTCAACCAGGTATATTCTTAAACTTGGCAATGTTTTTTTTGTGCCGAAATTATCTTTAGAGAAAAACTAAACATTGCCAAGTTTAAGAATATACCTGGTTGAGGAAAGTGATATTTTAGTAACTGGATATAAGTATTTTAAGTTTTTTGCGCGCTGTGGTCCTTGCAATCTCATCATGGTTACCTTTCATATCCACACAATAACCTAATTGAATCGATCCGTGCCAAAAGAGCTTCAGTCCATTTTTTTCCAAATATGAGTTAGTGATGGATTCGTTGTCTCTGACGGTCACTACACATTTCTATGTTAAGAGGTCTTTAGTCCAATACATTGTTGCCATAGAAACACATGTAGCAAATAAATTCCTTTCGTTTACGCCAAGGTCTTGAGGCTCCAGTGTTCCCTCCCAATCCTGCCTACCCAGGAGGGAAGGTCCCCATGAAGCAGAAACAAATTGAAGACATTAAGAAGTTGATGGCATGCGTTTCAGAAGGGCACAAGGATTTTTACTATGAAATATTGGGTTGGCCAACAACTATAAACATAGATGAAAAAGTTCAAGACGATTAAGCATTACATTACTCATTGCATGAACTTTATATCGTCGATACAAAAGCAAACTAACGAATATGAAAAAATGCATCTTTCATTGCCCATCTTTAATAATTTCTGCTGGACTTATGTACGGCAAATCCTTGAATCGGACTTCACTCTATTAAAGGGAAAGTATTCCACTATCAAAAGGTCAAATCTGCCGAATATTTGACTGTCGAAAAAAAAGTTATGAATTAATACTTTTCCACTCTGAAAAGTGGTGATTTTCATATTCGTTAGTTTGCTTTTGTATCGACGATATCATGCAAATATTTCTTACATATTGTACCATTGATAATAAACTGTTACTCAATATATCCTACAATGTGTTTTGCATTATGTTAGACCTTATATTTTGCAAGGAGGCTTTCCATGCAAGAAGAGCTTCAGTCCAAGCACTATTATTATATTTTAATAATATAATGCATTTGTTAGTAATAACCAATGTTTCATATATAACTTGTGTCAGTATGGGGTACGCAGACAAAAAAAAATAGCCCAATAATAAAACAAATGAAGGGTGTAGACAGTTTTTTCTCGTTTTCTCAAAACTACTGATAATGGACTGAAGCTCTTTTTGCATGGATCGATTCAATTAAAAGATCGGTAAGAACAAATATCGAGGTATACCAACGGAATGTGCTAAATGGCAGATAGGATGAAGCTAAAATGCTTCGGTTCTTCCAACATCAGATCTAAATTTACGTTTACAAGACAGAATTGCAAAATGCTATCACGAAGTTGGCAAACTTCAAACCAAAACTTTGACAATTAATTTTGCCCAAACTGAGTTTGCTCTCTGTTTATCTAGAATTTGTAATGCATTCTAAATATCTAACATGAAATTAGCGATATATATCAAAACTTTCCCCGAACTACTTTCTGAAATATTAATTCTTTGACCTTGCTAGAGATTATTGATTTCTGTGTGTGGTTTACGGAGAGAATCATCTGTCCTTGTAAACCGGAAGCAAGGCCAGTAACATTATCCTCAGCAAAAGTCTAATAAGCAGGAACTGCGTCATCTTCGCGTATTTCCGCTCTTATTTATCGTGGCATTTGGAAAGCTTAGAATAGAAACAGGTAATGATTTGCAAGGGCGTATAGAAGGAGGGCTGCACCCCCCCCCCCAAATCTTGATTTAATCAGTAAAACTGTGACATAAAAACGTTAAAAATAAATTAAATAGGATCACTTAGTTGAGAAAAAATATTTTTTTGTTTGTGTAATTGCATTTTAGTTGGCTAACTATTCCAAGGTCTAGATGGTTAGTATTCCATCCCCCCTCAAATGTTCCCCGCCCAAATGCCCCCCCCCCCAAATTATTTCCTATATACACCCATGATGCTTTGTCTTTCGTGAAAAAATCTTTTTTTTTTTATTTTTTTTTTTTTCACGATGCAGTCCGCCTAATCATGAAGGCTAGTAGAGAGATGCTGCATCTGAACAGCAGGCCAGGGCGAACAGACGGGCGTGGTCACTGCTCCATGTGCTATCTCAAGGAGGAGGAAGACACTCAGCATTTTCTAGCGAGATTTCCGATAATGAAGGAATTCAGGAGAGCACATTACAGAAAGAACCTACTCACCCTTGAAGAAGTCAAGAAGATTCTTAACGGAAACAACTGGGTCACCTTATATAAATATTTAAATAACATATGGAAATACCGACCATTTTCAATTCTTCAATTTAATTTATAATTTATATTTAATAAGTTGTTTATTTTATTTTATTTTTTTTCTTTCTGTTATTTTATTATAACTGTATTTATTAATTATTATTTAATTTTATGTTTAATTATTAATTTTAATTTTTGTTTTTCTTCTTTTATCAAGCCTTTTATAGAGGTGTCCATAACTTTCTAAATGTATATTGTTATTTTAAGTAATTAAGTTATGTATATAATTGTGCACTCTGGTTGATGGACAATGTCCAAGCCTAAGTACATTGTTTTATTATTTTCTTTTTTTATTTGTATATATATATATATATATATATATATATATATATATATATATATATGTATGTATGAAATAATAAATTTACATTCATTCATTCTTTCGTGAAAAATGCAAACACATATATAAATGTAAAATGAAATTCAAAGAGAAGCGAGATCTTAGGCACCAACCACACATTTATATCTCAATCCGATAATGAAGGAATTCAGGAGAGCACATTACAGAAAGGACCTACTCATAGTGTTGTTAAAAGCGAGCCCTGACTAGAGGCTTGAGGCCTGAACCTTGAACCTAGCCTCTACAGCCGGAGCTCTGAAGGCTCGATGAAGGCTCCGGAGTGAGGCTTCAGCCTAACCTTATCAAGCCCTGAAGGTTCTCCATCGAGCCTTGAAGGCTCGGAATTGGAGCCCTGGGAAGGTAGAACTTTGGCAAGCACGGTTATAGTAGTAGTACGACAGTGTTGCCATCACCGTCTCACAGAAGAGTTTATTTTTTAGGAAAAGTTACTATTTTTACCCAATAAGTGATCCATTTAATTAGTTTATCAATGAAATGGTAAATTTAAATGCCAGCGAATAATTTCAATGTGGCGGAAAGAATTTAGGACGAATCTACTAAAGTATATTTCATGAAACAGCTGTTTGCCCACCGTCCGCCATTTTGGAAATGAAAAGTAAAAGGCTTCAAAGCATGCGCCTTCTCCCGAGGCGAGCCTTCAAGGCTCGCGCCTTCTATCGAGCCGAGCCTTCAAGGCTCGCGCCTTCTATCGAGCCCTGTCCAAGCCCTGAGAGCTCGAGCTATTACGAGCCGCGCCTTCTAGCCTCAAAGGCGCGCTCTTTTACAACACTACCTACTCAGCCTTGAAGAAGTCAAGAAGATTCTTAACGGAAACAACTGGGACGTCTTATATAAATATTTAAATAACATATGAAAATACCGACAATTTTTATTTCTTCAATTTAATTATTTATTTATATTTAATATGTTGTTTATTTTATTTTATTTTATATATTTTTTCAGTCTATTTTATTATAACTGTATTTATTAATTATTATTTAATTTTATGTTTAATTATTAATTTTAATTTTTGTTTTTCTTCTTTTATCAAGCCTTCTATAGAGGTGTCCATAACTTTCTAAATGTATATTGTTATTTTAAGTAATTAAGTTATGTATATAAGTGTGCACTCTGGTTGATGGACAATGTCCAAGCCTAAGTACATTGTTTTATTATTTTCTTTTTTTATTTGTATATATATATATATATATATATATATATATATATATATATATGTATGTACGAAATAATAAATTTAGATTCATTCATTCATTCTTTCGTGAAAAATGCAAACACATGTATAAATGTAAAATGAAATTCAAAGAGAAGCGAGATCTTAGGCACCACAAAAGAAAACTGACAGTATCCTGAGCAAAAATATTCCATTTAATTACCGACATCTCTGAATGAGATTGCTCTGTCAAAAGAATCGTAGTTGGAGCGTAATAAGCTTTATAATTTATATATTTATTCATTTACGGAGCTGCAAAACAGAAAAGTTCGATGCTTTACATTTACTACCATTCTCCAACCGGTTTTCTAGAGGTAAGCCACAATTCAGTTTTATGATAAAATATATTGTATTTGTAAGCCCGCACCAGTGCGGGAGTAGCGCAGAATGGGTTAAAACCATTTTAATGAATTAAAACATAATAAGACGTTTGAACTTCAATACGAATTTGGAATGTGTTTATATTACACGAGGTATTCGAGCCGATTTTTACCCTCTCATAACTTTAAACCAGTTAAAGATAAAGTTATGAAATTATAAAACAGGTGTTATACTACTAGATGTGAGTAAAATTGGAAAGTTTCATAATTCTACATCGAAGCTTTTTTGAGATATTTATTCGCAGCGAACAAACGTATTCCGGAAATACATGGCGTAAAAGTTGCATTCGTTTACGATATTCATTTTAGTTAAGTTCTGTCTACATTTTTTATAGTATAATTTGTTAGGTTGGTAGGTAGATCATATTCCGGATTTAAAATTAATGTTTAGGGTTTTTAAATTAGGGGTTTATAGAGTTAGTATTTAGTGTAGGTTAGGCATTTCTTTTGTTGATTTCCTTTATTTATTAATTTTTATGTGTAAAAATCTGAAAGTTCGTACAATTTAGACGTTTGTGATGGTACATATTGTAATATATTTTTATGTTCATTTTTGAGTCAAGTTTCCGGTGAGCCTATGTTTTACGATGACAATTAATAAAGCCCAAGGTCAGACACATGGGCTTATATAGGAAATCATTTCGGGAGAGGCTGAGACCATTTCCGGGGTACGGAATACTAACAATTTTGAACTTGGAATAGTTTTAGGCGACTAAAAAACGCTATTACACCTAAAATAAAATATTTTTTATGAACTAAGTGATCTTATTTAATTTATTTTTAAGGATTTTATGACATTTTTACCATCAAATCAAAATGGGGGGGGGGGGAGGACTGCAGCCCCCCCCCTTATATAGGCCCATGGTCAGACATTAAAAGTTGTAGGTATGGATCTAAGAATTAGCGGTTTTTCGCGCGGTCAGCTTGATGTGGCTCTGTCACGTGTTAGCAATCCTAGCAGCCTGTATGCTTTGATAACCGATCTCTATTCGTCTAATATCGTGCAAAGAGAAGCATTACTGTAAGTAAGTAGATTTTTATTTAAATTATTTGCCAAAAGACTGTGTTTATAATCCAAATAATACTGCCCAAAGTCATTATTCCAGGCGGATGAAGTTGTGGGCACATCTAGTTAATTATATAAATTAATTCCAATCCTTAAATCTTAGGGATAATAGTATGGAGCTAAGGATTAATTTCCTCATTGGCCATGAGTTACTTCATGAATGAACCCGCAAGTCGGCTTTCTCCTTGTAACTAATTATAGTCATCACTAGATGGATGAATGTTCCTCGAGATTTAGAGTTTCGATTGAGGATAAGATGAATGGATTGTTGAATTCTGCCGATCCTGGCAGAAGGAGTCGGCAAAGGCACCCATAAGGCTCCAGCTGACGTATACAGCCTATTATATTCCCAGCCAATATGAGAACAATGCATTCTCTGCTCCTCGCATGAACCATTCTTCTCCTATGAGATCCTACTTATCTCCCTGTCGAGGTTCCTTTGTGATACGGGTGCTTTCTCTTACAGAGAGAGTGAGAGAGAGGGAGAGAGGGAGAGAGGGAGTGAGAGAAAGAGAGAGAAAGAGAGACATAGAGGAGAGTGAGGGAGGAGATCTTGGAATTTTGCCTCATCGGAAGAAAAATTAAGCTCGTGGAACAATCCAATTTACCAAGAGCGAGGGAGATAGGAAGAGAAGAGAGGAGAGAGAGAGAGTCAGGAATTTCGTCCCTCCCGAAGAAAAGTTATGCACGTGGAAGAATTCAATTTATTACCTAATATAACAAGAAATTAATTTTTCTTGGGATAACATTTTAGGAATAATTGTACTTTGGTAATCAGAAAGGGAACAAGGTCTTTTTTTTTGTTTGTTTGTAAAAATGAAGTTTTTTGCTCTTTTCATGTATTTTGGTATTTCAGAAATATAATCCTAAGGAGAATATTTGTGTAAATTTTATGTTATGAGATGTTGACAATATTTTTCAATATATAAGGGGGTTAAAGTAAAAGTGGTGTAAGTCATGTTTTATGCATTTTGAGAAACGGAAGGTTTTGTTAGAAGCATTATGATAAATTGCACAAGAAATGAATAGCACTTCTTTTGTGTTTTACGTCACAAGAAGGTGTCATTATTTCAATGTGTTCATAATTGAAAACAGTTTAAGAAGATTTTCGTGTCTTTTGAAGGGCCCAAATGACTTGCACCACAATGCCTGTTAACAATGCAGCTGTTTTATTCGCAAGTTAAACAGTTACTTGCATCTATAAGGCTAAGAACAAAACTGTGAGTTATCCCACTCTTCCTTTTAGCAGATCTATATCTTAAGATTGTGTTTCAATACTTAAGTCAACAATTTGAAAAGCATGACATACACCACTTTGGCTTTAACCCCCTCAAATGTGGCAGAAGTTCAAATTCCAAATCAATGCACTTACATTTTTTACTCCTTTATTCTGCTCTACATGTTTCTCGTCTTTATTACACGTCTTCAGGAACACATTAGATAATATATAATTACAGCCTACTCTAAATTGTTCACATAGATTTTAAAAGATCGGATTTCTCCTAAAATAGAAATGAACCTAACTCCAGAGCAAGCAGGATTTCGAAAGGGATACTCTGTTGCGGACCACCTTCAGGCTCTAAACCAAATTATTGAAAAATCTATAGAATATCAGCTGCCACTGTAACTTTGTTTTTTAGACTTTTTGAAAGCTTTTGATTCCGTCATCCATAACGATATCTTTATAGCCCTAGAAGATATAGGAGTGGAAAACAGATACGTTAAGGTGATCAAGGATCTGTACCAAGGGAATGAAGCTTACATAGTGACTGACCTAGTAGGCCCCAAGTTCGCAGTACAAAAGGGAGTAAGGCAAGGAGATAACGCATCGCCAACTCTTTTTATAAATCTTCTAGAGATGGCCAGCAGGAAAAGTAGTAAGCTTGATACAATAGGCATAAGTATAAATGGAAAAATACTTAGTAACCTGAAGTTTGCGGACGATGTGGTCATTTTAGCAGAGAGCCCAGAAAGCTTGAAAAATATGTTGGATGAATTCCTCAAAGAGTGTCAAAAAGTGGGCTTGAAACTAAATTTCGAGAAAACAAAACTTATGACAAACCAAGAGAAGGTAGAAATAATAATAGAGGACAATAGGCTGCAATACACGGAAGAGTTTATCTACCTAGGCCAATTGGTTTCCTTCCATAATAGCACTTCAAAAGAAATCCAAAGAAGAATATGTCAAGGTTGGAAAAAGTTCTGGTCATTGAAATTCATAATGAAGGGGCAGTACAGTTTGGAATGGAAAAGGAAAGCTTTCGAACAATGTATAATGCCAGTGGTATGTTATGGTTGTCAAACCTGGGCACCTACAAAATCAGAAGAAAAGAAAATGCAAATATGGCAACGCTCTATAGAGAAGTGTATTTTGTACATAAGTAGAAAACAGCAGATCAGGAGTCAGGAAATAAGGAGCCAAACTGGCATGAAGGATGTCCTGGAGCATGCCCAAAATATCAAATGGACTTGGGCGGGACATGTGGCTCGACAGGCGGAAAATAGATGGGCAAAGCTGACCACAGAATGGATACCCTATGGAAGGAAAAGAAGAAGAGGCAGACAGCGGAAGAGATGGTCTGATTACATGCGGAACAAGGCTGGTGCAGCGTGGATGAGAAACACAAGAGACAGGAGAATATGGAAAGACATTTGGACACACCAAAGGGAGAACTCCACTTCCCGGTAGGACTAGGTCACCGCGGGAAGTTTAGACCATTACCCCAAACATTTTTTTGGGAGGCCCTACGATAATAAATAAATACTTAAAATAGGAAAAGATACTTGTTTGTTTTGTTTGTTACATATTTGTAAAATGTTTTTCTAATTTTGTCAAGGAACAAATTCTATTAATATCTATATATCTTTATTTTACTTTTACTTTTTTATATATTTTTTACTTTTACTACTTATATTAATATCTGAAATTGTCAATATGTTTAATTTATTATCGTAAATAAAGGCTATATTCATTCATTCATTCATTCATATTCTGCTCTACATGTTTCTCGTCTTTATTACACGTCTTCAGGAACACATTAGATAATATATAATTACAGCCTACATCACCGAGAACCTTCCGCAGGTAGGGCCACGTCTAGACTGATAAGATCAATCATGTCCACTGCGCATCAGCTGCTTAAAGTCCATTGTTTTAGAGTAAATTTTGATTTTACAAAAGTAGTATTTGTCATTTTATAAAATAATACATTTTATGTCGTCTTGTTTAATAAACAGCTGATACGCAGTGGACATACTTGATCTCATGAGTCTAGGCGTGGCCCTGCCTGTGGAAGGTTCTCGGTGTAGGCTGTAAATATATATTATTTTCAGTGCTCCTGATGAGGCTTCATAAAAACGAGAAATATGTAGAGCAGATTAAAGGAGTAGTGAACGTAGTAAGTGTATTGTTTTGAAATTTTACCTTCTGCCACATATGAATATATTTTGAAAGGTGTGTAATATTGCAGGCATATAAGAGATTTTTTTTTTTTTTTAAAAGCATGTAATAAAACTTATCAAATGTGAGGAATCCCATAAAAATCGGAACTTATTGTTCTGAAAAGAGATCCTTCACCGTGAAGATTACTAAGATCAACATATAGTGTGAGAGATATCACTTGGCTGTGAACGGGTAGGGGAAGGTGGGGGCGCCTCTAGCCAATGACGGCCTTGCCGGGTTGCCCCTCTTCATTCTCCTAGTACCGCGCCTAGGGAGAGCGGGGTTGAGAGGGTTGTAGATCTGGCAACATCGAGGCCCCTTGATGATTTCTCCAAGTGACAAGTTATATCTCTCGCACTGTAGTCGATCATAACTTCTTCTTCCTCTCCTCTTAGGCTTGAAGAAGGCCTGAAAACTTCCGAATCTTCGGCAAAATATGAACTCTCATATAAATTAAGTGCTTTAAATTAGAACAGATGAGAGTAAATTTCCTCAAAAAATATAAGAGTATTTGAAGAAAAGTAGTAGTTATCTTCTTACTCAGGTTCAGCATTAAGGCGACAACTTTAAGGATAGTTTTCTCAGAACGTAGATACTGTCTCTCATTATCTTTCTGATTAACATTATGCAATTATTTTCAAAATAGAAGACTTTTTTCTTAAATAATTTGTAAGCAGTATTTAAATGAAGACACCTTGGTTGTTAATTTAAAGTCCTGAAAAATGGACATTTACTGCAGACTTAAAGAGAATTAGCTGATAATAGTGGTTCAGAGCCTGACTAATAGCAAAAGGGCAATTTATAGGATTGGCGAAATGGTTTCCTGTAATCAGACTCAAGGAGATTAAAGATTGATGGTTGGATTAGCGGGTTTAAGGAGGAAAAACTGCCAGGTAGTCTTCCTTACAACAAAGCTTATTTTGCTTTATAATCTTAAGACAATATAAGATTTTCTAAGAGATTAAAAAAATGTTTAGTTTTTATTTGGTACTATGTGTGATTCGTGCCTCCATAGCGGATCTGGAGCCCGAACGGATATGGTCCGATTTGAGCAGTGAGTTATGAGACTCTGAGCCGAGCAGTGTGAAGAATTTCAATATTTAAAAGGAAAACTGTGTCTCCAAGTTGTGAAGCCTTTGATTCACATAAAAAAAAAGTGGAACTTTTTTTCTTTTTTCCTCACGATTATTTATCGGCCTCACAGATTTGGGGCAACCAGGCGTTGAAAACTGACTCCGTGGAAGCGATATCGTGGTTCAAAATTGGTTAATACAACTTTCATCTACTACGATTTTCACAGTACTGATACATCAACTTCCATTCGGCGATCTAACCCATCGCCTTATTAATGTAAAAGAACTGTATTGAGAAAACCTTTTAAAACACAGTCCTCTGGTTGAAACAGTACAGTTAAAAAGGGAAATATAATTCAAAGAGATCTGACTTACAAAGAATGTAAGCTACAAACTCCCACGATGAATTTTCTTAATAAAGTTCTAATTTGAGTTTTCAATCTATTATAATTATGACTGTAAGGAAAATATTCCGTAAAATACTTCAAATGCCAAATTTTAATAAAGAACCTTTTATGGTCATTTCATTTTCATTGTTGAATGTTTTTGCTTCTATTGTAATAATTAACATAATTTATTCTTGACTAATTGTTCTTTTGCATTGTAGGTTTTCTTGAAAAGGCAAGGATTTTGTAAGGACAACTTGTGAAAGAAATTCCAGGTACTGGCTCAATAGGTTTTTAAGGCCCCTTATTTGTTGAAGGCTCATTGAAAAAGCTGTGTCCTTAAACTAATTGTGAAAAGGAGAGAACAATAGAAAAGACAATTGTCGATTTAACTGTAGGTATTTGAAAAACATAATAGAATAGCCCCAAAATGTAAAAGGCACTGGATTGCTGGGAAATATTTATAATTCAACATCATTCTATTACGTTGGGTGAATAAGGTGTTAACATAACACGTGCAAGTGTTGAGGTCTCAGTCGTTATCTTGCACTAGTCTTCCAAAATACGCTTCTTAAATTGTTCTTTAAAGCATATACGAAACTTTGTGGTTTGCCGTTTTAAATGATTCCACAGGTGTCCTGTGGGGATTCTAGAGGCCATCTGTCCAATTTTGGGAAATGGTAAAGGTACCAAGTCCGAGCGATTAGACTACCTACTGTTAATGTCGTAGTCTTGACAGAAATTGAACTTGGTATTAACGTTTGTTTGCATAATGTCACAATATCTTGCTGCATTCATTTTCCCACCAATGAATGGCAATTGTCCAACGCCTGCAGCCACCATAGATACCAACACCATAAAACAGACTCCTCGTGTTTGATTTTGGGTTTTACATTTTTATTTTAGCATAAATATGCTTTAGCGATGACTAAACTGGAAAAAACGTTACAAAAAATTGTCCGCAGGCGTTCGCGCTGGCGGGGTGGCCATGTACGAAAAAGAAGACTGTACGTTATACATTACTAGGGACCGGGTTCTTAGATTTTCACCTATTTTTTTCCTTTCTCTTAAACATGATAATGATCGGTCTTTTATATGATTCGCGTCTTGTAGTATCATACATGCAAATTTGGAAGAACCTAAAAAAACCTATTCAGGATGATATCACCTAAAATCACCTAAATAGCGATGGAATGACCTAAACATACCTAATCTTTGAAATAGAAAATACAATTAAATGAACTAATTTCCTCGATCAAACAAATTTTCTTAAAAGCATTTTCCCGGGTCAGGGAAATTTTACTAGGAGTGTCGCTTCCACCAGAACCCATTTTAACACACTGGGGAAATCATAAAAACAGTTGTCGACGCTCTAAGGCTTCGATGTTCCTCCAGAACTGCAAGATTCGTAGTACACTCGCATTCCTAAGAGCCCATTTTTCAAAATTAGAATCGTCAACACTGGAGCTAAAAGATGCGATGAAATACTCCCCTATAACGTCTTGTGACGTAAAAGGGCGCATCTTTATCTTTCTCCGCTTTTAAGACAGTTCTCAGAGACAACAGGAAGAATTTCACCGTCGAAAAACTGGGTATCTATATGGGAGTTTACTATAACAAGTGGTAATACATACTTTAGTTTAATATTTTCTCTTTTAAATTTTTCCAAGATTTAATTATTATTTTTTTTAACATAGTTAAGAACCTTGCTATAGGCAGTGAAATTCTTCTTGATGTTCTTTAGAACTTGGAAGTCTTTAGCAGAGAAATTAAAAATGTCCTTTAAATATTTTTTCTAATTGTTTTGTTTTATGTCCTTATTTTTTTTACTAATGTATGTTTTATTAAATTATTTATTTATTTTTTCTTTTCTTTCATTGCTTTATTTCTAAAATATATTTTATTTAAATAAATTGCATTCATTTTGTTTTTTAAATAAATATTTTGTTGAATATTTGGACTAATTATTCTTTTTTTAAAATAATAACTCAAACTTCCGTTTTATTTCTGTTTGCTCATCTTTTTTTTCCTTCTCAATATACTATTCTATAAAATAATACTATTTGTTGTTTATTTTTATGTCACTATATATACATATTAATTTATCAATTATAAATTAATCAAAATTATTAATGATAAATTGGACTTATTGAAACATTTTTATCGCCTAAAAAAACCTAAAATGGATTTTTAAATAAAAACCTAAAAAGGCCTATTATGCCTGTTGCAAAAACCTAATTGGGTGTTTATTTTATCATAAAAATCCGGTCCCTATACATTACATTACGTAGGTTTGTGGGGAGGAGCTAAAGCATATTTATGTTCCTGAATTTGAGCAGAAGGCTATAAACGATTATTTTTTCAAAGCTTCGTATTTTCTCTCGATTTTTAAAATAATAAATATATTAAGTGTTTGGCATATCTAGTTATTTAAAAGAATAGCCAAAAAAATATTGTCTTTACTATTTCTTTTAAATCTTGCAAGATTTAACTCATAATTTTTTTCAATAAATATAGTTGTCCAGAAAGTTTTGTTACTACTACTGGTACATGTTTTCTAGAAAGCTAATAAAGTGAGATGCTTTATAACCACAGATATGTGTAAAAAGCCTTGAAGTGGAACACAATAGATGGATAAAGAACGTTTATATTTATAAATCAATTTATAAAATTGATATTTTAATTTGTTACAGGATCAAACGAATGGTTGTTCATATAATAACAATTGGTAGATAGCACAAAAAAAGAAGAAAAAAAAAATACACGCCAAGTGGAATGATATTGTTATTTTTCAATAATTCCATTGATAAATTGGATGGAACTGTGTCCGTATGAATGAGATAATTAAATCGTAGTACAATGGAAATTACAGGCTATCAATGCCGGTCCTATACCCAATGGGTCGTTTCAATCCGATTATCCGTTCTCCAATACAACCAGATAATGCAGATAAGCCTTCCCGGTTCACGTTACAATAATGAAATTCCGAATGGAGATTTTAATAACCTTCATAATTAAAAGAAATTCTTCATTTTGAAGAGGGGGGGGGGGGGGTGGGCTAAAATTTTCCCCTTTCATTTATTAAATTAATTAAAAATAAATAGCTTCTTGGATACAGTGATCTGATAAAAATTTTAATTGAATCAGATGTTTACTCATGTTTTCTTTTGGAAGTCATGGGGCCCAAAGGGGCCTGCAGATACTGCAGAGGTTTCTGCGTCTTGATACATTTCCGAGATAGTTTGATAAATACTTCTGGCGATCTCGAGGCAACCCCTAAACACCCTCATGAACTGTTTCATTCGTTTTATCCTCGGGATCCCCAGAGACTCCCACATATCACATTTCTACCAGGAGCTGAATTGGCTATTCCCTCTTTATCGTCGACAGTACCTCTTCGGCTCAGTCCTTTACCAAGTAATTCAATCCCGTAGACCTTCTTATATTGTTCAACTTCTTAAATTTAAATCTTCTGTTCACTCCCGTAACACCCGATCTCGTCCTTCCGATCTTTATATTCCTTCCCACCTTACTACATTATTAGAAAAATCATTTTTCACCCGTGCCACCTCGCTATGGAATTCCTTACCTCTGTCTGTCCGCCATTCTAACAAACTTGAAACCTTTAAATCCCGACTCTTCCACCGCTTTTTATCCCTCCAAGATTTACCCAATTCCTAATTTCTATACAAGCTGTATTATTTATAATTTTATATATTAAATTGTTCACTATTCTGTACACTGAAAATTATTCCTATGGGACATGTGTCCAGAATAAGAATACAATTTCATTTCAATACTTTGCTCCGGGCAAACAGAGTTAAAAAAAGAAAAAGAAATAGAAAACAGAAACAACTTTCACAAGATCCTCCTCACAGAAACTAGTTCTGTTAAAACAAGTTAAGTTTTAGTACAATGCCAAAATTACTTTTAAATACCTAATTTAGGACATACATGCATAATATTTATTACTAATTATATACTTTAAAAACTAAAAATCAATTTATAGGTGGTGAACGGTGATTCTTTGATTACATTATTCAGAAAGTGGAGGGGCGCCTCGGGTCATTAGAATAGCATGGGTTATTCTCTTATGTCCATTTAAAGGCGAATCAGGAAACGTTGGTCTTTTTCAGTTGATCGAAGTGATGTTTGCGAAGGTGCTACTTTTCTTCTTTTTTTTTAATGCAGAGAAGTATGCGTTAGTTTCTGAGGTACAGGGTAAAATGCAATAAAAAATAGGAATAAAGCTTGTTTTTTTATACATGGACCCTTTTTGATGTTTTTGGGGATTCATCGCATACACACAAATCCTCCAGTAGAGTAGAGTAGATTATAGATTTTCGTTAAGATTGGTTTCTATATTTCAACCACATAAAGAATAAAACATTAATGATTTTTCTTGGGCCTGTCTCAAATTACCCGAGAAAGTTTCCACCTTCTCAATTTTATGAATTCCGTAAATGTTAACGTCATCATAAATAAGATTAAGGTTGGTTCTTTGCGATTCCACTTTCTTTCAGTTGATAACAGTAGTACAGATTTTTACAGAACAAAAAGAAAAACTTCAAGTTTTCCCGAAGGAATTAAGTAAAGAATTTTTCCTGAACTGGTTCCCTTTGTTTTCTACTTCCTTTTCTTTTTACTGCAGTAAATTTATCTTAGCATTAATAACGAGAAGGGAGTATTAGGCTCGAGACACAAATTGCTCTTCAAAATTAGTTTTTTTTTAAGCAATTTCTCTTCCAAATTGCTTATTCGCCCCCTGAATATCTTACAAAGGTTGTACAGTTTATCTGACATTTGTCATTCATATCTAACTTCTTCTAAATATAATTTTTATGCTGATAAATTTACCCTTTGCCAGCCATAACAATTTTTCATTTATACTCTCTTTAAGGAGAGAATTGGGGCATTGACTCCAGTTAATGAACTAAAATTCATGTTTCGCTTCCTCTAAAATAAATTAATAAAATACATCATAATTTACGATAAACCGTCTATGATAGCTTTTATAAGTCAAATAACAAATTCATTCTTTCGAAAAAACATCTTTCATCAAATTTATGAGGATTTTAACATGAAGTAATGAAATTGAGAAGGTAGGAACATTCTCGGGTAATTCGAGAAATATCCAAGAAAAGTCATTAATGTTTTATTGGTTTTTAGCACATTCCTCCGAAGGAAAGTAGCTATTGAGGTTGCACTCAAGACGGAATTTTTGGAAAATGGATTCAAATATATATCGATTCTACCTAGTAGACACCGAAAATAAACACCGTTAAAATGTGTGTATATATATATATATATATATATATATATATATATATATATATATATTTATATATATGTATATATATAAATATACAGGGTGTAACGTAAATGGTGACAAGGAGATGATAGTAGCCACCAAATGGAAGGCAAATAGTCCTTTGGGGGCTGAGGATCATTCCCCATCAGGGAGGGAGGAAACATTTAAATTTTGTTTTTTTAGGTTAACCACGTTTTTCGTTTAATAGCTAAATAACTGTTTAAGATATGCAATTTCCAATTGCAGCGTCGGAAACTAGACAAAATTTACTTGAAGAACAAGTAGACTATAAAAACAATGAAAGGGGGCTAAAACACAGTTTAAATTGCAGTAGAGTGCATATTGAAAATTTTTAATAACCAACAATTTATTTTATTACTATTGTATAAAAGAATTCATTTTATTATTATAAAAGAATAATATTTTGCCAGTTGAAGATTTATTTTCAATGTTGTGTTAATAGAAAGTGAATTTTATTAATAAATAGTATACTTATACCAAATAATAAGAGCCGTCTTAACTATTATATTCTTAAAGCTCATGAAATAAGAAAATTTTCCTAAAATTTGGGAATCTGCAGTTTAATAGAAATTGACAAAAATAAATGGAAATAACCCCATCCATAGTTTACCTTAAAAAAAAACGAATTTGGTTAATTTAAACTGCATTTCAGCCCCCTTTCACTGGTTTTATAATTGACAATATCTACTTGCTCTTTTTTCTTCTTTTTCTTTTTTTTTAACGGTGGATCTACAACTTGGCCATTGGCACCGGGCTATCTATAGGTTGCCACCCTTTTATGCCAACAGCACGTGGTCGGTCACCCATTCAGGTACTGGCCACGCCCGACGTTGCTTAACTCCGGTGATCTACGCGGTGTATTCAACGTGGCCATGGCCGTTGGCTCTACTTGCTCTTAAAGTAAATTTTATCTAGTTTACGATGCTGCAATTGGGAATTACATATCTTAAACAGTTATTTAGTTATTGGGTTAAGGCGTGAGCACTTAACACTCCGTGCCAAAGGGTCGTGGGTTCGATTCCCACTAGGGCTGATGCCTTTTCTTTAGAAAAAAGAAAAGGCATCAGCCCTATCCTGGCTATAAAAGGGTGGTAACCTATAGATAACCCGTCCTAAAATTCGTAGTTAATAATAAATGGACGTTAAAATTTAATTAATTAATTATTTAGTTATTGGTTTCTATTCCACGAAAAACGTGTTTAACCTAAAAATTAAATCTCCTCTCTCCCTGGTGGGAATTGGCCCCCAGCTCAAAGGAACATTTGTGTTCCATTTGGTTTCTAGCATCAACTCCTTAAGTATTCAACACTTACGTTACACCCTGTATATATCTGTTAACACGGAAGGCGTCAGAGTTTTTTTTTTTGTTTTTTGTCTCGAAAATTGGTATATAGCGCTCACTAAGCAAAAGATTGAATGAGTTCGTTAAACACAAAAATTGGTCCACAGGGAGGGGGGGGGGGTCTCCCGGTTTATTTTATTTATTTTAAAATAAATAATTTTATTTAGTTGGTCAGTACTAATGTAAATAGCACAGGTAATTATAATCATGAATTTATATGTGTTTTATATGTATATATATATATATATATATATATATATATATATATATATATATATATATACCGTAGAATGTGGTCGATACCAAAGAGTCAAACTTTGCCCAAAGAGTGCGAACAGACAAATATTTAATCAGTATGGGTTTCGAAATATATATCGAAATATATTTCGAAGGACTTTTAATAAACATAAAACATGAGGAGGTGTTTTTTTTTTTTCAATTCTAAGTTTTCCAAATGACACCAAGAATAAGAACGGAAATGCGCTAAGATGACGCAGTTCCTGAGAGTCGGACATTTTTTTTATTTTAAGAATAATTAAAAGCGTTTTGAGTAATTTGTTTTGGTGTCCTAATAACTTAACTCAGTGAATTCTTCCTGAAGAGATATTCCAGTAATATTGGACGGCGGGTATTTTGCCGGTCTAAAATATAATTATTTTCTGAGTATAATCTTTAATTAATGAATTATTGAAAATACAATTTTTTTTATTTCATTTAATTGTTACATTAAATGTAAATTGTGGGAGGCCATTCGATATAGATATTACTTTAATTAAATTTTATAACTTGAGATAATAACAATTAAATTAAAGAAGAATACAAATACTGGGAAAAACTAATTAAAATTTAAATTCCAACACTCCCCCCTTTTAACTGATCGAACATTCACGTGAAGCAAAAAATATTAAATAAAATAATAATAACAAGATGCGATAAAAGATAGAAAATGATTACACTTATATAGATCTAGGGGTCTCCCGTGGTCTAATGGCTAGCGCCTTGGATTCATAAGCGGGAGATGGTGGGTTCGATTACCCAACCTCCGTCAGGAATTTTATCATCCCACGGCTCGCTGATAAAATTCCTCGCTGTACCCTGGATGTCGGCGCTAATGACCTAGTTGTAGATGCGCCGTAAAAAAAAAAAAAAAAAAAAAAAAAAAAAACTTATATAGATAGGAAGCAATTATAAAAATGTAGATGGAGATAGTTAGCCGCTGTAGAGATACGAAGACAGGTATAGTTGGGATTCGGCTAGGAGATGGAGATAGTTAGCCGCTGTAGAGATACGAAGACAGGTATAGTTGGGATTCGGCTAGGAGATGGAGATAGTTAGCCGCTGTAGAGATACGAAGACAGGTATAGTTGGGATTCGGCTAGGAGATGGAGATAGTTAGCCGCTGTAGAGATACGAAGACAGGTATAGTTGGGATTCGGCTAGGAGATGGAGATAGTTAGCCGCTGTAGAGATATGAAGACAGGTATAGTTGGAATTCGGCTAGGAGATGGAGATAGTTAGCCGCTGTAGAGATACGAAGACAGGTATAGTTGGGATTCGGCTAGGAGATGGAGATAGTTAGCCGCTGTAGAGATACGAAGACAGGTATAGTTGGGATTCAGCTAGGAGATGGAGATAGTTAGCCGCTGTAGAGATACGAAGACAGGTATAGTTGGGATTCGGCTAGGAGATGGAGATAGTTAGCCGCTGTAGAGATACGAAGACAGGTATAGTTGGGATTCGGCTAGGAGATGGAGATAGTTAGCCGCTGTAGAGATACGAAGACAGGTATAGTTGGGATTCGGCTAGGAGAAAAACGTCAGACTTTCAAAAAGAAATCTGTATTTGGACGTTTCGACTGCAACAATGGCAGCCTTCTTCAGCTAAAAAATATATACACTTATAAGTAAAGAAAATGTACAAGTAGTAAGTAAAAGACAGGCAGAAATGAGCGGAGTATATATATCAATACAATAAATTTTAACCAATCTTATTTTTAAAAACAATGAAAATACGGTAGTTGGAAAGAAAACAGCATGTAGAACTTGTTAGTAAAAACAGTACAAAAAAAATATTAAACAGTAAAAACAACGCACATTTTTTATGTAGTGAAAAACAAAATCTATTTTATAAGTGAATACAATTTATAACAATTAATATATAGATACATACCACTAGAGAATGCCTAGGGGGGAGGGAGGAAGACCTCGAGGACCGCTGTCGTTCATACTTCTACCATGGTTACCTAAGTTGTCCTCGAGGTCTTCCTCCCCCCCCCCTAGGCATTCTCTAGTGGTATGTATCTATATATTAATTGTTATAAATTGTATTCACTTATAAAATAGATTTTGTTTTTCAGTACATAAAAAATGTGCGTTGTTTTTACTGTTTAATTTTTTTTGTACTGTTTTTACTAACAAGTTCTACATGCTGTTTTCTTTCTAACTACCGTATTTTCATTGTTTTTAAAAATAAGATTGGTTAAAATTTATTGTATTGATATATATACTCCGCTCATTTCTTCCTGTCTTTTACTTACTACTTGTACATTTTCTTTACTTATAAGTTGTATATATTTTTTAGCTGAATAAGGCTGCCATTGTTGCAGTCGAAACGTCCAAAATACACATTTCTTTTTGAAAGTCTGACGTTTTTCTCCTAGCTGAATCCCAACTATACCTGTCTTCGTATCAATTATAAAAATTTTACAGAAGAGTTGTTCGGTTTATGTTGAAATTTCTGAAGTTATTATTAAAATCGCCTGTATCACAGGAGTTGGCACTGTTCTCAGCATTTCATCAATTTATATAATATAAAAAGTTTTGATAATTTATATTCGTTTTAACAGTGGACTGAATTATAAAAAGAAATATATATAATTAACATATATTAGACCAGTTTTGACTATTATAAAAATACGAAGACAAGGGATGGTTGGGTTTCGGCTAGGAGGAAAAAAACCTCAGGCCTTCAGGAAGAAATCTGTATTGGACGTTTCGGCTGCACGTTGGCAGCCTTCTTCAGCACTAGAGAATGCCTAGGGGGGAGGGAGGGAGACCAAGAAGACATTTAGGTGACCATGGTTGAATGTATGAGGGACAGCTACTACGACTGTGACGAAACTAATATAAAAATAGTTTCGTCACATAAAAATTTAAATTACCGCCGATTGGTGTTTTTTTGTGACAAATACCGATTTATCGCTTCAACGAAGTGTTGTACGAAGAAACACCTTAACACCAAAGTTGTAGCTTATTAAATTATCGTTAAGATGAAACCAAGTTCAGCGTCATAGCTTGAATATTGTACGAGACAATCGTGTTTGAATAACCCATCAGATGGAAATTTTGTTACAAAGTGAGTTAGAAATTTTGTGACCCGACGAACCGTCTGCGCGTGGAACGCAAAAACTGAAAAAAAATCTCCGTTCACTTTTCTTTTTTTTTTTCTTTTTTTGTTTTCAAATTCTCACTTCCTCGCACAAATTAGTATCCAATCTAAATTGAACGCCTCAATTAAAAGAGAGACGATAAATTGACGAACAATAATATTTGTATCTACCTGATATTTGAATTGAAAAAAAAAGAGAAAAGAAAAGTGATCCGAGAATATTTTTTCCAGTTCAATTTAGATTGGATACTAATTCGTGCAGAAATTAATTTTTTTTTACACAATTCTTCCGTTAAGGAATAAGTGAGAATTTGGCAAAAAAAAAAAAAAATAAAATAAATAAAATAAAATAAAAAAAAATAAAAGAAAAGTGATCCGAGAATATTTTTTCCAGTTTTTGCGTTCCACGCGCAGACGGTTCGTCGAATCAAAAAATTTCTAACTCTCTATGGAACAAAATGTCCATCCGATGGGTTATTCAAACACGTTTATCTCGTAAAATATTTACATTTTAACCCCCTTAAAAGTGTCTGCCTTATTTGTGATTCATTGTAAAATTTACTTAATTTGTAATATTACAGTAAAGATAGTTGGCTTCTCAATAAAACTCAATATTTTTTTGCATCTTTCCCCTATATTCTTATGTACCCAAAAGGTACATTACAGCAAAATTTCAAGGTGCATAAAACAGTTCATGAAACGTGCGGTTACCACCAGCTCTTGGACTATAGGTTGATTTTTATTCTCAAACTTTTCGCTCCAACCTTGAATAGCGAAAAGATGATTATAACAATTTCGGCCGTTAAGGGCATACGTGTCTGGAGTACTCCGACTTCATAAGGTGTAAATTATATAGCTTAGCGTTATGTTAAGTCCTGAACGACTAAAAATTTAGATCGTAGAATGCCACAGAGTCTGATAAGACATTGAGACAAATACGGCCCTGGAATCTGATCGGATGCCGTAATTATCTGTAAGCTCGGCGACGACGGCTGTATCGAAACGGGATTTAGAAAGATTTCCTAGGTCGGTGATTCATCCGTGAGATATATCCAGCAGATGAAGTAGGGGGTGTGGAGTTAATCCTAGGAGGGGGAAAATCGATTGAAACAGCTCTTTCAGGATTGTTTTGTCCGAGGTCTTGTTTTTAATCCCCCCGTCCAACCCTTAGAGCACTTTTCTTCTTTCTCCCTAGGGGGCGTTTGTCTCCTCGGAAAGTTTTTATGGGGTTTGAAAATGAAAGGTAGGGTGTACACAAGGGGAAGGGGCCTGATTGTGCCACATAAACTGTCTCTCTATTTCCCATTTCTTATCTCATTGAGAGAGGAAGTTCTATCAATGTGTTATTTACGTTCGTTATACATGTTAAATATAATTATCAATGAAATGCCAGAAAATCCTACACGCAGAAGCTACGTAAAGTCTTGAGCACAGCTAAACCAATAACAAAGTACTTTTATCGGTTATTTCATTTGTTAAAATTATCTCACACAATTTGTGAACAAAAAATAAATAAATAAAACAAAAAAAATCAGTTACATAAATCGGCTGGGCAATCAAAGATCTTATTAAACTGTTTGGATTGTATTTTAAGGTTCAATTTTATATTATGATGTCACATTGTCCTATTTTTTTATAATAAGCCTCTCTCTACCACTCTCTCTCTCTCTCTCTCTCTCTCTCTCTCTCTCTCTCTCTCTCTCATATTAGTTTTGAGGATCACAGAGATCAAGGGGTCTAAGTAACAAACTCAATGTTTGTGAATTGAGTCCAAAGACTCAATGAGGAAAATTGAGTCCAAGTTGAACTAGCATGTGGTAATAGCAAAAAATAAATTTTTACAATTCCCATCATACTAGACGAATCCTCTGTTACTTAGCTGTTTATTATCGATAATACATAATAGGCACATTATCCGGTTTATGATTGGAGAATCCGGACATAGACCCCTTAATTTCCTTCTGCACTTTCAAGAAAATCACTTAGATCTCCTTACCACCCACAAGATTACGATATATATATATATATATATATATATATATATATATATATATGCATATACATACATATATTATATGTTTTTGATTGGTAAAACGGCATCTCTTTTCTGCGGTGGTGCTTCAGGAGAATATTTCGCCAGATTCCTCACCAGTGTCATTAGACCCGGTGTTGATAGGCTTTCATAGGCACTTACTTAGGTTGTTAGCCCTAATAATTTAAACAATTTCTCCTGAAGTTATTTCGGAGAACGTCATAGTGAAGCGTTTGGTATATGTGTAACATGGAGGAAATTAGAACAAGGGAAAATGCCGGTCTAGACGGGATAGATTTCCTGGACATAAGGACGAATTTCCTAAGGACAGGTTGGATAAATGGATACACGGATATCGAACAGACTGCGTCACTGCAGTGACGAAACTATCGAGTTTGGAGGTTTGGCGCCCTCACATCGATTCTCGCTAAGGCCCCTGACCTTAGCACCTAGGCACCAGGCTGTCTCCGGCATTTCCTCGCTTGTCAATGGGTCGGCAGAAAGGGATTGTAATATGTCAAGTTTCTAGTCAGTAGTATACCAAAGCCTATATTCGAAAAATACATTGGATGACTTCCATTAATTTGTGAAGGATTTTCTGTTTTGTTGTGCCGTATTAAGCAGGCCATTCCGATAAGCAGTACGACGAGTTGTCTGACTTCCGAAGATGGACCACTTTTCGGATCTTGAATGAGCTTGATGGAAATCTAGTTGGACGAGTCGGAACATTTCGAGGAACGACTCGGTCAGACATCCGCCTGGCGACGGAGTTGGAGCGTGAATGGGCTTGTTGGATTGTTGGAAGTCTAGTTGGATGAGTCGGAACATTTAGAGGGACGAGTACAAGGTCAGACATCCGCCTGGCGACGGAGTTGGAGCATGAATGGGCTTGTTGTAATTCTAGTTGGATGAGTCGGAACATTTAGAGGGACGAGTGCAAGGTCAGACATCCGCCTGGCGACGGAGTTGGAGCATGAATGGGCTTGTTGTAAGTCTAGTTGGATGAGTCGAGACGTTTAGAGGGACGATTCGAAGGTCAGACATCCGCCTGCCGACGGAGTTGGAGCATGAATGGGCTTTTTGTAAGTCTAGTTGGATGAGTCGAGACATTTAGAGGGACGACTCGAAGGTCCGACATCCGACTGGCGACGGAGTTGGAGCGTGAATGGGCTTGTTGGATTGTTGGAAGTCTAGTTGGACGAGTCGGAGCATTGAGAGGGACGACTACAAGGTCCGACATCCGACTGGCGACAGAGCTGGAGCGTGAATGGGCTTGTTGGAAGTCTAGTTGGATGAGTTGGAACATTTAGAGGGACGACTCGAAGGTGCAACATCCGACTGGCGACGGAGTTGGAGTGTGAATGGGCTTGTTGGATGTCTAGTTGGATGAGTCGGAACATTTAGAGGGACGATCCGACTGGCGATGGAGTTAAAGCATGAGTGGGGGAGTCGGATCAAAGTCGTCCAAGTAAAGTACTTGTCAGTGCATCTTCGGTCTCCTCTCGATACAGTTATCGGCTCGTGACCAACGAACACAGTCGTCAAACTACTATATTAACTAATATATTAACTTTTGATTACTATATTTATATAATATGGTTCCTAACCTCCAAAGAAGTAATAGATAACCTGCCAAGAACCTGTAAGCTAATCCGTAAGTACCAAAATCACGACAGATACTTCAAAGTAACTGGATATGGTCTCCGCAAAAAGACCCCAAAATTTACAGGTGCATAAAACATTTTATGAAAAGTGCGTTACCAGCTCTCCGACTATAGTGGTTCAATGATAAACTTCTCGATGTGAAGGTCGTATATAAATAAAAACAATAACCCATGGGCGTATATAAGGGCTGCAGCCCCCCCCCACGAAATTTTGATTTGATGGATAAAATGTGTCATAAAACTTAAATAAACTCTTAAAAATAAATTAAATAAGATCACTTAGTTCCTAAAAAATATTTCATTTATATTGCAATTGCGTTTTTTTTGCCTAAAACTAATAAAAGTTGCCCTTCCACTCGTGAATAGAAAATGACCAATGGATAATTTGGTCACACCTTTTATTTCAGCCTAAAATATTCTGGATAATTGAGGGTCTACGTTAATTAGACTGTGAAAATTATCGGCTCGGTTAGAGTAATTAATTATTTTCGCACATGAGCTGCAGCAAAGACACTCTGGACGCTTCGCTAGGCTTGATGCAAAAAACGGGGATTATATGGAAAGTAAATAGGTTATCTTACTAAAAATAGCTTCATTCTACAGAATATTGCAATGGCAGTACTAGCAATCCGTGAGAATTCAATCCAATGGTCGAATATATATATATATATATATATATATATATATATATATATATATATATATATGTAAATAGTTATTAATTTCGCTGCCCCGAATGATGAGAATATTCGGAAATCCTATGCCGAGAAGCTACGAAAATACCAGGACTTGGCCATAGAGTTGAAAGAATTGTATAAACTAGATTCCGCAAGGATAACAGCTATTATTATATCGGCTAATGGACTCATCCCAAAGACCACAGTTACAGCTACAAAGTACTTGAAAACTTTGGAGGAATTGATTAAAGAGACCCAACAAGCGGTACTGCTCGATACTGCGAGAATAGTTCTTGAACGAACGCCCGTGACAAGATACATGAAAAAAATTAATAAAAACAACAATTCTTTCGGTTGGCAATAGCTCCCGAAAGAATTTACCCCAGGGAACTGAGGAGAACACACCCCATAATAATAAACCTTTATTTTTACACATAATATTACTTCTTATTAAATGAAACAGATTTTTTTTCTCTATGTACAAAATCAGCAACTTGCTGGGGTTTTTAGAGTTCGTTTATGCCTTAGTCACTAATTTCTGGATTTATCCTAGCCTGGTAGTGAGTAAGCTTCGCCCAGCCTTTTCCCTTCTCTTCTTTCAGCTGCGACTCTCTGCCAGGTAGCTCCCCCACATGCTGTCCTCATTTCTTGGTCCCAAGGTATAGGAGGTCGTCCTCTGCTTCTCTGGTAGCCACGGGGGTACCAGTTAATATTATCCTTAGACCATTTATCATTTCTGCTCCTCACCAAATGTCCTGCCCAAGTCCATTTCTTCTGTGGATGATTTGTGCTATATCTGGGAACTTGATCCTGAGCCTGATCCACTTTCTCGTTTTTCTTTCCTTTTCAGACACCTGTAGAATATAGCGGTCCATACCTCTAACGGTGGTACGTAGCTTTCTTAAAGTTTGCTTACTTATTGCCCAGGATTCATAGCCATAAGATAAGGTGGACAGAACAGTGCTTTCCCATAGTTTCTTTTTAAAGGTGGGGCTTTGGCTTTGTAAAACTGTTTATTTTTAAGTAGGGCTTTCCAAGCTGCTGCACATGGGTTGCTTATTTCTTTGTTTCTCTCATCCAGTGATATTAGTTGACCAAGGTATTTAAAGCTATTCACATTCTGTACCATTAATTTCAAGAGTGCCTGGAATGTTTAATACCATGACCTTGCATTTCTTTAGATTTAGCTTTAAGCCTATGTACTTCCCTTTATCCATCAGTTCGCTTAACATTTCTTGGACTTGTTCCGTGCTTGTGCCTACTAAGATCTGGTCATCAGCAACTTCTAAGTGATTCAACCATTTTCCGTTTATGTTTATCCCTTTTCCATCCCATTCCACACGGTTCATCAAATCCTGTAGCACTCCTATGAACTTCCTAGGGGATAGTATATCACCCTACTTGACGGCCTTATGTATCCTAATTTTTGTCTCTTTATTCCCAAGCTGGAAAATAAATGCTTGATATTAAATGTTAAATAATTTATAATAATATTCTACTCGAGAAAATCTATATGAAAACACAGAGCAATTAAGAACCCTTGTTAGTTGGATTTCTCTACCTCGCTGCTCCTAGCTAATGGTTCCTTGTTAGAGAAATTCTCTATCTAGCTTAGAAATCACGAAAACTATCTCTCTTAGAAATAATGATCTTTTTCTACATTTTATACAATTTTCTCCAGGTGACGGCTCACTTATCTTCTTATTTTATATTGGCTTAAAGTTTCAAAAAAAAAAAAAAAAAAAAAAAAAAAAAAAAAAAAAAAAAAAAAAAAAAATCATTAGAAGTAACGGTTAGGCGTTAATAATATTTTAGATCCCTGTTGTAGAAGTTTATTGGCGTGAGGAATTGATTTGAATCACCCCCCCCCCCCCCACAAAAAAACAAACAGAAAAACAAACTAGATGTTTGGTTTCTGGTCTTTAAAACGAGCGATCGAATTGACATTTTTTCACATGTTTGTCATGCAGCTAGATCAAAATATATAAATTTTAGTTTTCGTTCGGAGAAGAGGAAGTATAGTAAAGAGAATATTATGCATGAGCATTTTTGGATATTTGGTATTCTTGTTTTATTAAAACGGTTCAGAATTCGTAATAAGTGGATTTTCAACTAAATTTCAGCCGGAATTTAGGTATGATCCCGTCAGTTTGAGAAAACGGTGGTTGAAGTTTTGAAAGTGTTACTTTCAGCAATTAATTCCAGGAACACAGCCCAGGAGTGTATACAGGAAATAATTTCGGGTGAGGGGGGCTGGGAGCATTTGGGGGGGGGGGGGGTATGGAATACTAGAACAATAGAACGTGGAATAGCCAACTAAAGCGGTGTTACCCCCCCCCCCCCCAAAAAAAATAATTTCTGAACTGAAACTTTTACCGCTTAAATCAAAATTTCCGAGGGGCTGCTCCCCCTTCAGCCCCCCCTTATATACGCCCAAGGGACAGCCTTTATCAATTTCCAGTTTTTTCAAGAAAATCACTAAAGGGCATTTGAATCGATCCATGCACCCTTCATTTGTTTTATTATTGTGCTATTTTTTTTTGTCTGAGTACCCCATACTGACACAAGTTATATGTGAAACATTGGTTATTACTAACAAATGCATTACATTATTAAAATATAATAATAGTGCTTGGACTGAAGCTCTTCTTGCATGGAACAGCCTAAGGAGTACCTCCTTGCAAAATATAAGGTATAATATAATGTAAAACACATTGTAGGATATATTGAGTAACAGTTTATTATCAATGATACAATATGTAAAACATATTTGCATGATATAAAGTTCATACAATGAGTAATGTAATGATTATTCGTCTTGAACTTCTTCATCTATGATTATAGTTGTTGGCCAACCCAATATTTCATAGTAAAAATTCTTTTGCTCTTCTGAAACGTATGGCATCAACTTCTTAATGTCTTCAATTTTTTTCTGCTTGATGGGGACCTTCCCTCTTGGGTAGGTAGGATTGGGAGGGAACACTGGAGCCTCAAGACCTTGGCGTAAACGAGAAAGGTATGTGCTACAATGCCGTTAATGCATTTTTTTGCTACATGTGTTTCTATGGCAACAATGTATTGGACTAAAGTCCTCTTAACATAGAAATGTGTAGTGACCGTCAGAGACAACGAATCCACCACTAACTCATATTTGGAAAAAAATGGACTGAAGCTCTTTTTGCATGGATCGATTCAATTAGGATCGTCTCTTTCGTGGAGAACCACAGGCATTGCACAATGACATTTCTGCTTTCATTCGCTTCTTGAAATTTCTCTTTGTAAATCCTTATAAATGTTGTGCATATAAGGGTGCGTTTACACCTGACACTCTTTGCAGGAAATATATTTCAGGTGTCGGATAAATAATTTCATGCAACGAATTTATTGATTGTACCCGTCTCAACTAGTTCAGGGTAACTTGGGTGTGGCTGCTAGGGCGTTGCAAAGATAGCAAAAATATGATGATGTGAAACCATTTTAAGATTCGTAAAACCTTTTGTAGAAACTCATTGCATAATACAATAATCATTGGCACTTGTCAGCTGGCCCGCCAGCGGTGGACTGATTAACAGCGGTGGTCTAAACTTGTCAAAAATACGAAATTCTGAAATCATTTTAAGATGTCTGAAATTTTGGTGGTTACTATTATTTGTAGTGAGATTAACGAAAAAAAACGTTCTCAGCTGCTCATGTGTTGGTGGAAAACTTGTCAGCTGGGGGTATATGAGCGCTGAGCGTAATTAATATATCCGACACTTGAGATTTCCTGCGTGTCAGGTGTAAACGCACCCTTATTCCTCTTGATAGAAATATCTCAGAAATAAATATTTTGCAGTTTACATTAATTACAATTTCTGTCTGTCAAAAATCATTCGCGACTTACTCACGGTTACTTAATGAAGAGACGAGAACAGCCGCAATGTGAAATATGTAACACTGCTCTTACGATAAAACATTTACTCACAGAATGCATGAGACGACGTGACGTGAACTTACCCTACGACTTATTCGACTTGTTAAGAGAAGATAGCCAACATATAGACTCTATACTACATTACCTACACAACAATCGATTATACCAACTCATTTGAACGCAGCTCAATATTTCGTTACCATAGTGTCCTATAGAGACATGAATATCCCACCGTAGGCAGATAATTCATGTAACTTCTGATTAATACTGACTTTCCTAGGATACAAATGCAAAAAGAGTGTTATACAAACATAATGGATAAATACTCAAAATAATTTAAAATCATGTAATCTAATATTATTTGTATATTTACATATGTATGTATGTGTGTATATAATAAAAACAAGCTTGTATTAAGCATAGTAATGTAAATATATAGACAATAAGGTAATATAATGCAATGTAATTATGTAGGTATACATAATGTAAATATATAGACAATTAGGTAATATAATGCAATATAGTTTTTTTTTCTCTATATATTTCTTTATTGATTATTACATTCTGTATATAAATACATCTGGTAATATGTTGAATGATACAATATGGAGGTTCTGTGCTCAAGGCCTTCCAACTTCATCCTCGATTAACGCCAGAAAGGCGCTCAGATGACGTTGAAAGGTGCCTACACAAGCTCCCTTCTGCTCCGACCAGTGGCTGGAGTCGAAGAGAGATCGGTGAGTCACAGAAAATTGTCGCACTTGAACAAAGAGAAAGCCATTGCTAACACTTCACTTGGTCACTGCATCTCTAGGCCAATGTCTTTTGAGTCGCCTTGGTGGAGAGAGTGGGTGGGTGGCACTTGATAGGGAGAGGACTTCAGGATTTTGATGAGCGGAAAGTTTAGGATGGAAAGGTTGGAATCTGGATAACACAACATCATTAACGAGTGGGATATTGAGGTCTTTATGGAGGTTGAGGTTGGAAACATAAAAAGGAGCATCGACTATTGTTCTTAGGACCTTGGATTGGAATGTTTGAATGCGTCTGATGTTCGATGTTTTCGCAGTTCCCCATAGTTCTGAACCGTATGTCCAAATGGCTTGCAGTAGTGATTTGTAAATGATCAGTTTGTTTTCAGTACTTAAATGTGATTTGCGGTTCAACAGTCTATAGAGTTGTCCAAATCGTCTGTTAAGTTCTTGTCTTTTAAGTTTTAAGTGGTGTTTCCAGGTAAGTCGGGAGTCCAAGTGTAGTCCGAGGTAGCGAACTGTATCAGAAGAGGGTAATGGGGCGTTGTTGAAGATTACTTGTGGACAGGAAGGTGAAGTGATGGCATTTTTCCTCATTCACCTTGATTCTCCATTTTTTACACCATTCTTGAATTTTATTCAAGTGGGACTGAAGATTCTGCGACGCAGTGTTAGGATTTGGGTGAGATGCGAGGATAGCTGTATCGTCTGCATAGGTTGCTAGAAGGGTGTCGGGACTTGTTGGAGCATCGGCTGTAGACAGGGTGTAGAGCACAGGGCCCAGAACACTGCCCCGGGGAACTCCCGCTTCCACAGGATAATATTCTGAGTACTCTGATCCTTGTCGGACCCGAAAATGCCTATTTGATAAGTAGGATCGTAGGATGAGGTATAGGGTGCTGGGAAGAAAGGTTTTGAGCTTGTAGAGGAGGCCCTCATGCCATACCTTATCGAAAGCTTGAGCAACGTCCAGGAACGCTGAAGTGCAACATTCATTTTGCTCTAGGGATGAAGATATTCGATCTACAACGAGAAGACCCTGCTGTACTATGGAGTGTTGGGATGCAATATAGTAATATATATAGTAATATACATAATGTAAAAATATAAAAAATAAGGTAATATAATGCAAGGTAATAATATATACATAATCTATACATATATATAAAAATCACGTGTCTGTCTGTTTGTTCCTTATACAAATCTACACCGTTTGACCGATTTTTACTAAACTTGGCACACAGGTAGGTCTTGATACGGGAAATCTCCTAGGCTAGGTCAAAATAGTCAAATTCCAAAATTTGGTCAAAAGTTTTATTCAAGAAAAATTGGCTACACTGAACCATTCAGATTCTGATGGCCATTTTGAATCAACAACCATTTTGAATAATGTCTCAAATTTATTTGTTGATGTTCTTGATAATTAGAATAACTCCAACTCATTGATGGTTTTACATCATTATATAATCAGTTTATTTAAATTTTATATCAACAGTCACTGTCTAACTAAGGAGCGCTGGCCTTTCTTTGATAAGAGAAATAGAGGAATTTTTTTATGAATTGCTGTGGTGCTGGCCTCTGTTGGCTGTTTCACGAATTACTAGACAGATATAAACAAAGTCACACCGTTTGACCGATTTGGACGTAACTGGGTATACAGGTAGATCTTGATAAGGGGAGAGTCATAGGCAGAAAGTAGGTGTAGCATGGCACGCCGGGGAACAGCTAGTAACAATATAAAATGTAAGGTGTACATCGCCATAAAGTGGGACACCAACAAATAAATAAAAAACGCAACCTAATATATAAAGTTTGTTTCATCATGCTGAAATAAAGTATTGGCAATTAAAAAAAAAAAAAGAAAAAAAAATGAGAGGAATATACCGAAAAAGGGCACACAAAGCAGTTCCTGTCAAATGTGATGAAGGAACTTGCTAGGATTTTACTGCGGTCTTCATCAAAGCAAGTAGGGCATTCCGCTGCCACAAAAATATTGGAAAAATAACCACCGTCCCTACCAAGAAGATACTCAATTCTCGCTTGAAGGGAACGTTATAAACGTCACATACAGGTTAATTGAATCGGCCGAAAGCCGCCTAACATCAAAGGCCCACTTCTCAAATCCGCCCTTTTGGAAAGGTACTCACTCTTGACAGCAATTTACTCTCTGACTTTTCAAAATAAATCACTCCCATCTGGAAATCTCGTCGGCTCTGACGCGGGATCAGTTCTGATTAAAGCAGTACTGTGGCTTTTGCCTATTGCTTCTTGACTGCTTAATCTTCTCTCTTCTCCCTCAACACATTTCCTTCTTCTACAAATGCAATTACAGAACTCAATCCGACTTGATTAAACAACTCAATAGCACAGGCTAATTGAAATTTAAGAATAATTGAGCACCGAGTAAAATTTAAAAAAAAAATAAATAAAAATCAAATATGAAGAAAATATAGTCTAATCTGAAACAGCCAGTCTATAAATTACTATTTAATCAGGAGGCCCAATAAAAGTGAGTTCTGAGGAATGACAACTCCACCTCGCGTTTTAAGGTTGAGGGTTCGATCCCCCCCTCTAAAGGGTGGAAAGTGGTTTTCCTTTGGAAAAAAGAAAACGCATCAGCTCTAGCCTGGCTAGAAAAGGTTGGTAAGCTGTAGTAATCAGTCCGAAAAATCTGTTATATATATATATATATATATATATATATATATATATATATATATATGTATATATGTATATGTATATATATATTTATATATATACAAGGGCCCACAGGGAGAGATACAGGAGGAATAGAGGTAAGATTCCTGACCAAACGACACAATAGGTAGATAGTGTGGTCAGTACTATTTTTAAGGGTTGTATTTGTGGATTTTAAGGATTCCATGAGTTCATGAATCACCTCCGATGTCCTTGGGTTAATATTTGTATACCTCACAGATTGTTTGCATCAGAAAACATATTAAATAATTAAATACATTGAAACCTCTTTATAGCGGACACTATTGGGTCCGTAAAAAATGTCCGTTATTGGGAGGTTAATGAAATCCACCTTTTAAAAAGCAGTGCACAACAGTTTCCTTTCTATTTCTTTTACAGCTGCCTTTATCCATAATACCGCGTCCAGTACATTAGTAACATAATCGCTTAAATTTTGGTTACGTTTGGAGTTAAGGGAGGGTTAGAATAAAATATTTTATTAACAGACATAAAAAGTTTTGGTAACTTTGTTTACTTTCCTTAATATCTCGAAAAAGGTTGAGAATCTTGGTAAACGGAAGAATACCATTAGAAAGCTTATTAAATGCTCTAAAAAAAAAGGTTCTAATAAAAGTTTTGATTGGGCGATGTAAATCGGAGAAATAAGAGCTTAAAACTTTAAAGTAATTGATTTCGCTTATTCGAACTGTTCTTTTTGTCTGTTTTTTATTCCTTAAAAAACCGCGCTAAGATGATGCAGTTCCTGCGAGACGGACTTTTTTATTAGCTTGCCAAGATATTCCTAAAGTATTGACGTTCATGTTCTTAAAACAATGTGGTTTTAATGATTTACCGATTATTAACGGCTTTTCAAAATCCCCATAGATATTTACGCGCAACATAGCAGTTAAAAGATCTTTGCTTTGTTTGTCTTCTGTGCACGTTTCCCCTTTTAGAATCATTTTCTTCTTTGGCTGAGCCCGAAAAAATAAAACCGTTTCATCAAAATTAAATATATTTTTAGCCTCATAGTCATGGGAAATGTAAACCTATTTGTTTTTCCAATCTTCAACTGAATCAACATTAACCGATGCACTTTCACCACATATCGTTCTAAAAACTACTTCTGCTCAAATTCAGGAATATGTATAATATATAATATCAGAACTTTATAACATATAGTCTTCTTATATATAGCGGATACCTTCTTGTGTCATTTTTTTAAGCGCTAGGTCGACCCGATAAACTTATGTAATGTACTCTATAACATGGCCATTTTTTTCGAAAATGGCCACTGCAAATGCGTGAACACCACTGCGCATGCGTGAACGCCACTGCGCATGTGTGAACGCCACTGCTCAAGCACGAACGCCACTGCGCATGCGCGAACGCCAGCGGACACTTTTTTTTTGTGACAAATACAGTCTTCTTTTCCGTACATAATGACTGCGCATGCGCGAATGCCACTGCGGCTACGCGAATGCCGCTGCGCATGCGCGAACGACAGCGGACACATTTTTGGGACACTTTTTTGTAACTTTTTTTTTCCAGTTTAGTCTAAGCATATTTGACTAGCTAAAATAAAAAAAATCGAAGGGCTGTAACTTGGATCAAAATTGACCAATCGAGCTCGTTGAGGTTTTAAAATATTTGTATTATTGAGCACTGAAAGGCAGGAATGACTCGATTATTTTAGTTTACAACTCGAATAAGAATATTGTAATGTAAAATATCTTAAATTATGTGTCTTGGTGTTAAACCAAGAGGTTTGACGTCGGATTCATATTCAGTGGTCCCAATCATGGTCTGCTCTCTGGACCTGACCTTTCTTACACGTGTTTGGCTGTGTTATCAATAGTTAGTCACATGCCGAATGCTCAATCATTATTATCTGATAGAAACAAACATTCAACCAATACAGCATATTACGTATTTCATAATTTTAGGAAGTCACCTGTATTCAATTTCAGTTGAAATACTTAAAATACAATAATTACATTAAATTAAATCAACATAAAATGGTTTATTTTGGTTGAGCTGAATTTAACAACTTTGCAAAATATAAACCCCCCTCCTGGAAATAATAAATGAAATGCTAACCTAATTGTTTTGGTGGCTTATTGATTGGAGCGCCCTGTTCCAATTTAAATTCAAATTTAGTGGTAACGAATGGTAATTTATTTGGGTTAATCAGGCCGCAATGTAATGAGTTCATCTTTCTTGTTCCGTCGGAATTGCTAACAGCATTAAAGTAGGCTGGGATCCGGTTATTTAGGGACATCTATTGATCTTCAACTTTCTATTCTATTCTGTGGAGGATATGCAATTATTTTTGTATGAGTGTATATATATATATATATATATATATATATATATATATATATATATATATATAAATAGATATATAAAAAGTTTAAGAGGTTGTCATCTTTATTATCTTGTAGGTCGGATTGTTGAAGATTTAAAGGATGTTTTCAAATATTCTTACATTAATGCAACCTTAATTAGTGAAATTCCTTCGGAATATGCTATAAACGACACAGAATTAACTAAAATTGGTAAAAAATAGAATTCCTCCACCTTAAGGGGAATATGAGACAAGACAACTAGTTTTGTTTAGTATCTAATATTTAGGGATCTTCATAAAATTATTTTCTAAACTGTTCATTTTATTTCCTATAAATGTAAGATGTAATTTTTATTTTTGAATAAATAAATATGTCTATAAGAAAATATTTCTATTTTTTTTTTTTTTGGTTTTATATTCCAATTTCTAATTTAATTTAGGTAGGTCAAAGTAAAACACTTGAATACTCAGACAAAGTTTGTATTTCTCCCCTAAACAATTTTAAGCCCCTAAAATCAAACTCTCTTCAAATCCTCTTAATGTTCTAAAAAAGTCCGATTCGCAGGAATTGAGCCATCCCAGCGCGGTTCCGTTCATATACTTAGAGTCATGTTGAAGTCATAGAATAGAAACAGTTATTACTTTGTTTAGATCAATCGTAAAACAACTAAACCAATGAAATCTAAAAGAAAAGCAAGCTTTTCGGCCGCCCCAACGTTCGCTAAAATATTCATTTTAGTGTTGAATGCAATTAAAAATACTAAAATACTCATAATACTGTTAAGGAAGCGTAGATCGTCGGGGTTTCGGTCAGTGTTCTTATTCAATAAAACACATTTTATATGCTAAAATGTATATTTATTGCCGCCAACGTTTCGGCTTGCTATACAAGCCATCTTCAGGGCTGTAAAAACATATATGGTGTAACAATCGTAAGGGACTTTCCCCAACCCCCTCACCCCCATCCTCTCCGGTCTAGCACTGGCCCAATCCTTCCCTGTACCTGCAATATCCATCGGCAAGTCCTTTATCTTTACCGCGGTCTTTACCCTCTATGTCTCCTTACTCCCAGCCCCACTCCTACCCACCCCCTCCCCCCATTCTCTACTATCTGACCCATCCTTCCAGTCTTCAGAAATGTTCTCTTCTTGAAACGGGACAGTTCTCAATCTTCGCAATAGGTATGTTACTATGACACCTGTACTGTATTCGCTTGGATACCATATACATGTATATTTATTTATATTGCTATTATTATACTATATATATATACATATATATATATATATATATATATATATATATATATATGTATATATATATTTATATTTGTATTTTCAAGCATATAGGTACTCATATTTATGTTAATGTTTCTAGCAATAGGTATGTCACTATACAGTTATATTTATTTATATTTATATATATATATATATATATATATATATATATATATGTATATATGTATATATATATTCATATATATATATACATATATATATATATATATACATACACATATATATATGTGTATGTATGTATATATATATATATATATATATATATATATATATTTATATTTATATTTTCAAGCATATAGGTACTCATATTTATGTTAATGTTTCTAGCCTTTTTTTATTGTTTTTGTTATTGTTTCTGTCCTTACGATTGTTACACCATATATGTTTTTACAGCCCTGAAGATGGCTTGTATAGCAAGCCGAAACGTTGGCGGCAATAAATATACATTTTAGCATATAAAATGTGTTTTATTGAATAAGAACACTGACCGAAACCCCGACGATCTACGCTTCCTACTTCTGAACGGTCGACCATATCTTCTCAATAATACTGTTAAATTCGATGAAAAATCCGATGATCCCTAAAACCTTTCATGTCTATCAATAATATTTTTTTTTTTCACCGAATACTTCCTTAACTCCAATGTAACCAAAATCATAAACACATTGGAACTGAGTAATGGATAGCTGTCACAGATAATTTTGGATTTATGAGGGGCAATAAAACACAGTAGCCTCGTACAGGTAAAAATTCGGCTGTCGCTTATTCTGAAGTATTCTGTAGGCTCTTAACTACAAGTAAATTCAAAATACAAACATGATTCTCGATAAATTGTCATGTTTTATGGAAAAAATGCGATCAAAATAATAGCAACCAATGAAAAACTAAGGCGAACAGTGAAAAAAGAAGCCACCAATTAAAACCTGAGATAAAGAAAGTAAAAAAACTGGAAATACTTATTTAACAGTTCCATGCATTGAAAAATATCAAAACGTTTTTCATTTTCTTGTTTTCTGCGACTATAATACTAATTGTACAAAGAAATTCAATTTATAATAAATTTAAATTAACAAATAAACTATAGATTGATGATGATGTACTGGTTGAAGTTTTAGAAAAAAGGAAGGAAGTGAAGGAGGAATTCCTTCTAAATTTCTTCATTTAGGAGTTTTAGTTTTCAATTCTGGCTTCTTGCCCGGAAGTCATCACAAATTCCGAGAATTCATAACCGTCCAATTACATGAGGAATTGACGTGGCATCATTACTCATGGGGGCTTCATCAATCATACAGGTACCTTCGATTAGAAAATCAGATGAACTCAACAAGACAACGGGATTGGTAAATTTTACAAGGGAAATGTTTGCTAAAAATATAAGAAATACTATATATATATTGTTGCACAACAAAATACCTAACTTGACTTTAAATGAAAAAAATAGAGGAAACACACACTAAAAAAAAGTGGTGGCCAAACAACATTGTCAAGAATAAAAAAAAAACAAAAAAAAAAAAACAACAATAGCAAAGAGGTTGTTAACTGCAGCTGAATGGGACTTTCCATTAACTCGATTAAGATTAGCCAAATCGTCGAAACATTTTTGGATAGATCAGGAAAAAATCGCAGGATTTATAGACAACAAGACCAGATTCTAAGGGTTTGACCGCTTTATGAAAAGGATTCAGCTATTAATGGAACGCCTTACACAAAGCATCAAAAGGTGTAGAGCAGAAGCTGATAAGTAAAACGTTAAAGAATATTTTAATAATATAATAAATATTATAGAAAATATTCCTCTTGAGAATATCGTCAATTATGTCCGAACTTACTTAAATTGTAGTTTCGGAAACATTTTAGTAATAAAAAAAAAATTAAATTTTTTGAAATATTCAAAAAACAAGATACATGGAGAAATGCTAAGGGTTCTTACATTAATTTTTCCAGGTTTTTCTGTCTTTTTTATTACGAGAAAACCTCGAACATGTGTCCGAACTGACTCCAGATGCGGTACTTGGTGAGTAATCAATCATGTTTTTTTTTTTTTTTTTTTTTTTTTTTTTTTTTTTTTTTTTTTTTTTTTTTTTTTTTTTTTTGAAAAATTAATAAAACCACATGGCACCTAAAATTAGTAGACAACAAACCAACGAATTATAATATTAAAAAAATTAACAATTAAAACTGTTTTAATATTACAGTTCGTTGCTACAAAAAGGTTATTTTCTATACACATTTGCATTTTATTGATTTAATTTTGTTTTACAAAAAAGAAAAAAATGCCTTTCATTTTTTCTGGAAAAAGATGTCTTAACCAAAGTTAAAAAGTGTGATAATGTACACAATATGAAATTGAACTGTAAACAAACAGACAAAATGACAAATAAAAAAGAGGAATCACTTAGATTATTATTTGTACGATTTTTTGTGGATATATAGAAACGTTAGAATAAATTTATTTCAACAAATATTTGAGGACACGTCTTTTTTTCCAGTTAAAATCATTTAAATTTACCTGTATTCTTGTTTATCTAATCATACGTTACTTAAAGCGATTACTTTAAAATTAATAATTTAGCGATAAAGAGTAACTGGCAGCCATCATGTAAAAAATACCCTGAAAATCTTCCAGATTTGATCATTAAATAGTAGTTAAAAAAGTACTGATTTTTTGTTATTCGATTATTTATTTTTTAGCACTCGCTGCAAACGCGACTCGCTCAATACAACTGTGACGAGCACTGTTAAAGGATAAATAATCGCCGCCCTTATTGATAACACCTCTATGGATAGCGACTCTTTGGAGCTGCTACCTTCTAGCGAGGTTACCAAGAAAGCCGGTGATGTGAATGTGTCCAGTTTAGTGAAGATACAAAGAATGAATAAATAAACGCATGCGAACTGTAAATAGGTGCACCTTAGAATTAATGTAGTATGTAGATGCATGTTTAATTTATATTATTATGATTATTATTATTTGCTAGCATGAGAGCTCTTATTTATTTATTTATGCTTGGCTTGTAGAATGTAGTGAATTGCTTTTTAAACGTTATTATTATTATCATTTGCACTTAAGTTTCTATTATTTTGTTATGTTTTAATAAATGCATGATCAGTAAATATTCATTGAGTGAAACCTTTTACCCGGCGTTTATAGCCGTTGCCAAAGAGGTTAAAATGGTGACCCCGACTTTAGAATAAATTGAACTCAATGCAGTTCAGTGACGTCATTTTTCGTGAACTGTTTTATTGTTAATTTTTTTGCATGTTAGCCTTTTAATTATATTATTGTCTTTCACTCAGTAAGTATTTACTTCAAGTTTCTTTTTTTACTTTTGTGATCGTAGGAATAAAAAAATGCCAGACGAAGAAGAAAGTAAAATGTTAGAGAGTGAATCAATCTCTACTGAGCGGAAAATTCCACCATTTTGGAAGTCGGAACCCGAACTTTGGTTTATTCGTGTCGAAGCTGTGTTTTAGCGTGCCAAAATTACTAACAGTCAAACCAAGTTTGAAGTTATCGTGCCTCTTCTTGATTTCGAAGTAATTCGATAGGTGTCAGACATTGTCAAAAGTCCAAGTCCTACACCATATGAGGACATTAAGAAGAGATTAATCGAGGTTTACGCTGAATCCGAGTCCAAGCGCATTCAACGGCTATTAGAGGGCAAGCAGCTTGGAGATGAGAAACCATCCCAGTTTTTGCGTACTATGAAGCATCTTGCTGGTGATTCGGTTTCCGCAGACCTGATCAGAACTCTTTGGATGCGGTCTCTCCCAGCTCACACTCAGGCAATACTCATGTCCACTACACACACTAATGTCGACTTATTAGCTAGCATAGCCGATAAAATACATGAAGTCGAGCCGCCCAATGTCGTATCAGCCATTGCTTCTACCTCTCGGGGTGCTAGCCTCGAGGAAAAAGTCGATAGATTGGCGGAACAGGTTTCAGCGTTAGTTGCGGGAAATCTTCATAGAGGGCGAAGTAAGAGCCGTGGTTCGCATGATCGTCGACGCTCATTAAGTCGTGCAAGTAGAAAGAATAAGGACGACTGGTTATGCTTCTACCATTATAAATTTCAGCAAAAGGCTCGGAAATGCATACAGCCCTGCGCCTGGGACAAGAAGAAGCAGGGCACACAACAGGGAAACTAATCGGCGGGCCGGAAGTGGCGTTGGCCGGCACCGCAAGTACACAACGCCGCCTATTCGTAACTGATAGGCGGTCAAAGCAGGCATTCCTTATTGACACCGGTGCAGCGATTTCGGTGATACCTCCAAACAAGATGGCCAAACCCAGACCTGATGACTTTGTGTTGTATGCGGCTAATGGTACAAAGATAAATACCTATGGAATGCGCGAACTGCAGTTAGACCTTGGACTAGGTCGAATTTTCCGATGGGATTTTGTGATGGCTGATGTCCCGAAGCCAATTATTGGGGCTGACTTTATGTATGTCTTCAATCTTTTGGTCGACCTCAACGGTAAACAATTGATCGACAAGATTACACGCAAGTCATCAAAAGGAAAAGTCGCAGAGGAGATTCCCACAACCATATCCGCAGTTCCTGATTGTCACCCGTACGCCTCTCTATTGCGGAAGTACCCGGATATCACGAGCCCTTCTTCTTCTAAGCGACCGGTGAGACACGACACTGAACATGTAATTGAAACCACCGGCCGACCCGTTCATGCCAAGGTTCGAAGACTACCTCCCGAGAAGTACCAGCAGGTGAAGGACGAGTTTCATCGAATGGTAGAACACGGAATTTGTCGACCTTCGAGTAGTCCGTGGGCTAGCGCACTTCATCTGGTCCCCAAGAAAGATGGATCCATCAGATTTTGTGGAGACTACCGACTGCTGAACGCCCAAACGATACCTGACAGGTACGGGGTCCCTAATGTAATGGACTTCCGAAATAACTTACACGGGTAGAGAGTTTTTTCACGCTTAGACCTTGTCAGGGCGTACTACCACATACCCATTAGAAAGGAAGATCCCCAAGACAGCCGTGACTACACCCGTGGGACTCTATGAATTCGTTGTTATGTGTTTCGGCCTGCGTAATGCGACCCAAACATTTCAACGTTTTATGGATAGTAAGTTCAGAGACCTGGCTTACTGCTTTATTCTTATTGATGATATGTTCATCGCGTCGCACACTATGGAGGAACACCTCATACATCTGGAGGAAGTATTTAGGAGACTCAGTGAAAATGGTTTGACGCTAAACGCTGAAAAATGTGAGTTCGGCCTCAGCGAGATCAACTTCCTGGGATACAAGGTCACGCCTGATGGAATTCTGCCCCAGCCGGGGAAAGTCCAAGCCATAGCGGATTACCCGAAACCCCAAGACGTTAAGTCTCTACGCCGGTTTTTAGGAATGGCGAACTTCTATAGGCCATGCATTCCCAATGCGGCCAAGACTCAGGCGCCCCTTAATCGTTTCTTGCATGGGTCTAACAAAAATGACCGGTCGCCTATAAAGTGGAATGAAGAGAGCGAGGCGGCATTCCAAGCCTGCAAAGACAGCCTGAAAAACGCAGCTCTCTTGGCGCACCCTAAAAATAACGCGGATCTCGCATTGGTATGTGACGCTTCAAATCACACCATGGGTGCCGTACTCCAACAAAAGGATGGTGGTCACTGGGTTCCACTGGGCTTCTACTCCAAAGGTTTATCTGAAAGCCAGCGCTCGTATTCTGCGTATGACAGGGAGCTATTGGCTATGTATTCCGCAGTCCGACACTTTCGACAGGTCATCGAGGGAAGAATATTTTCAATATGGACCGATCACAAACCTTTGATCTACGCCATGCATCAAAGAGCTTCCTCTGCATCTCCAATACGGATAAGGTGGTTGAACTTCATCAGCCAACTGACCACAGACATCAGACATATCGACGGTGAGCTGAATCAAGTCGCCGATGCTTTGTCAAGAGTTGAGGAATTAGACCTGACCAATGACTTGGAGAAGCTGGCGAAATTACAAAAGGAGGATCCAGAAGTCAAGTCTCTCAGGCGTAAACGGAATCTCCAGTTTAAGTTGCTCGACCTACCTGGAAGCAGCATACCGGTGTTATGTGAATCGTCTACTGCTCAAGCGAGGATTTATGTACCACAAGCGGCACGGACGCCTCTGTTCGACGCAATTCACGGGCTTAGTCATCCAGGGATCAGGGCTACAAGAAGATTGATCACGAGGAAATATTTTTGGCCTCAAATGAACAAGGAAATTTCTCTTTGGGCCAGGTGTTGCATTGCCTGCCAAACTGCGAAGACAACTAGGCACACCGTCACCCCACTTGGGAAATTTTGTAACGCTGATAGGTTCGCACATGTACACATCGATATAATCGGCCGTTTACCCCAATCACAGGGAAAGAGGTACTGTGTAACGAAGATCGATCGGTTCACCAGATGGCCAGAGGCAGTACCCATTGAAGATATCACGGCGGAGGCGGCTGCTCGCGCATTATACAAAGGATGGGTCTGCCGATTTGGAGTTCCTGTCAAGATAACAACCGATCATGGCCGGCAGTTCGAGAGCGAGCTATTTCGCAGTCTCACTAGCTTCCTGGGATCCCAAAAGTTCCGTACGTCACCGTACCATCCTCAGGGTAATGGATGCATTGAGCGATGGCACAGGACTCTTAAAGCAGCCTTGATGTCCCATCTTGATGCAAACAACTGGGCCAAAATTTTGCCATCGGTACTCCTCGGGATCAGAGTTGCCATTCGTGATGACGCAGACTACAGTGCAGCTGATGTGGTGTACGGCCAAAGTTTGCGGTTACCAGGAAAGTATCTGACACCATCGTCAACTAAAGCAGACTTGCCTGGATTCGTGCACGAGCTGAAGAATCATATGTCTCACTTGCGGCCTGCTGAATTTCGCAAGAGTACTAGGGGTATCTTCGTCCACAAGGCGCTTGACACCTGCAGCCATATGTTTCTCAGAGACGACAAGATAAAAAGGTCACTTGAGCCTCCGTACTCTGGGCCCTATCCTGTAATCAGTTGGACAGACAAGCTATGCACGCTCAAACTCCCTAACAGGGATCTTACAGTATCATTAGATAGGGTGAAACCAGCCTTTGTTCTTGCCGATACTGAAGGGACGATCGTCAGTCAACCACAGCCTGTCAAGGAGCCTCACCAATTGATAGAATATGAGAAGACAAAGGACAGTAACGCCAGGAAGGACCAGAAGACACCTGCTCCCATTCTCAAGACTCGCTCCGGTAGGACGGTTAAACCCAATGTGCGCTTCCTGGACGCGATTATTTGGGGGGAGTACTGTGACGAGCACTGTTAAAGGATAAATAATCGCCGCCCTTATTGACAACACCTCTATGGGTAGCGACTCTTTGGGGCTGCTACCTTCCAGCGAGGTTACCAAGAAAGCCGGTGATGTGAATGTGTCCAGTTTAGTGAAGATACAAAGAATGAATAAATAAACGCATGCGAACTGTAAATAGGTGCACCTTAGAATTAATGTAGTATGTAGATGCATGTTTAATTTATATTATTATGATTATTATTATTTGCTAGCATGAGAGCTCTTATTTATTTATTTATGCTTGGCTTGTAGAATGTAGTGAATTGCTTTTTAAACGTTATTATTATTATCATTTGCACTTAAGTTTCTATTATTTTGTTATGTTTTAATAAATGCATGATCAGTAAATATTCATTGAGTGAAACCTTCTACCCGGCGTTTATAGCCGTTGCCAAAGATGTTAAACAACCTACCTATAATAATGAAATTTAAATTTAAATTATAATATCTAATTATGCAACATTACATTATTATTATCATTTGCACTTAAGTTTCTATAATTTTGTTATGTTTTAATAAATGCATGATCAGTAAATATTCATTGAGTGAAACCTTCTACCCGGCGTTTATAGCCGTTGCCAAAGAGGTTAAACAACCTACCTATAATAATGAAATTTAAATTTAAATTATAATATCTAATTATGCAACATTACATATACAGTTAGTGTAAAAAGTACTGGAACACCCATGAATATTCTACTTTTTTAACATTTGTGACTAAAATAATGGTGCTTTAGGTAAATAGAATGCATCAATAAAACGGTGATAAGCTATATTTTAAATATTCCCTAAAAATCAACATAAAAAAAATGGTATTTGTGTTATTTATTAACATTTTAACAATAAAATGCAATATTCTATGCTTAAAAAGTATTGGAACACCTGATTTCTTTACTATTGCAGCTGGACTTTGGACGGGATTAATTCCATATTATCGGTGAACTTTGTCCGGCAGGATGACCCGGTGTCTTATGTGCTAGAATCAGATTGTTTTAGTTCAATTTTTCGACGTTGGCCTGAAAGGAAGACAAATCTCAGATGGAATCAAAAAAATGTAATTACACTTCAAAATGAGCGCAAATGCTTGCGAGGAATTTGAAATATTGTAAACCTCAGCCATGTATCCTTATCAAATATATTAAATCGGTATATTACAACCAACTCTTAGGCAGCAAAACATCGCATCAGGAGACCGAAGAGTCTCACTGTATGTGATGAAACATAAATTTTAAGAAACGCACAGGCAAAACCACGGCTGATTGCACCAAAAATTGTGACTAAAATCTAGAGAATCATCTTACAAGACATAAGTAGCAGTGCAGTAAGAAATGATCTCCGGACAAATTAATCACGCGGTCGAACAGTACCGAAGAACTTTTTTGTAAGTAAAGTTAATAAATAGGAAATACTTTGCAGAATAAAGTGTTAACCATCCTGCTGAATACTGGCAGTGGAATTAATTCCATAAATAACATAATATAAATTTAACTCAAGGAAGAGACGGGAAGTAATTATAAACAAGTATTTAATTTTTCCCCCCAAAAAATTATAATAAAACAAAAAAAATAACAAAAATAAAATACAAAATAGGTAGATAGATAAATAAAATATATATTGCGTTTTACTATATATACATATACTACATATGTATATATTTTGTCATTCCAAACGAGCTAAAAACTATCATTATAGAAATAATTAATTTTGTAAGCATGCGAAATGCATGAATATTCAAGAATTTATTATATTAACGTCCATTTAATTCAGATGATTTATTTTTATAGAAAAAATCCTATATATATATATATATATATATATATATATATATATATATATATATATATATATATGAGGAGGTGAGATGCAAAACTCGTTCGTTCCACATGAACATATTTTTCAGGAAACTTAAAAAACTTACCACGTCTTGTAGAATGGTCAGATAAAAATTATTTTTTTTGCTTCCGAAAGGTACAGCTTGCCTGGATAAATGAGCTTGAAATGAAGAAAAAAAAATACTGATTTTAAGGCAAAAAAAAAAAATAATAACGAAGTATGGAACGAGAAAGTTTTGCAGCAAAATGTTCAAAGGAAGGAGTTTTGCTGCACACAACACGGGAATGACCGAGTTATAATTCACACAGGATAAGTTTCTCTTCTAATAAGGATAACAATATGAGGTGAAGAAAACAACAGCGAAGATTTTGTTTAATAAGTAATATTTATTTAGGTTTACAGCCATTTTATTAATTGGTTTACCTCTTCGTTGACTTGTCGAACGGTTTCGAACTGAGAAAATAAATCGAAGTACTCCTGAGGGTCTGTTATTCTATCCATTTTTTATTTTTATTTTCGATACGGCCGACGACACGATCAGCGGGAAGGAAAGAGTGACCAATAACAGGATACATAATAGACATTTTTTGGCAATTGCTTTTTTCATTAAGAAGCTGCTTGCAAACATACCTATCACTGAAATGTTTAATTCCGGCCCGAGCAGCCATCACAGAATAATTTGATTTCTTTGATGTCTGAGAGGTCTTTACTTATAAAGTGGTGGTATAAGATTGAAGATATTTCATAAGATCCTTTCAGGCTTTCATTTTCTAGCCTTGTATAGATGAACACTGATTTGGTGTTCTGAACATTGCTGGAATGGCCTTCGCAGATGGTAAAATTATAGGGTATAAAAAAAAAAAAAATCAGTCCCGTAACAGGCCTTTAAGGGGGTTAGCCCTATGCCCCGGCCACCTGATTTTTCCCTTTACTGCTTCGATTGCTAGGGTCATTAGCACCAATGTACCCATTAATAAATTAATTAAAGGCTGGGTTGGCCTAGGGATGGTCAGGAAGGCTGAATTCAACCCACGAACTATGATACCAGAAGATAAAAATCTTTAGTGCTTGCCCGGGATTTGAACTCAAGTCCTCCAACTTATTAGTCGAGTAATCTACCACTATAATAAGCAGCTTGGTCAAGAACTCGAGGCAGGAATTGATTTTCTGGTAATCAAAATAAATTTTGAGCACAGTCGGGTCCTCTTTTTTTTTTTTTTTTTTTTTTTTTTTTTTTTAGCGAATCGTAAAAAGCTTTTGAAAACAATGACGTTTTCTTTGTCTCGTCCAGATGCCATAACTGAGATCTGGGCTTTCAGGCGAATACACCCTGAAAATGCATCTGTGGCTGGCGACTTAAAGCTTATATTGTAATCGTAATTAAAAACTCTCATGACGAGCCAATATTTAGCTTACATTTCTGGGTTGGAAAGTTGTTTGGTTGTCCAGTCCCTAGGGAGATACTTTCTGGCTCTCTTCTCTCTAATATAATGGCATTCCACAAAATCTAGAGGCTTTAAACAACTTTTCGCCGATCCCCTTATTGGCCCAAACTTAACAGCTTATAGCCTCCTCTTCTTTCTCGAGGAGATTGCCTGCCGATGAAGTATTGTTTTTAAATATTTTGGATTCGGTACTTGGGTATATCAAGAAATTCTTCAGCACAAACCATAGAAACCAAAGAGTTTTGCTGCACAACGAGTAACGAACGAGTTTTGAAACACACTGAGCTATGGAACGAATCAGTTCTGCAACAAACCGCTTTTTTTGATAGCTAAAAACTATATGAAATAGCAAGTTTTGCTCCAACCCCATAACATATGTTGGAAGAGCATTAAAATATCGTTTAGAATCCACTGTCATCTCATTTTATTAAAAAAATGGAACGAATGGTTTTGCACCTCACCTCCTCATATATATATATATATATATATATATATATATATATATATATATATATATATATATATATATATATATATACAAGGTGTCCCGTAAATGTCTAGTCATATTGTGAGGGGTGATAGAGGACCCTTAGGGGAACAAAAAATGTTCTATGACGATTTCCCGAATTCTCGCCCATAAGGGAGAAGGATTTTAGGAATTTTTTTTATATTTGTGGAAGTAATTTTTTATTGTTTTAAGCAAATATTTACTTAATATTTATGTAAACATTTATGAAAATAAATATTTCTCTTCAGCATTTTGAATAAACTGAAGAAAAAAATATAATTTTCTTTTCACAGATCCATGTTTTTTTTAAAACTTTTGTTCTTAAACCGTTCAAATACTTCAATAACACAGGGTTGTGATACATGAATAGAAAGCTAGTTAAATGAGAAAGTTTTTCTGAAACCCGGAAATCTCAGATCCTGCCCATTGAGGAGTAACGCTGGAAAGAAATATCAATAAAATGTCAGGAAATTTAGAATAGCTTTCTTTTGGTAAGATATAAATACTTACATTCATTCATTTTTACGTTTACTTCCAACAAGTCTTATAGTAAATTTACTCAGCTTTCGATTGGTTTCACTCCCTTTCTAGTAGAACCACCTGGGACGGAGCTACAACGATTATTCTTCAAAAAAGTACGTTTGTCTTAAAAAAACAATAAAACAACGTTTTCTCCCTTATGGGCGAGAATTCGGGAAATCGTCATAGAACATTTTTTGTTCCCCTAAGGGTCCTCTATCACCCCTCACAATATGACTAGACATTTACGGGACACCCTGTATATATATATATATATATATATATATATATATATATATATATATATATATATATATATGGGATATATTATTAATTACTCTCCAGGTATTTATAACCCTGCAATAAATGTGCCACAATACTAGAATTACTCCATAAAGTGAACTAAGGCCTATTTTAAGATGTACCAACAAGGAAGAACTGGATGAATCAGCTGATAGCGGACCAGGAACTTATCTCCAAGAACTTGGAGAATACCTCTCCAAAGTTCAGATTTACTTTCCAAAAGAGTTTTAGCGAAAACAAACCAGTTAGGTAAAGTCAGTTCCTTGTTTCTCGCCGACTCCGCTGTTTCAGGTCTTCAGAAACTTTAGGCGGGCTTGAACGCTCGAAAGAAATTCGAGAAATTGGACTTAAAGAAACTTCGAATAAATTTTTTCTTTGTTTATTTTCTTTGTAGGTTGTATTGCTTCAGGAAAAAATACTATGGATGGTTCTTGTCGGACTTCGTTTTACTTATATATTTTATTGCTGTAGTTTTTTTGAATAATTTATTGTTATGTACTTGCAATGCACCTTGGCAAATTTTACTTTTTATATAATTTTTCATGAAATAACGGATATAATTAAATAAGAGGTGAGGTTTAAAGTTTTTAATAATCTTGCTGAAGGTAGCCAGTTCATAGACATTATCTTAACATATCTACAATGTTACAGGATTATACGATCTCATATGAAGGCCTCAAAGACAGATTAATGAAACTACAAGTACATTCTTATCCCATGAAAAGGTTCATACTCAGAATAGTTCAAATTTCTTTTAATAATTTTAATTGTTACTAGCTGTTACCCAGTGTGCCATGCTACACCTACTTTCTGCATCTAGAAAATCCAAAATAACTTTGAAAGCAAATAAGTAATGTTAAAATCAAATTACACAAATCTATAACTGTTCGGGTTCTCAGTTTAAAACCTGTGCCACTCCCTTATCAAGACCTACCTGTGTGCCAAGTTTGGTCAAAATAGGTCAAACGGTGTGGATTTGTATAAGGAACAAACAGATAAACAGACAGACTCGTGATATATACATATATATATATATATATATATATATATATATATATATATATATATATATATATATATATATATATGTTTATAGATAATACCTTAATTTGAAATAAATGAATTCTGCATTCAAGTACGACAATTTACAATAACTTCTTGGTTTCTTAGAAGAATTACCTCAGAGTGGTTATCGTCCACGATACGAAGCACTGAAAATATAATTTTTAAATCACACTATGGGATGGAGTTCGTGCAAGTCAGACGTTTTTTTACTATTTGTGCAAATTTATATTCCCTAAAACATGAATGTACAATCTTTTTAAATATATTTTAAGCTAAAGCATAAAAAAAAAACAAAAAAACAAACAAACCAAGAATGGATAAAGAGTGACGTAGGGAATTGATATCGTTGCTTTGAGTATTGCTTATGTTCGACTGAAAAGTTTTGTGAATACTGAACTCTGGAATTCAATGAAATACAAACTCGATGACCAACAAAATAAAACGAGCTGCATATGACACGGTCACCTCAGCTTTATTAGTTTTCAGCGACCATTTACTCCAGAAGCAGAAGGATTAATCAAATGTTTTTTTAAAAAAATTGTAGTATTGTAATTTTAAATATTTAATTTATATATATATATATATATATATATATATATATATATATATATATATATATATATGTTTGATGTTATTTTTCGTCGCTGGGATAGTATATTTAGATGGAACGGCATTTTTCTCCAGCGGTGGTTCTCCTCCTCACTTCTTCCCGGAATATTTCGATGGATTCGTCTCCATCTTCTTCAGCCAGGTACTTGTTTCTTCCTCCGTGGTAGCAAGGGAATGACATTTTTCTCGATCTGGGCTCCTTTTCTCCCCTCTAGCCACAGTATCGGCGGACGAATGGTGTTGAAGCTCCCTGGTGCAGTTGGGATTCTGTCCGTTGGCAGTGCTGATGGTATTGCGCTGCCAACGGACAGAATCCCAACTACACCAGGGAGCTTCAACACCATTCGTCCGCCGATATTGTGGCTAGAGGGGAGAAAAGGAGCCCAGATCGAGATGAATCCATCGTAATATTCCGGGAAGAAGTGAGGAGGAGTACCACCGCTGGAGAAAAATGCCGTTCCATCTAAATATATATATATATATATATATATATATATATATATACAATTAGGTGGAAACATGTGTTTAATTTTAATTTCATTTAAGTCTACATTTCTTTTGGAGATTAATTTTAAACTTATGACATCGTCGATACAAATGCAAACTAACGAATGTGAAAATCGCCACTTTCAAGAGTGAAAATACTTTTATTTATTACTCTGGTTTTGGGCAGTCAAATAGTGAACTTAGATTCGAGAGTTTCTGGTCCATCAGTCCAACAGCAATCAGTAAAGATTCAAAATGAAAACTGCGTTTTTTTCACATTCGATACTTTGCATTTGTATCGACGACATATAGTTTATTGATATAAAATTGAGTGATTATTGATCAGCTGGCTATTTTCCACCATACTTGATTCTTTCAGACTTTTACCAGTCCGGACGTGCCCCTACTGGAAGGTTCTCCTCATCTACATTTCATATATTATATATATACATATATGTATATATATATATATATATATATATATATATATATATATATGTATATAAATATATATATAAATCAGGTGTTTGTCTGTCTGTCTGTTCTTTATACAAATCCAGACCGATTTTGACCAAACTTGGCACACCTGTAGCTCATGGTCCGGGGAATCTCGTAGTCTAAGACTGAACCTACTTTGGACCCGTATCTCTCCCGATCCGATCCAATCCGATTTGGTTTGAACGACAACGGCCGACTTGAGTTCCTACATTGGACTCAACCCGATCCGATCCGATTTAGTCACAGCTCGTCAGTAATGACGTCGTAGTGAAGTGAAAATGAGTGGTTAATTTAAAAAATACCACGTAATAAGTAGGGATCGGATTCTTAGGTTTTCACCTTTTTTTCCCCTTTCATCTAAACAGGATACTGATCGGGTATTTATATGATTCGCGTCTTGTAGTATCATTCCTGCAAATTTGAAAAAACCTAAAATAACCTATTCCGGATATTATGACCTAAAATCACCTAAATGACGATTTAATTACCTAGACATACCTAATCTTTAAAATAGAAAATACAAAGAAAATTTGGTGTGAGAATTTTGTATTTATTAATTCTTTCCGCTCATAGAAGTGTGTTTCCTGTTCTGTTTAAACCTCTTTGGGTGTATAGGTAGGTTGCAGAGTTACAGGAAGGTTATTTCCAGCGCTTTATTACGCCGAGCACTGCGAAAAAATAAAAAAAGTTGTTGACGTTTTGGACATTAATGAAGCAGCTGCCATTCCGAAGGCTCCGATGGTCCTCCCGAGCAACAAGGTGCATTCCTAAAAGCACATTTCTCGGACCTTCCAAATCTCATTGTATAATTGGAATTGTCAACAATGGAGCTAAAAGATGCGATCGCCATTATCGAGTCCGTTGTAAAAAAAGATATTCCTGGTTCAATAGGGGAAGCTGTCAACTCCAAATTGGGCAAAATTCTAAAGAGAAATGCGGGTTTTGATAAAATGAGAAATGTCTCCTCTGTACTTTCAGGTCAGCAATGTTCCATTGACGACGCATTGCCATGGAGACCATCAGCAGTCAAGGCAATGAAATACGCCCCGATCACGCCTTGTGACGTAGAAAGATTTTTCTCTGCTTTTAAGTCTGTCCTCAGAGACAACAGGAAAAATTTCACTGTAGAAAATCTAGGCACCTATACGGTAAATTACTTTAACAAGGGGTAATACCTTTTTTAGCTTCATATTTTCCCCGTTAAATGTTTCCACGATTTCATTATTTTGTTTTTAACATATTTTATGTTGTTTTTTTGATTAATGTATATTTTATTAAATAATTTATTTTTTTTCTCTTTTTTAAGATTCCTTTATTAATAAAATTTATTTTTTAATTTATATAGATTTAAGTCAATTTTTTTTAAAATAAAAATGTTGTTGAATATTTGGACTACTTATTCTTCTTTTTAAAAATAACTCATATTTTATTTTTATTTCCTCATTTTTTCCCCTTCTCAATATAGGCACTATTCTATAAAATAATGTTATTTGTTATTTATTTTTATGTCTTTATTGCTAAAATATACATATTAATTTATCAATGATAAATTAATAAAAATTATTGATGATTAATTATAATAGATTGAACCTATTTTCGAACCTATTAGAACATTTTTATCTCCTAAAAAAACCTAAAATCGATTTTTAAACAAAAACCTAAAAAGACCTAAAATGCCTGTGGCAAAAACCTAATTGGATGCTTATTTTATCCTAAAAATCCGGTCCCTACTAATAAGCATAGAAACCTTCGCTTAGGTTGAATGTTGGAGGTATGAAGGAGGAGTTCTGAGGCCAATCAATCTTCTGGAAGGATTAAATGTGTAAGTACGAAATCGGTCTAAAAACAAACAAGTTTGAACGGCCGAGAATCGGTGGCCATCGGATCGGATCGGTTCGGATCAGGACCAATGTAGGTACCTCCATTGAGATGCATGTGTCTGTTTTTCTTCCGACAGTCGGTGGCTATCGGATCGGATCGGATAGGAACGGATCGGGACCAATGTAGGCGCCCGCTATTATTATTAAAACGTCTAGTAGCTGTCTGCCTGTTTCCTTATACAAATCCACACCGTTTGACCGATTTTGACCAAACTTAGCACATAGGTAGATCTTGATCCGTGGAGTGTCATATCCTGGCTCAAAAACATCTACCAGCACACTAGTTGACTGTAACAGCTAGTATGTATGTATATACATATTTATATATATATATATATATATATATATATATACATATATTTTTTTTGTGGATATATATGGCGCAGGTCAAATAATGATAGTACTCCTTTTCCTTATGTACTACAGTAGGACCTCCATTATCCAGGGTAATGACGGGGAGGGTGGTCCACGGATAATCGAAACACAATATTTTATTGACTAAATGTGCTGGATTATAAGGTTATAAAGAAAAACTGTGTACAAGATGTCATGTAAACCTTCTTATTTGCATTAAGCAATGTGTATGTAAACGTTTTATTAATTAATAATTTGTATAAGTGCAAAAATAATTTCAAGTTCCAATTAAATTTTTTTGTCGAGAAAGTCAGTAATTTTTTGTCGTTTTATTTTCTTATATCTGTTCTGATTGCCCGTAACAAGATAATTCTGCTGAAATCGGGATTCGTATGTACTCGAGTGAAGAGTTAAAGCCCAACTGAGGAAATATTTCCTTGGTAGGCTAACAGCCCAGTAGGGGATTCATAGAAAGACCTGAAAACGTTTCAGTTCCAAGAATATGAAATAAATTGAGATGCTTCCAGAAATATGGAATCATCACATTCTTCCGAAAACATCCCTGTTTTTCCATTCTTTAGTTTACAATGTATGTAATTAATTTAAATTCATATTTATGTACATAATCGTCATTACATACATAATATTTAATACATAATTATGAAATCAAATGCTTTAGCTGATAAAAATAATGCAATAAATATGTTCGTATGTACATAATATTTAAAGAAGGAATAATAATAAATATTCCCCCATCGAGACCCCGGTTAATTGGAATCCCGGATAATAGAGTCCCGGATAATGGAGGTCCTACTGTACTTTATTATTGGCTGCCCTACATGTTTCGTGGTTCATGCCACCTCCTCAGGGCCCATAAAATCCCCATGTGTGGTGAGCTCGCCACCCATATTAACATTACTTGACCTGCGCCATATATATCCAAAAAATATATATACGTAATTTATGGTCAGAAATACGAGGAATAGAATATATATATATATATATATATATATATATATATATATATATATATATATAAGGAATGGAGAAGTAATGGATTTATCAGTTATGGATCCCTCGAATTCATTGATTGACTTCACAGGTTCTCGGGCCCAGGAAATATTTTCCTTTTAGAACATTAAGAGGATTTGAAGAGAGTTTGTTTTTAGGGGCTCAAAAAGGGTTTAGGGGAGAATTATAAAGTTTGTCGGAGTATATTTTAGTACTTTACTTAGGCCTAAATTAAATTAGAAATTGCAATATAAGAAAAAAAAATAACCAAAAAAAAAAATAAGGATGTATTTCCCCATGAACGTAAACAATGCCAACGATAAATTAAATAAAACAATAAAATGTGTATTTATTCAAAATTCAAATTGCATCTTACACTGATAGGAATTAAAATGAACAGTTCAGTAAAGAATTTTATTATGGTCCAAAGGGTGGGTTTACACCTGCTAGTTATTGCAGGATATTTATATCAGAGAGAAATTGCGACCATTGAAACCCCATGTAAAATGTATGTCTGCAATAAATTCTACCATGAGCAATTTATTGCAGACATACATTTTACATGGGGTTTCAATAGTCGAAATTTCTCTCTGATATAAATATCCTGTAATAACTAGGAAGTGTAAACCCACCCTTAAAAATTAGATACTGAACAAAACTCGCTGTCTTATCTCGTATCCCCGTTGTGGTGAGATGAAACTAAGGAACCTACCTTCGACTTTTTAAATATAATATTTAATAAAATTTTAGCTTAGATTCGAGGTCTTTTATAGGAAGTTCGCTAATTAAGGTTGAACTGATGAAAGAATGTTTGAATGAATTCTTCAAATCTTCATCTATCCAACCTACCAGATACTTAAAATGAGTCTTTAAAACTATTATATATATATATATATATATATATATATATATATATATATATATATATATATACATGTATCTTACTTGTTTATTTCTCGAGCTTAGAGCCGATGAAGTAGCGTACGTTTTCTTCTCATAACTACTTTATTTTAAATTGTTCACCTGACATGTTTCGTGCCTTTTCGCATGCCTTTACGAGAGGCTTTATTTAGAATGTGCACTCTTTCCTTGTGACTAGTATAGGCAGGTGGATTAATTCTTATAGCTGTTTGTTATGTACAGCTATACAATAAAGAGATGCTATTTACTAAGTAATCAGTGCGAGTTATTTACTGCGAGTTATTTATACCTAATTACTAAACATACATACACACACACACACACACACACACACACACACACACACACACACACACACATATATATATATATTATTTATTTCTGGCGCTTGAAGCCGTTAAAGTAGCGCACTTTTTCTTCTCGCAACTACGTTATTTTAAATTTTTCGCCTGACATGTTTCGTGCCTTTTCGCATGTCTTTACTAGAGGCATTATTTAGAAATTGCACTCTTTCCTTGTGACTAGTATAGGCAGGTGGATTAATTCTCATACCGCCATTCTGATCACATGGAAACGAGAGGACTTCCTATGAAGAAGTACCCTTGAAGAGGTTGTGAAAAGCACGAAACATATTAGGCGAAACTGTTTGGTAGTACAATGTTATCTACTGTGTAGTGAGTAGTTCAGAGAAGGCCCGCTAGAGTCGCATGTAAAACATATGGTACTTAGATTGTCAACCCTAACCTTTAAGTACTGACGTAGGGTCCCTGGGACCTTTTGTTTACTGAAATTTGAAATAAATTATATATTCATTGAATGTGTGCAATCAAAAGGGAACTACTAGGGGGGATTTCTAGAAATGGCTACCATAAGGTCCCAGGGACCATACGTCAGTACTTAAAGGTTAAACAAAATACACTAGGTAGTTTTCCAGCAGTTTGTTATATACAGCTATACAATAAAGAGATGCTATTTACTATGTAATCAGTGCGAGTTATTTACACCTAATTACTAAACATACTGTGAGGAAAAGCATGGGAAAGGAAGGAACCCAGACACCAGTCAGTAATATTGACCATCAGCAGCTAGAGTCCTGCATTGCTCTATGATTCCCACGATTCCCCAATCCTACCTGCCTATTTAGGCTGGGCTAAATCCTAGCTCAGTCTCCACTCTTCTCACTCATCCCGTCCAGGCCAGTTATCCTACCAATAAACGCTGCTACTTACACGCTGCCTTTCATTCTCAGCCCCCGAATCTCCATCACATTTGGTGGCAGCGGTGAACAAGATCAACACCATCACATTAGGTGGCAGCGGTAAACATGATCAACTCCAACACATTTCAGCGGTAAGAACATATTTTCATTTTGATGATTAGATAGTTAGCCGTCGAGGTGATAAGTAAGCCGAATCCTGTTATTTAGCCGAATCCCAACCATTCCATCTCTACTTATATTTTCATTTTAATATTTTTGCTTAAATCAAGTGGCTTACTAACAATTTTTTTTTTTTTCATTCAATCTTCTAACTCATTCTTCATATTAAGACATATTTACAAACACATCTTCTCACCAAAAATGTCATTTGTAAATGAACAGGGGGAAAAAATGTCATCACAAGAAGCCATTGCTGCTTTGCAAGAACAAATCTAACACCTTTCCGCTCATTCTCTCTACCAGACTCCACACCTCGACACTCTCCACTCTTCTCTATCATCCCGTCCAGGCCAGTTGTCCTATCAATACACGCTACTACTTACAAGCTGCCTTTCATTCTCAGCCCCCGAATCTCCATCACAATACACACACACATATATATATATATATATATATATACATTATTTATTTATTTCTGACGCTTGAAGCCGATAAAGTAGAGCACTTTTTCTTCTCACAACTACGTTATTTTAAATTTTTCGCCTGACATGTTTCGTGCCTTTTCGCATGACTTTACGAGAGGCTTTATTTAGAATGTGCACTCTTTCCTTGTGACTAGTATAGGCAGGTGGATTAATTCTTACACCGCCATTCTGATCACATGGAAACGAGAGGACTTCCTATGCAGAAGTGCCCTTGAAGAGGTTGTGAAAAGCAAGAAACATATTGGGCGAAACAATTAAAATAAAGTAGTTATAAACGGAAGAAGTATGCTATTTTATCGAAATAAACAAGAAAACGGCGATAGCCGTCACAATTTTTAGTCATAATGCCTGAAAATTGGTATACAGGGTGTTTAAAACTGGATCGACACCCCACTTTTTTACCGCAATTTTTAAAATTTTAAAACGAAACTTGGTGGGTCTTAACGTGGTCGAATGAAATTTTAACACTATGTAGTAGGCATTGTCCCGCCAAGTTTCCTTCACCTTACCCCTTCGCGCACCGAAACGCGTTTACTCCCGCGTTTACTATAAAAAAGGGCATGATGAATTTACTCGTTTCCCGAAAAGAATGAGTTGATGAAGCGTAGATCACGTTGAAGATACACTTTTCGGACAACTTCAAAAACAAAATTGTGTTTTGGTCAAGTCATGTTAACATTTTAGGCATTTACCGGTACTTTTTGGGATGTAAATTTATTCCTCTAAGCCGTTCATGCTGACTACTTTTTTCATTATGGCCATACTTTCTACATTGTTGGCAGAAAAGTGACAAAAATAAGGGTTTTCTCGGTTTGGGGGAAATTGTTACTCATTGGTACCCTTTAGCGAAAAAATGACATAAAATTCAATTCACTAATATCATCCATTAGTATAATAACTCCTTTCTATTGGAGATTCCAGAGTTAGGGTCTCTGGAGGAGAACTGGAGAAAGTTGAGAGGTCGTGCATTAGGTTAAGACTTACCAAATTTCGTTTTTAAATTTCAAAAATTGTGGGAAAAAAGTGGGGTGTCAATAGAGTTTTAAACACCCTTTACAGCTTTCCCAAATCAAATGATTGAACGAGTTCGTTCATCTGGAGTAGGATTTCGTCTTTGTTTGCCTCAGTTTTTTGTCAATTGTTTATTTTTTTTTTCATTTGCAATTTATCATTAATAGAAGATAAGTAATTCTAAGTTTGAATTTTTAGTTGGTTTTAAAGAGAGCATGACCGCAGCAGCATGCGTTGCTAGGAAATATTATTTAATATTATATTCATAATATTATTTTTATTTGCGGCTCATTTCAACTATGACGGCAGACCTTGAATCACTAGAAATAAACTGATTTTGTCCCCCATAGGGTTTACGCTATACCTGATGCTGATGATGGTCCATCCGGCGTAATAATATCCCGAACCCTTGCACAGCCTCTCCTCACCCATCAGGATCCCCAGTCAAAGCACTTCTTGGTAATGCTCGCAAATATAATGGGTGCTTCCAAATGACATCGTGGAAACATAAATTTTAACGAACATTTATTATTGACAACGAATTTTAACTTGTACTGGTTCAGCTGCTGTTACTGGTAACCTTTAGATAACGGGTTATCACTACGATATCTGTTTGTTGACACTGGTCCGTAACTCCCCAGTGTCAAGAAACATTATACTTTGATTACTTATCAATTGATGAATAACTCATAGTATGACGGGAACCGTGCTATAATAAACTGCACAAAAGTATGCAGTAGCGTTAATTTTGATGATGCATTATTGAAAGCAATAAAATAACTACTTATCTGCCGTGACGAAGCTCGGGTATTCTGCTAGTGTTTATTATCGGATGTGAGTTATTTCTCCTTGACTACTGCACGTTTTCTGGGCATTGTGGCATGTAACTCTTGCTTTTCATAGAAAAGTTTTTGCAGAGGCGATTAAACATCAAGAAATATCACAACAAACAAGTATTATTCCTAGCTTCCCAAATAACACTAGGGATAAGAACGGAAATGCTCTAAGATGTCTTAGTTCCTCCGAGTTGGGCTTTTTCTATTCATTTGGCCTTAAGATAAATCTCTGCCGCCCATTTCTCATTGACTTTAAATTATACATCTCCCGTTTGTAGCTTAAGTTGTAGTAGCCAGTCCCGAGCTCATAAGAACCATCGCAAGAAACGCCAAAACCACTACGTGTTCTCCGGTCCAATCACGTCCCCTTTATTTATGATTAAGTTCCCCTTAAGCAAGCCGAAATAGGGGCTCGAGGGAGTCCAGATGTTCCAAAAGTTCAATATCTGGACTACCGCACCCTTCCACCTCCCAACTTCCTGGTCCAATATCTCCGATAGCTACGTGATATTTAGAAGTAATTGCCACTACAATAGGGGGTCGGATGATGTTCTACGGGGCACGTAATTGGAAAAGCTTTCCTATTTGCTCTATCTTCAGCTGCAAAATGTATCACGAGTTGTCCACCTACGGTACTCGAATATATAAATAAATGCATTGTAAATTCTTTGATCTTCATAACCTACATCCACGATATATAATTAATAGAAAAAAAATCTCTTAAATGAGAGGTGAAAGGTCAAGAATTAAAAAAAAAGTTTTATCTATAGTATCCCTGACTCAATTGAGAGGCAATATGCAGTACTGTGCCCGCGGCGCAGACCGCGTGAATAGTGACTTAAGGCAGAATTTTTGGATATATCTTTTGGTATATTTTGGATTATAAACACCGTGGTATGAGTATTTAAAGAAAATCTACTTTACAGTAATGCTTCTCTATACACAATATTAGACGTATAGCTATCGGGGATCAAGCATAACTCTGTCACTAACATGTGACAGAGGCACTAAGAGCTTTCCGAGCGCCGTTTTTACAAAGCAATGTTTATTTGACACAGCTGATTGACGCCATACCACTCCTTGTATGGAAGGTTTGCCTTGGTACAATAAGTAGCCCCCTGAAGAGGCACGTGAAATGGTTTGAAACATCATCAACTTTTAGTAAACGAATTGACGTGGTTATATATGTTTTTATCTTCCTCCTGACATGTACACGAAAAGAGAATATATATTCTCAATATTGCGATAATACAAGGTTACAGGGAAAACCTCTTTATTTATTGTATCGAACTCATAACAGTTCGCCCACTCATTGATAAATAATACGTCTATAAACCACATGGTGTTGACATTTCCAATGTGTGGAGTGTTCAATTGAGGCAATATGCGATATTATTGAATGCGGGTTTCCTGTACACAATATCCGGATAAACCGAACGCTCTGACAGGAAATTTGTGCAATCGACTTGTCGGCCCGTTTTTCATTGAAGGTAATTCGACAGGGCAAAAGATTTATTGAACAATCAGATAACATTGGAAAACCAAAACGTTGTACGTTGTTTAAACAATGGCTATAGATTTAACACCCTGAACCGATTTCACCACATGTCAAAACTCTTATCCATTATTTCTACGAAGGATATTGGAATAATAGTCCGTCACGCAGGAGCTGCATAACTAAGCACTTTCCTCAGAATTTGGGTAGTGTAGATTGCTTTCCAGAACAATTTGCTTAAAATATCCTACATAAATAAAATAAAAACATGAATAGTTCTCTTTTAAATTTGTAATGAGTAACTGATCAATAAATAATTTGCTTCCAGAGTTATGTTTACGCATGGTACCTATTACACTTCGTAATAAATACAAAAAACCTCATATTATCGTATTTTGATCTAACGCAGGAACAGGATACAGTCACTCTAGTGGTAGAAAGCGCTCCTTGCGGCGGCTTTGTGAACCTACGTCTGACGGGCTTTTCTATTGAAATATATTACAAATTAAACCCCCGCTTTCCGATTGACCGATTCAGCTCATTTCTACAACACTTCTTTCTCATGAGTTACCCACGACGTATACCGCGTTTCGTTACAATACAGCAGAAATTACGACCGGTATGAGTATATTAAGAATTTGGGTCAGGAGTAAACCCCCCCTTCTAATGAACCGATTTAGTTTATTTTTACAACACATATTTACCTGTAGATTACCACTACGAATGCCGAGTTTCGTCGAAATATACCAAAAATCACTGCTGGTAGTGGCGAATTGGTATTGTGGGTCCGGAGTAAACCCCCCCTCCTAATGAACCGATTTAGTTTATTTTTACAACAGTTATTTACCTGTGGATTACCACTACGAATACCGAGTTCCGTTGAAATATACCAAAAATCACGGCTGGTAGTGGCGAATTGGTATTGTGGGTCCGGAGTAACCCCCCCCCCCCTTCTAATGAACCAATTTAGTTCATTTTTATATCTCACTTTTCTCTCTATATTACCACTACGAATACCAAGTTTCGTTGAAATATAACAAATATTACGGCTGACATAGTCAAATTAGTGTTTTGGGTTCGGGGTAAACCCCCCCTTCCGGTGGACCGACTTTGGTGGTTAACGAACTCGTTCAATCGTTTGCTAATTGAATGCTATATACCAAGTTTCGTGACGAAAAAACAAAAACTCTGGCCGCTATCGTGTTAACAGACATATATATATATATATATATATATATATATATATATATATATATATATATATATATATGCATATATATATATATATATATATATATATATATATATATATAAATTTTAACGGGGGTCATTTTCGGTGTCTACTAGGTAGGATCGATAAAGATTTGAAGAAATTTTTCAAAAATTCCGTCATGAGTCCAACCTCAATAGCTACTTTCCTTCGGAGGAAAGTGCTAAAAACGTTGCACGTTGATGAATTAGACGAAATTAATAGTACTATAATTCAATTCGAACATTACTAGTTCAAATTGATAAAATTTACTCATGATTACGACTTTGTATATCGCTCATGGGCAAGAAACGTTTTGCTATTATGCATTTCGTAGGTAGATAAGAAGGTAAGTATGTGTTGGCACAGGGGAAAGACACAAAAAAATACGGCAAAAAAAAACAGTCTTTTATTCAGAAGCCAACAATCTTTATTGTAAAATTAAGGTAATTTTACAAGGATAATAAATAAGACAGACACTTTTAAGGGAGTAACATGTAAAAAAACAAACACAAAGCTTTTTATTCAAGCTACGATTTAAACACCGTCTTCAGTACACATAATTGCAAATTGTTATTATTTATTTGATTCTACAGACACCACTACATAGGCGATTTGCTCTATTTGAACAATTAGGGTGCAAGCAAGGTTTTTAAAAATTGAATAACAAAATACAAAAAGTCCGACTCGCAGGAACTGCATCATCTTAGCGCGGTTCCGTTCATATCCCTAGTGTCATTTGAAAAGCTTAGAAAAGAAATAAACTTTTTTTTTAATATATCTCGTGAAAATTGTTGAAATCCTCTCGTACATCTCGAATAAAAGTGATGTTAAGGCGTCAGGGACACCGACAGTAGTTAAGTTATACACAGAAGCGGAAATTACACAATCCGGCTCTAATTCTAAAGCAAAGCTCTATAAATCACTACAAAATATGCCTAATAAAGCCTTTCTAGTGGATACAGAAGGATCAAGAAGAAGTACAAGAAAGATTGAGTAGAATACCATGCCTAATATAGCCTATATAGAATAATATGCCGAATAAAGCCTATCTAGTAGATACAGAAGGACAAATAACAAGTCTTGACGAATAACAAGTCAAGATATAGAATAATATACCTAATTAAGTCCAAGGAGTAGATACAAATGGACCAAAAAAAAGTCTTGAGGAAGCTTGTTTTTTTTTCTAATTAAATACTTTTTATCAATATTTAGTATATAACCTGCGTTGAAAACTATTGATTGCTAATTGATGAATCTGGTTACAACTAAGTAATCTTTATGAATATTTAGTATATAATCTATGTATGGAACTGTGTTATTTCCAGAACTTGTATTGTAGAATAGAACTTGTATGAAATTTAATCAGCATTCATTTGTTATAGAATAGTCATGTTGCTAGGACGCAGGGTTTCCGAGATATTAGTGAACACCGGAAAAATGGGACCTTCTAACCCCCCCCCCCCCCCCTCCTCCCCGGCTCAAAGGTTAAGGGTAAGGACTTTTGATATGTTCACCTCCTATCCAGCCCATACAAAGTTACGAAGTCAAAACTTGTGTTCCAAACATTTCTACCTATAGCTGTTTTCAAGCATTCGTTGCCTGGACTGCGTAGCTAGGCTTTGTATTTGTGTCGGCAGATACCTGGGGTATATTTACAACTCTTGAGGATGAACTCCAAGCAGGTGAATTTCCTGCTAGGAGGGTTCAGTCCGGGCACTGAACCGTCTCTATTCGCTCATAGTATCTAACCGTTGTGAAGTTTATTTTTTGGATTTAGGACTTAATATACATATGTAGACTAAATCATAGCAAGAAGTCTACCTCCGTCGTCGGTTCTTCACTATGTAGACTCGCTAATGTTACCCAATCTTAGATACATCGTAATTAAAATCCACAGCAAAAACACGACATTTCATCAGAATCCCCTGCTTAATAAACACCTATATAGAATAATATGCCAAATAAAGCCTATCTGGCTGAAAAATAGAGGAAAAACGCCGTTCGTAGTGGTAGAAAATCTTACAAGGCATTTCGCTCAGAAATCTCCGAAATATTCTTACTAATTTTACGTATCCTGTTTTATAACGAAATAGATTTATATTCTATAATCAATAAGAAAAACTACTAGCAATAAAAAACTATGGGTAACAGATGAAAATAGGGAATACCAAGAACAATTCTAAAGAACGAAATCAACACCAGTACTGTAATCTAGATATTCATAAGGCATCTTCGAATTCTAACAAACAAAATATTGCTTCTAATTATACGTATCCTGTTTACTAACAAATACATTTGACTGCTATAAGAAATTACAAAAATAACGAGCAGTGAAAAAAAAAAAACTGCGGGAAACACACAAATAGATCCGTTTAAATAAACGAAACTAACTAAGTTTTAAGCACTTATTTCTCCTAATGTGACGACCCCATCAAACATTTCTTCAAAACATTTTTCCACGATTTCCTAACCCTTTTCGAGGGGGTTATAGGTAAAAAACGATATAGAGGTTATATCAACAGAGTTTTTAAATATATGCAAAGACCTGTTGATCAATAAAATTAAAATAAAAATAGAGTCATTTTCCCTATCCTGTTTTACAAACAAATACATTTTCCTAACATAAGAAATTACAAAAATAAAAAACCAAGGGAAAGAGACAAAAATTACAAAAAGAACGACAAAAACCCGTTCATAAGAACAAAACAGACGTATTTGAAGTTTTAAGCACTTATTTCTCCGATTGACATAACCTAATCAAAAATAGTTTTAGAATAATTTTTGTAGAGAATTTAGTAAGCTTTCAAATAGTTTCTATCCACTTACCACGATTTCCCAACGGTGTTCGAGATATTAATGAAAGTATACGAAGTTCCCAAAACTTTTCATGTGTGTTCATAAAATATTTTATTCTAACCCTTCCTTAACTCCAAACGTAACGAAACTTTCAACATATTAGTTTTAATGAAATTAGAACATGCAGATAATGTTTCAACTGAATCCCGTGATTCTAAGTACCCAAACCAAAAACGGTATTCAAAAACTATTTTTCCAATTTTCTCAAAAACGGTTAAAGCTATCGTCTTGAAAATGGTTTCATTCGTTTTCCTAGCCCAAGAAGCCTATAAAAAGAGTACTTACAAGCTTATGAACTCAAAAACGTAAGCGTTACGATTTTTTCTGCGCGAATTTCGCCCCAAACGCCATCTTCCAGTGGGCGGATTTTGCTGGTTAACGAACTTGACCTTTCAAATTGGACGACTGATTTTTGTACCAAATTTCATCAAAATCGGACCATCAGGGAAGCCAGAAATGAGCGAACAGACAAATATATATATATATATATACAAATTTGAACCACCGTTATTTTCGGTCTCTAGGGGTTCTGAAACGCGAAATTTTCTTGTCGACACTTCCGGATTGTTTCATTGTATCAACCTCATAAGCGGGGTTCCTCCCTATGGGGGAGGGAGGAACCGCGCTAAAATTGTAACTAAGAAATCAAAACAATCCTCTATAAAATTTAAAAAATGAAAATAAATAAAAAGAACAAATATAAAGTCTAAAATTAAAAAAAAAAAAAATCATTTAAAAAAAGTCCGTCACGCAGAAGCTGCATAACTAAGTACTTTACTCAGATTTTCGGTAGTGTAGACTGCTTTCCAGAACAATTTACTTAAAATATCCTATATAAATAAAATAAAAACATGAATAGTTCTCTTTTAATTTTGTAATGAGTAACTGTTCAATCAAATTTTGTAATTAATTTGCTTCCAGAGTTATGTTTACACATGGTACCTACTACACTACTTAATAAATACAAAAAAACTTAATATTTTCGTCTTTTTATCTGACGCAGGAACAGGATACAGTCCCTCTAGTGGTATTAATATCCTATATAAATAAAATAAAAACATGAATAGTTCTCTTTTAATTTTGTAATGAGTTTTTGTCAATTATTAATTTTGTGCTTCCAGAGTTATGTTTATACAGGGTACTACACTGTTTATACAGTCCCCCTAGTGGTGGAAAGCGCTCCTTGCGGCGGCCTTGCGAACCTACGTCTGGCGGGCTAATTCTATTGAAATATATTACAAAGTAAACCCCTCCTTCCGATTGACCAATTTAGCTCATTTTTACAACACTTCTTTCTCGTGAGTTACCCACAACGTATACCGTGTTTCGTTACAATACAGCAGAAATTACGACCGGTATGAGTATATCAGTAATTTGGGTCCGGAGTTAACCCGCCCCCCCTAATGAACCGATTTAGTTTATTTTTACAACACATTTTTACCTGTAGATTACCACTACGAATACCGAGTTTCGTCGAAATATAACAAAAATCACGGCTGGTAGTGGCGAATTGGTATTGTGGGTCTAAAGTCTCACTTTTCTCTCTAGATTACCACTACGAATACCAAGATTCGTTGAAATATAACAAATATTACGGCTGGCAAGATCAAATTAGTGTTTTGGGTCAGGGGTAAACCCCCCCTTCCGGTGGACCGATTTTGGTGGTTAACGAACTCGTTCATTCGTTTGCTAATTGAACGCTATATACCAAGTTTCGTGACGAAAAAACAAAAACTCTGGCCACTATCGTGTTAACAGACACACAATATATATATATATATATATATATATATATATATATATATATATATATATATATATATATAAATTTTAACGGGGGTCATTTTCGGTGTCTACTAGGTAGGATCGATAAAGATTTGAAGAAATTTTTCAAAAATTCCGTCATGAGTGCAACCTCAATAGCTACTTTCCTTCGGAGGAAAGTGCTAAAAGGGACAATTGAATTTTTTTTGTACACATAAGATTTAAAAGTCCGACTCGCAGGAACTGCCTCATCTTAGCGCGGTTCCGTTCTTATCCCTAGTCTAATTTCGAAAGATTAAAATAGAAGCAGTTATTATTTTGTTGAGAGGAGATCGTTGACCGTTGATGATGCAAGGTAGGGATTGTCCGGGTTAGGTCACTGCTACTTAATAATACATACCCCATATGTGTAGGTATGTGGGCATATATATGTACATATGTGTGCGTGTATATGTGTATGTGTATATGCATATATATAAATATATATATATTATATATGTATATATATATATATATATATATATTTACATAGATATGTGCATATATTAGTGTTAAATATGTCCTACTTGTATTTACAGCCCTGATGAAGGCTTGAAGTTCAAGCCGAAACGTCGGCACAATAAAACCATTTTTACGATAAAATGTAGTTTTATTAAGTAGCAGTGACCGAACCCTGACAGTTATATTTTGGTTCCACCAGTCTTGAAAGGTAGGATTTACAATCTGACCTGGAAGGGTCGGCAACACAAGAAACCGTCCCGCTAGTTGCAAGGTCTTGGAATCTTGGAAATCTATATTTCTAACAATAAATTGTTTTTGTTATTTTACTTAACCTGTTTTATTTTCGAATACATTATCCAACTATAAGCAATTAAAAAATAACAAGGAATAAAATACAGGCGAAAAGAACACTTTGAATAAGCGAAATCAATTACTTTAAAGCTTTAAGCTCTTATTTCTCCGATTGACATCGCCTAATCAAAACTTTCATTAGAACATTTTATGTAGAGCATTTAATAAGCTTTCTAATGGTATTCTTCCGTTTACCAAAATTCTCAACAGTTTTCGAGATATTAAAGAAAGTTCCCAAAATTTATATTATTTCTAGCAACAGAAAATTGGCCTCATTTTTCATATCCTGTTTTACACACAAAATTTTCGCAACATAAGAAATTACAAAACTAAAAAGCAATAAAAAACGAAGGGAAAGAGACAAAAATTACAACAAGAACGACAAAAACCCGTTCATAAGAACAAAACAGACGTATTTGAAGTTTTAAGCACTTATTTCTCCGATTGACATAACCTAATCAAAAATAGTTTTAGAATCTTTTTTGTAGAGAATTTAGTAAGCTTTCAAATAGTTTCTATCCACTTACCACGATTTCCCAACCGTGTTCGAGATATTAATGAAAGTATACGAACTTCCCAAAACTTTTCATGTCTGTTCATAAAATATTTTATTCTAACCCTTCCTTAACTCCAAACGTAACAAAACTTTCAACATATTAGTTTTAATGAAAGTAGAACATGCAGATAAAGTTTCAACTGAATCCCATGATTCTAAGTACCCAAACCAAAAACGGTATTCAAAATATATTTTTCCAATTTTCTCAAAAACGGTTAAAGCTATCGCCTTGAAAATGGTTTCATTCGTTTTCCTAGCCCAGGAATCATATAAAACGAGTACTTAGAAGCTTATGAACTCAAAAACGTAAGCGTTACGATTTTTTTTGCGCGAATTTCGCCCCAAACGCCATCTTCCGGTAGGCGGATTTCGCTGGTTAACGAACTTGACCTTTCAAATTGGACGACGGATTTTTGTACCAAATTTCATCAAATCGGACCATTCGTCTTCGAGCTAGAGAGCGAACAGACAAATATATATATATATATATATATATATATATATATATATATATATATATAAATATATACATATATATATATATACAAATTTGAACCACCATCATTTTCGGTCTCTAGGGGTTCTGAAACGCAAAATTTTCTAGTCGGCACTTCCGGATTGTTTCATTGTATCAACCTTATAAGCGGGGTTCCTCCCTATGGGGGAGGGAGGAACCGCGCTAAAAATAACATAAAAAGATCATGCTGTGTATGTGCTTCTGTAAAAGCACTGCGGTAGGATCCAAGACTACTAAGAATGAAAATCTTTTGACTTGGGTAAATACATTAATTCTGAACTTAATTATGGCATTGGTTAATAAGATAAAACTTTGTAATTATTAATGGGAGAAATAGGACGATGGGCAAACTTTTTGAGAGTCCATTTGTCAGTTCTACTACTGAAAGATGGATTCTCCAAGTTCGTGTTAATTCGTTCTATCATTTACTCTCGGCTCCCCCCCCCTCCCCTGATTCGGCTAATGAAATGCCTTTGCATTCATTAGACTTGATTAATATAACTTTCCTCGAGAAGTAATTAAAACATTGCCGAGTTAGGACCTAGGTAGGCTCTTAATGATGGCATTTAATAGGCAAACGAGGAACGCGGAGAAAATTCTTTTTTAGCCTTTGTTAGTTAAAAAGGAGGTTGGGCTTTGCGGGGGATTAGTAAAAAAGAAAAGAAATTAGCTCACTATGAATGGAGAAAGAGATTGATTTAGTCATTAATGACTGCAAAAATTTGCAAAAAAAAAATGAGTTTGATGTTCCCTATAGATCTTCAACTATTCACACAAAAAGAAATAAAGTGTTTCTTGTGGGGAGGATAATAAACAAAAGAAACCCTCACTCAAAAAAAAAAAAGTCATGTTAACGCGTTTATGTTCTTATAAGTCAATCCATTTCAAATGGTCCAGAAAAAAATAATCTGGTTCCTCGACCATTTTAGAAAAAAGTCCGACTCGCAGGAACTGCGTCATCTTAGCGCGGTTCCGTTCATATCCCTAGTCTAATTTGGAAAGATTAAAATAGAAGCAGTTATTATTTAGGTTCCACCATTCTTTTTTTTTAAATTAATTATTATAATGGCGTGTCAACCCTTAAGGTCACTAACGCCATTCCTGTGTGTAGTAAAGTCTTGAAAGGTCATGATTTACAATCTTACCTGGAAGGGTCTAGAACACACTAGAAACACTAGAAACGGACCCGCTAGTGACAAGGTCTTGGAATCCTGGAAATCTATATTTCTAACAATAAATTGTTTTTGTTATTTTACTTAACCAGTTTTATTGTCAAATACATTAGCCAACTATAAGCAATAAAAAAATAACAAGGAATAAAACAGACAAAAAGAACCTTTCGAATAAACGAAATCAATTAATTTAAAGTTTTAAGCACTTATTTCTCCGATTGACATCGTCTAATTAAAACTTTCTTCAGAACCTTTTTTGTAGAGAATTTAGTAAGCTTCCGAATGGTAATCTTCCGCTTCACAAGATTGTCAACGGTTTTCGAGATACTGACGAAAGCATACAAAGTTACCATAACTTTTTTTGTCTGTTAATAAAATATTTGATTCTAACCCTTCCTTTACTCTAAACGTAACAAAAATTTCAACATATTAGTGTTGATGAAATTCAAACATGCAGAAAAGTTTTCAACTGTATCCCATAATTCTAAGAAGCAAAATCAAAGACAAACAACCCTCCCTAGGAAGGACGCTAGGCAGTTGAAAAGCTATATCTTGGAAATCCATATCTCTAACATTAAATTGTTTTTCTTATTTTTCTTAACCTGTTTTATTTTCAAATACATTATCCAACTATAAGCAATTAAAAAATAACAAGGAATAAAAAACAGACAAAAAGAACAGTTCGAATAAGCGAAATCAATTACTTTAAAGTTTTAAGCTCTTATTTCTCCGATTGACATCGCCTAATCAAAACGTTCATTAGAACCTTTTTTTTAGAGCATTTAATAAGCTTTCTAATGGTATTATTCCGTTTAACAAGATTCTCAACCTTTTTCGAGATATTAAGGAAAGTAAACAAAGTTACTAAAACTTTTTATGTCTGTTAATAAAATATTTTATTCTAACCCTTCCCTAACTCCAAACGTAACAAAAATTTCAACGTATTAGTTTTAATGAAAGTAGAACATGCAGACAATATTTCAACTGAATCCCATGATTCTAAGTACCCAAACCAAAAACGGTATTCGAAAACTATTTTTCCAATTTTCTCGAAAACGGTTAAAGCTATCGCCTTGAAAATGGTTTCATTCGTTTTCCTAGCCCAAGAAGCCTATAAAACGAGTACTTACAAGCTTATGAAGTCAAAAACGTAAGCGTTACGATTTTTTTGCGCGAATTCCCCCCCAAACGCCATCTTCCAGTGGGCGGATTCTGCTGGTTAACGAACTTGACGTTTCAAATTGGACGACGGATTTTTGTACCAAATTTCATCACAATCAGACCATTAGGGGAGCCAGAAATGAGCGAACAGACAAATATATATATATATATATATATATATATATATATATATATATATATATATATATATATATATATATAAACTATGGGGGAGGGAGGAACCGCGCTAAAATTTGAACCACCGTTATTTTCGGTTTCTAGGGGTTCTGAAACGCGAAATTTTCTAGCCGGCACTTCCGGATTGTTTCATTGTATCAACCTTATGAGCGGGGTTCCTCCCTATGGGGAAGGGAGGAACCGCGCTAAAAGTGATATTTTTACCATCAATTACTTACGGAATCAGTGGTTCAAACATTTTTAAAATTTTTTTAGTGTCAACCGCTTGAAAATGTAAGCCGTCTTTGTTTGATGTTGTTGATTTTTGAGTTTATAACCTCTTACGGATAACTCATTTTCTCAGGACTGATAAATCATAGATTAATGGTTCAGCCAACATTGTTTTCCTTACAGTCTGCTCAATCTTTTATGTCATCTTCACTATTGGAATATTTTGAAGTCCAATACCTGAAAACTGCCATTGAAAAAAACTGTTTATATTTCTCAAAATGCCGTTTTTGAGAGTAATATTTTGGAATAAGGGGATGTATATCAAAGTTGATTTTTGGCACGATGATAAACCTAGCTAAGTAGCTTATATTAAAAGCATTCTTAACCCCTATATTTTTTACCTTTTTTTTTATAAATTTTTAAACTTCAAATTTTGGCAATTTTTGATAACTTTAGGCTTTAATATCTCTAGTGGGGGGCTTGATAAAAATCTAATATTTTTATACGTTATACTTCTTTGTAACATAAAACTACTGTAAAAATGTCAACTTGTATATGTGAGTACTTTTGTAGCTATAATATTTTGTAAATGGTCCTTTTCCGTATTCTGATATAAATGCGTTGGGCGAATGTATCGCAAGAAGCTTCGTTGTTACATATTGTCTGTTCTACAATATATATATTTGCTAGGAGATCTGGACTCAAATCCCTACTTTGAGTGTTAATGCTTAAAAAAAAACAACAAATTTTATAATTTTTATTGTTTTGATAAATTTTCTCTTAATTTACACTTACCTGAGTTCTTTTTTTACCAAAATTGTTGTTACTATTTTTAGCACTTTCCTCCGAAAGAAAGTAGCTATTGAGGTTGCACTCATGACGGAATTTTTGAAACATTTCTTCAACTCTTTATCGATCCTCCCTAGTAGACACCGAAAATGACCCCTGATATATATTTCAACGTGTTTGATATATTTCAATGGAACTTAGTATTCGTAGTGGTAATCTACAGAGAAAATGTGTTGTAAAAATATACATCGGTTCGTTAGGAGGGGGGGGGGTTTCTCCGGACCCACATTACTAATTCGCCACTACCAGCCATAATTTTTGTTATATTTCGACGAAACTCGGTATTCGTAGTGGTAAGCTACAGAGAAAACTGGGTCGTAAAAATAAACTAAATTGTTTCATTAGGAGGAGGGGGGGGGGGTTTACTCGGACCCAAATTACTAATATACTCATACCGGTCGTAATTTCTGCTGTATTGTAACGAAAGGCGGTATACCTCGTGGGTAACTCATGAGGGAAAAGTGTTGTAAAAATGAACTAAATCTGTCTATCGGAAAGGGGGGTTTACTTTGTACTATATTTCAATAGAACTATCCCGTCGGACGTAGGTTCACAAACCTGCCACTAGGAGCGCTTTCTACCACTAGGGGTACTGTATCCTGTTCTTGCGTCAGTTCAAAAGACGAAAATATGACGTCTTTTGGTATTTATTAGGTAGTGTAGTAGGTAGCATTTGTAAACATAACTCTGGAATCAAATTAATTACAAAATTAATAATTTAACAGTTACTCATTACAAAATTAAAAGAAAACTATTCATGTTTTTATTTTATTTATATAGGATATTTTATCCAAATTATTCAGGAAAGCAGTCTGCACTACCCAAATTCTGAGGGAAGTGTTTAGTTATAAAGCTACTGCGTGACGGAATTTTATTGTAATTTTGTACAATTATAGGCCAAAAATTAAATTACATTAATTTCGTAGAGTAATTTGGGGAGACTTTGCTTTTTGCTATTGTATACAGACCTTGTAGTGATAAGGCAGGGACAGAACAAAGCTATCTTGGAACATTCTCTTTGTCTAGCTAGTTATAATAGCATCTAGATTACTTTGAAGTACAACCGCCCGGCAAAGTGGCTTTAGCGAACTACAGCAACTATTATCTGCTTAAACTATTGTTTCATTATTTGAAATGGTTCCATTTACTGAATATTTTAAACATACACTTTATAGTAACTGGCCTTAGTGCGATGAAGAAGATAAGGTTCATTGTTAGGCTTCATTGGGGTAGGAAGATAGATTCCGCTTTGTTTTTGAGATAAAATGTTTATTTAATCTTTAACGTCCCTTTATAATAATTTAGATTTTTCTGATGGGTTATGTACAGGGTGTCACAAAAATAATGGTAATCCGTTGGCCAGATGATTCTCAAATGAGAGATCGGAAAAAATAACGCCCATGTTGACCCCCTCAAAATTTGACCTTGATATGTTATTCAAGTCAAGGGTACCATAGGTCAGAAATGACTCTTTATGGTCAAAATTGCCATTAACAACGTATACGTGTGCAATCCAATTGACAAATGGTGGCTGATTTTGATAGTTTTTTTTTTATATGTTCTACTAATATTCTCTTACGCAAAAATACCTCGCTTGAATTAAAAAAAAAAAAATCTAGTTTAAAAAAATATAAGTATATTGAAAAACGAGCCTGTCAGCTGCAATCATTTTTTTCCTATCTCGCATTGGAGAATCATCTGGCCAACGGATGAACATTATTTTGTGACACCCTGTACATGTTACCAAACTTTTGTAGCATTTTATTTTTTTCTAACAAAGAGCCACAAACCCTAATGGTAATCAAACCCAGAATCCTTCGCAGTGGAGTTTTAACTTTAACGTATTAACGCACAGGCTAGCTTGCTGAGTTATATATATATATATATATATATATATATATATATATATATATATATATATATTTCATATTCGCCCCTACAGAAAACATAATTTGGAATTGTTATTTTCTCATTAACAAATTATTTTTGTCTCTTGTGGAGAGTTGGCTTTTCTTGCGACATGCTTGCAAAAAAAAATCATTGATTTTTAGGAAGGGTAGCAACCTTGTGCTAATGTCCAAGATAAAGATTCATCGTAAACAAAAAAACAAAAAAGTCCGATACGCAGGAACTGCGTCATCTTAGCGCGGTTCCGTTCTTATCTCTAGTGTTTATGAAGGCATAGAATAGAAACAGTTATTACTTTGTTTAGATCAATAGCGAAACAGCTATCCAAATGAAATCTCAAACAAACCAGTCTTGAAAGGTCTTGATTTACAATATTACCTGTATGGGTCAGCTATACCATAAGTCGGGCAGAAAGGCCTCCGCTCAGAGGCATTTGGAAAGCCTTGGGATCTCTCTCTTTGAACGCTACATTTCTAACAATAAATTGATCTTCTTATTTTACTTAATCTGTTTTATTGTCAAATACATTATCTGACTATAAGCAATTTAAAAATAACAAGGAATAAAACAGACAAAAAGACCAGTTCGAATAAGCGAAATCAATTACTTTAAAGTTTTAAGCACTTAGTTCTCCGATTGACATCGCCTAATCAAAACTTTCATCAGAACCATTTTTGTAGAGCATTTAGTGAGCTTTCTAATGGTCATCTTCCGTTTCCCATGATTCTCAACCTTTTTCGAGATATTAAGGAAAGTATACAAAGTTACCAAAACTTTTTATGTCTGTTAATAAAATATTTTATTCTAACCCTTCCTAAACTCCAAACGTAACAAAAATTTCAACATATTACTTTTAATGAATGTAGAACATGCAGAAAATGTTTCAACTGAATCCCATAATTCTAAGTACCCAAATCAAAGAGAAAAAGAACAGTTCGAATAAGCGAAATCAATTACTTTAAAGTTTTATGCACTTATTTCTCCGATTGACATCGCCTAATCAAAACTTTCTTTAGAACCATTTTTGTAGAGCATTTAGTGACCTTTCTAATGGTCATCTTCCGTTTCCCAAGACTCTCAACCTTTTTCGAGATATTAAGGAAAGTATACAAAGTTACCAAAACTTTTCATGTCTGTTCATAAAATATTTTATTCTAACCCTTCCTTAACTCCAAACGTAACATAACTTTCAACATATTAGTTTTAATGAAATTAGAACATGCAGATAATGTTTCAACTGAATCCCGTGATTCTAAGTACCCAAACCAAAAACGGAATTCAAAAACTATTTTTCCAATTTTCTCGACAACGGTTAAAGCTATCGCCTTGAAAATGGTTTCATTCGTTTTTCTAGCCCAAGAAGCCTATAAAAAGCGTACTTACAAGCTTATGAACTCAAAAACGTAAGCGTTACGATTTTTTCTGCGCGAATTTCGCCCCAAACGCCATCTTCCAGTAGGCGGATTTTCCTGGTTAACGAACTTGAACTTTCAAATTGGACGACAGATTTTCGTACCAAATTTCATCAAAATCGGACCATCAGGGAAGCCAGAAATGAGCGAACAGACATATATATATATATATATATATATATATATATATATATAAATAAATATATACATATATATATATACAAATTTGAACCACCGTTATTTTCGGTCTCTAGGGGTTCTGAAACGCGAAATTTTCTAGTCGGCACTTCCGGATTGTTTCATTGTATCAACCCTATAAGCGGGGTTCCTCCCTATGGGGGAGGGAGGAACCGCGCTAAAATTGTCACATTCGTAGGACGGTGAATAACGTAACCTCGAGTCTTTCTTGTAACAGATTGAATTTTTAGGATGGGCTCGCTGAAAATATTGTAACAGTTACACTAACGCTGCGCTAGAAGGCGTCCATTGAGAAATCGATTTACAAGAGAATTAAATTTATACAAAATTTTAGAATGACATTTTCCTTGTAGTCTTGTAAGCATAAAACTCTGATAGCCGAGAAATTCGCTTATTCACAATAGAAATGTTTAAACTATTTTTATGCCCGTACCACCGAAAATAATAACAAAGAAATCCATTGTTGATGCTCCTAGAAGATCGAAACTAATATAATGAGCGATAAGTTTCGATAAAATATGAAAATTATGGAAAATATGGTCCTCCGGGCCGGATTCAAATGTAAACGCTTTTTATACTTGTCGGACCAGAACTTATTTGAGTTCGTTAAGAGAAAGCCTTAAATCCAAGATGAAGTACTCTCCGGATAAAGGAAGGCGCTTTTTAATCCCAGGGTCCTTCCTTTGCCGCCTCTAGGTAAGGGGGTGGAATATGAAGAAAAATGGGCCCGCCTCCCTCCTTCTTCCCCCAAGTGATTATGAAGTTCTTTTACCCGGAGCTTCAAGGCTGACCCAGTAATAGCTCTCCCCTCAGACTAACAAACATATTTCTAAGGAAATAAAAGAAAAAAAATGAGCAAAAAAAAAAAAAAAAAAAAAAAGGGATAATAAAAGTTTCTTTCTTCTTCAAAAGAAGTGTTTTCTCCGACTGAACTCGTGTTATTGAACAACGTTTCTCTTTGCGTTTTATCTTACCGGCAAATTTTACGAGTTTTTCTCTTTTTGCCTACAAAGAAATAAAACACACGTGGTGTGCCCTGCGTTGAAGCAAGTGGAGCACGCTCTAGGTGAAAAAAGGATAAAACGTTTTTCTTCAGAGAATCCATTATTCTTGATGAGATGAAGGAAACGTTTATCCGTGGAAAACATTTATTACATTCAATCATAGTTCAAGAAAAGGTCTTTTGCAATTTTAGTGGTTTATTAAAATATAGGTCTATCCTTCAATCTGAAAATAGATAAACTAAAAAAAAAAAAAAAAAATAAATAAAAAAAACACCTCAAGATAAACCTAATTCATATCCGAAATGACTATTTACGCCATAACAATTATACAAGCTCACTTAGACAAAGGCACATAATTAATACTGTCATACTAAACAACCCATAATCATAAGAATAAAAAAATACTGCACGAATGGGAGAACTAATATTGGATCTGAATTGCAAACGTTGAAAAATCATGTATTATTATTTATTTCATGAGTTAAATACAAAAACGTCGGGAGACACTTTTTAAAAACTGTATTTATTTTTATATTACAACATGAACTGATACAAATTTAGAATTTAGTGATACGTGCACAATAACTGGAAAGGAACTGACTGTCTGAGCCGAAGGAGCAGTAGTTCTGATACGGAAGACGGCTGGAAGACTACATGACTGACTGATTTGTCTGTTGGAAGCTCTGAAGACTGCTGGAATTGTTAAGGATAGGACCTTATATAGATTAGAAAAGGGGTGGGGATAATGGAGGGGATATGTGTGGAATTCGCTACCATAACTATGTGAGCTCCGTAACAGTGGCGATGAGCTCATTGGGACGACAGAAGAAAGGTCCGTTAAATATTAGTCAGTCTGTCCAATAAAACAAAATAAAATATAAAGAAAAATCAAAGAGAAAAAACAAGATGGTGATATTAAATAAAACCAAAATAAAATATTACATATAGTTATACCTTTGAATATAAGTGTGCTGCTTTTAAGTGTGTAAGGAGTATATGGATGTACGGGCTACCTTCAGTAAGTAAGTCGTGTAAGTTGTAAGGAATTGTCAAGTCGCTGCGTTGTCTACAGTCTGTCAGTATATGTTTAACAGTTAGAGTTCTGTTACACTGTCTTCACGTTGGTCTTTCTTTTCTGTCCAGTAAGTATGAGTGGATAAGTCGAGTGTGGCCTATCCGAAGCCTGAATAAAATTACGTCGTCCTTGTTACGTCGTCCTCGTGTTCTTAATTTATTAACTAGCAAATGCTTCAAGCATTTATACTGCCGAGCTCTTCGCGATTTACCTAGCCCTTTCAAATGTGTCTATCACTACACAGAAACACATCACCCTATTCACAGATTCTTTAAATTCTTTGTTCTCCCTCACAGACATTTATAACACACATCCAATAGTCACAGATATTCTTGAACAGATGAACACATTACAACATAATAACATTGGGATCACTATGCTGTGGCTACCAGGACATTATAATTTACTTAGAACGACTGAAGTAGACATCCTAGCAAAGCTAGCTACAAGGCGTCGCACTGAAGACTTTTTACTGGTTACAGAACCCGACATGAAACAGGTTGTAAGGACTCACGTACTCAATAAATGGCAGGCTGGATCGTTATCTTTAAATGAAAACAAGCTTCGGGAGATAAAGCCATTCATAAAACAATGGAACTCCAGCTATAGAAGCTGCCGGAGAGAAGAAGTAGTCCTTACAAGACTTAGAATAGGACATACTCTACTAACTCAATCTTACTTAATGTCAAAACAATACATACCACTATGTACAGAATGCAATAAGACATTAACAGTAAAACACTTACTAACAGACTGCAGGAAACGTGAAAACATCAACATGCCACATGATATGTACGAACTTTTGACAGATGGTAGCCCGCACATATCTATTATTTTAGACTTTTTGAAAAACATAAAAATTTACGAAGGAATATAGCAAAAACGAAAAATTTGAAATATGTTAAAATTAATTTTATAATTCAATTTTATTTGTACAAAATAAAGGGAAAATATTTAGTTCATTAAAAATAATTTATTACTTATCTGTTCTTTATTTTATAGTTGACCTTTATGTTTGGTATTTTTATTATTCTATTTTTTATCTTTTTGCTTTTTTTTGTCTTGTATAGTTGATAGATTCAGTTATTTAATTTTTTATTTAAATGTTTTATTTTTGGTGTGCTAGACCTTTTATTTTGTTTCCACTCTAGGTGTTTATAGAGCTAATCGCCTAGTTGCACTCTAGGTATTTATAGAGCTAATCGCCTAGTTGCTAGCTCTTAAATCATAGAAATAAAGGAATTTCTTTTAATTTGCATGTACTCTTTGACCAATCTCTCTCTCATTCATACAGTGTGTTAGTTCGTATTGTTTTGCTTAAATCGGATGAGGTAATTGTATTTATGTCTGGTATAGGTCGGTTCGTTGCTAGTTTTGCCTGTCGGTCTACAGCTCTACTCATGTCGATGTCTTCGTGGAAAAATTATTTAATTTAGCAGTATATTCATAGGTTTATACATATTTTTAATAAATTAAATAATTATATTTAACGGACGAATAAATAAACTTGAAATTTTAGCAAAAAAAAAAAAAAATAAAAATCAGTCCCGTAACAGGCCACGAAGGCCCAGAGGGGCAGATATTGTAGAGGTATCTGATTCATGACCACACGGCACATTACGGAGATAGTATGGTCAGTACTATGCTCCGGCCGCCTGATTTTCCCCTTGCTGCTTCGACTGCTAGAGTCATTAGCAACAAGGTACCGATTAATAAATTAATTAAAGGCTGGGTTGGCCTAGGGACGGTCAGGGAGACCGAATTCAACCCATGAGCGAAGACACTTGAAGAAAAAATCTTAAGTGCTTGCTCGGGATTTGAACACAGGCCTCCAGCACATGAGTCCAGTGCTCTACCACTGAGCTAACCTCGCCCCCAAAGCAAAATAAAGCTTAGGTGAAAAAGAACAAAAAAAAAAAAATAAAAATAAATAAATAAAAATAAAAAAAGACATTCTCCAATTATTTTTGTGATATTTGTAAATTGACTTTAATTTTTCACATTTTGTTTGCTACAATATTCTGCTTTCACTTCTTTTCGAAACTAAATATTTTAGTAAAAAGTTTGTGGACAAATATCTCGGTATGCTGGATATTTATTGTTCAACAATATACGAAGGTATTTTTATTTTTATTTTAGTTTAAAAATTAGTATGTTCAATATACAATTAGCATACATTGTAAATAGTTAGTCGTTATTGCCTGTGTTTGTAGTTAAACCTATTAATGATTTATAAGATTATTAAGAAAGAAGGATGATAATCACATTCTATGATTATTTTAAAGTTAATTATTATAATTGTAATTAATTTTATACTGTGGTCATTGTTTTCGTCCAATGTTATCTATATAGGTTTAAACATGTAAATTCAAATAAATAAATATTTTTAGTACACTCAGCAGTCATCAAGATGTAGTAATGGGACTATTGCAGGTATTATAGTAATATTATTGTTGTAATACATATATAAATCACTTAGACTTGATAATGACGTGCGACATCAGTCTGGTAAATATTGAACGTGTATACATTCTTTCATTTATATTCACTCTGAAAAATTGGTGTATGTTCACTCTGAGGAATTGGAGTATGTTCACTCTGAGGAATTGGAGTATGTTCACTCTGAGGAATTGGAGTATGTTCACTCTGAGGAATTGGAGTATGTTTTTACTGAACGATATAACCAATAGAACGCAGAGTATTGATTTATCTAAAAATAACAATCACTTTATGATATTGAGAACAATAATGGATTAGCCCAAGGATGCGATACCTCTAAGTACTTTTTTTCTTCTTTTATTTTTTGAATGAGGAATTACCCCTATAAAGAGAGATTCCCTTACGGAGGATCAGTCCGATCCTTAAGGAAATCCCCAACGTGTATGACGGTGTCCTTGAGGCCGCGCTGGGTAGGAGAGATCCAGAAATCCAGAACATCTATATATCTACTATCTGTTTCTCTCTACCGCTTTCCCTCTGTCTCTCTCTTTTCATCGTTGCCTGTGGAAGTCAACCATTCGAAAGCTAACTAAATTCTCTAAGAAAAAGGTTCTGCTGTAATTTTCGATATCAATCGGGGAAATGCTTAAAACTTCGAAATTGTTAGAGTTGTTGGTACTAACGTACTAGTTGCACCGATCACGAGAAGTGGGTCTCGTTCAGGGATCCGGATAATGAAATGTGAACTCAAATGAAGCGTTTCTATTGGTTCATTCCTATAGGAAATTTCATTGGCTGTTCTTCAGTTCTAGTCATCGTTTTGTGTTTACTTACTGTTAGATTTGTGTTTTTTACAAGTTATATATATTGTTTTTTGTTTCACTTCTTAATGTTGTAGTGTTCTTTCGGCTAGGAAAATGAGTCCGAAAACCTGTGATCTATTTTACCACCGAGTTGGATTAACTAGAGTTTTGATATAACCTTGAGCGAGCGTAGCTAGCGGAAACGCATAGCAATTATGAAATAATAAAATAAATGCTAATGTTATATAATCTAGGAAATTAGTAGCACTTATGTTAATGGCATAATTGCTATGCGTTCCCACTCGCTCAAGGTTATATCGAAGCTCTAGTCAATCCAACTCGTTGATAATATTAATACATGGTCTTGGTGCCATAAATGGTCTTAATAAATGGTCGCCATATTGCCTGATCCGGATCAATGACTGGGAACCTGAACTTGAGCCACTTTTCGAGATCGGAGCAACTAGTACGTAAGTACCGAGTTGTTTTTTTTTTATTGCATTTAACAATAAAATGAGTATTTCAGTGAAGCAAGGTAAGAAAATGAGAAACGTTGTTATAGTGTTTCCAAGAGTGAACGTTGAGATAGAGGATGGAGTAATTTCCTGCTTAGGGTACTGGCAGTTTCCTGTTTTGGCTCCTTAAATCTTTCTTCTCTTTGAGATTTTTTTTTTAATTTTTCTCGAATGACAGAAAACTCTTTTACATCTTTTGCTTCTATTCCTTTACTTATGGAACTAGAGATATGAACGGAACCGCGCTAAGACGAGGCAGTCTCGGCGTGTTGGACCTTTTTGTATCTGTACAATGTAGGATATCATCCATGTAGAAGAGATATAATTTTTCCACGACCCTATGTTGAAAGATATAGAAGACATGTAGCGGTGAAAGGGGAAATGAATGAAGCAGGGCGAGTGAATAAGTGTTTGCTGATAAAGACTATAAGGTAGATAACAGCCCTTATCAGGGTTACCTTATAAAACGAGATGTGCCTTTATCAGGCGAACCTCTCTTACTACAAACAGTATATATCTACTATCTCTTTCTCTCTATCTCTTCACTTCTGTCTCTCTCGTTTCCTCTTTGTGTGTATGGAATTCAACCATTCGAAAGCTAACTAAATTCTCAACTAAATTCTCTAAGAAAAAGGTCCTGTTGTAATTTTCGATGGGGCGATACCAATCGGGGAAATTCTTAAGACTTAGAAATTGTTAGGGTCGTTTTTTTTTTTTTTTTTTTTTTTTTTTTTTTTTTTTTTTTTTTTTATTACATTTAACAGTAAAATGGGAATCTTAGTAAATTAAGGTAAGAAAATGAGAAACAGTATTAGAGTGTTTGCAAGAGTGAACTGTGAGACAAAGGATTGAGTGATTTCCTGCTTAAGGTACTTCCAGTTTCCTGTTGTGGCTTCTTTAATCTTTCTTCTCTTTCAGATTTTTTTATTAATTTTTCACGAATGACAGAAAACTCTTTTACATATTTTGCTTATATTCCTTTACTGATAGCACTAGAGATATGAACGGAACTGCGCTAAGGTGAGGCAGTTTTGGCGTGTTTTTGTACCTGTAAAATGTAGGATATCATCCATGTAGAAGAGATATAATTTTTCCACGACTGTATTTTAAAAGATATAGAAGACATGTAGCGGTGAAAGGGGAAATGAATGAAGCAGAGCGAGTGAATAAGTGTTTGCTGATAAAGACTATAAGGTAGATAACAGCCCTTATCAGGGTTACCTTATAAAACGAGATGTGCCTTTATCAGGCGAACCTCTCTTACTACAAACAGTATATATCTACTATCTCTTTCTCTCTATCTCTTTCCCTATGTCTCTCTCTCTTTTCCTCTTTGTCTCTCTAAGGCTCCCAACTAACTTCCCCATCTCTTGAGCGTTCAATGTCTTGTTCGAACAAACAACTATATAAGCTCTCTCTCATCACAAGCTTTACTCAATTCTACCTCAATTTTTTCCCCTTCGTACTGACATTTTCATTTAACCAGGGCAAGTTATATTGATTGCAATATGTTTCTTCTCTCAGCTTTATAAAACCCACTAAATTTGTATTAGACAAATTGAGAGGATAACTAAAACAATTTCTCATTGATTACAGATTAAAAAATAAAAATGTATTTTTACTCCTTAACATGAATTTTGCGTCACCTTAGCGCGTTTCCATGACCTTCTTATTCATAGTGTTACAGTAGGCACTCTCTAATCCGGCGTCGTTGGGAACGGGGTACAGTCGGATTAGAGAAAAGGCCGGATTAGAGAATTCAGTTAGAAGCGGTCACTTATGTATTTCGTAGAGTTTAGAACCAATTGCCAACAAGGTGTTAAAAACAAGAACTGTGTTTGATATTATGTTTTCTATAATTTATTCCCTGCTCACATTTTTAGAGTCCAACTTCCTAATATTACGTGAAATAATAAAAACCCGGATGTGCTAGATGATAACGCTATCTCTTTAAAACAATCTTTTTAATAATACGGTATTCCCAATCCGTCACGCAAAAGGGAAATGGTGATGACATCTCATTCATTTTGTAGTCACCTGAGTCGCTTGTAGAGAAAGATGTATGCTAGTTTTCGGAAAACTTCTATTTTCCTTGTGATTGTTCTTTATGGTTACGCCTGCATTGTATCTGCAGCCAAAAAGAGGAGGGTATGGACTTTATTTGATGAATACTTAGTTTAACTAAACTGTATAATTGCATACGTTTCTAGTTTTAGTTTTAGAGCAATTCGTGTACGCATTATGTTGATGTGTATGGATAACACTTGTCCAAAAATTGTTTTTGATCAACTGCATGTAATCATTTAGCAGCATTTTATGTTTTTTGTATGCTGAATCGAAAAAAAAAGACGTCCATTTCTCCCCATCACGCACAGTTGTTAATTATCAAGCACTTGTCAAATTAGGGTACGCGCATAAAATAGCTAGGAAATCCTAAAACTCTATATTGTTCATACACCAAATAATTATCCTAAAAAAAAAATATTACTAAACTGAAAATATTTTTTAAGAACAATAAATTAGTATGATCAGAAGCCATAGAAAATAGGAAATTTAGGAAAATTCAACATTGGTTTTGGTATGTTCTCCAGTTGAGCACTAACTGTCACATAACCTTTCACTAGTTGGTAGCCAAAATCAAGGAGAAAATCTTATCGACCCCCTCAGATGAGCGTATAAGTTATGCGTTAACTACACCGTGGGGTAAAAAATACCCCATACACAGCTCGCGAGCTTCTCATGCTGACTTTTTTTTATATTAGGTTATACCAGATAATGCACTTCCGAGTATTTAGGAATAAGGAGGGAGTCTCTTTGATTTAAAAAAATTAAGAAACACGCCATAGAACAAAGTGTGGGGTATCTTTTACTCCACGGTGCCGTTCCAGGGTTAATAATAATAGTAAACAAAAAAAAAATTCAACATTATAAAAGACAATATTTTATTATTAGGCGAGATCTATCAATGTTAAGGCGCTATGAGCGAGGGCAGCAAAAATGTTCCTTACATTGGGCCCGAGACTGGGTTTCAGTATTGGAGAAACCTTCACCGTACACCTCTCTTGGAACGGAAAGGGTTACTTTTTCATATTTTTTTTTTTTTTTTTACGGCGCTTCGACATCTAGGCCATTAGCGCCGACATCCAGGGTGCAGCGAGGGATTTTCCCAACGAGCCGTGAGATGAGAAAATTCCTGCCGCCGCACAGTGTAACGTCCAATGGACAAAGCCCTAAATTTTTGTTTTCTTATATTTAATTTTTAATCCTCTAGCTAAGTTTAGAAACTATTCAAGGAATTAAAATCGTATAAAACTAATAAATATTAGCTTTATTTTGATCAACAAACACATTAGCAGTATTATAAACAAGGCAAAGTCTTTAAAACCTGCTTTATACCAACAATCAGTTTGAACCTCTGCCGTTGAAGACAGGACAGTGTTTTTATTAAGTCATCCGAAGGAAATTACGTCAGAACTATTCCTTTTTTATGTGATATAATTGATTTTGGGTAATTACTCCCTCATTATTTATCCTGAATTATTCTTCATTGATCTTTGAAATGTTTTTTAAGTACAAAACTTTGATAGACCATAGCAAAAAAACTTCATCTGAACACATCCCAAGTTTTTTAGAGCTTAAAGTTTACCTCAAGTATAATGTACTGAGGGCAATTTAGTTTGCCGAAATTTGCCGATTCCAAAGATTTTTATTTTTAGATCCATCATCATTTTTTCTTCCAAAAAAAATGTGGATAAATCCAAGAAGACGGTATTAATCCTTGGGCAAATGAGTCAATTTAATCTGCAGGATGCTCCTAAAGAAATATTAAGCAATACTAAAAAAACTGCCAGTTTAGTCCTATATTATATGTAAAAAATGTGGGAACATGTTCACCGCAGAGAAAAAAACTCTTATATAAATACTGGTTAAAACAATATATCAACTTAGAAGAAATTGTTATTAATTTTTATCAAGAAAAAAATATTCACGCCCTGATGGCCCTTCTGGCTACCTTAGAGGAAGACATAAAAAAGAGTTTACAGCGTTGTGTAATTTTCGAGAGATCGAAAATGCGCCGGGTTCTTCTGATATCTGGCCCAAAGCTTTTTTTACGGAGAAAATATATAAAAAGGCAAAGCAAAATCAGTCCGGACATTAATGAATGTATAATAGAGGATGACTTTAATAATCAAATAGATAATGGTTTCGATATGTTTACATTCTCAAGAATCCTAAAACGATTCAGACTCGGCATTAAAAAAATATTTAATAATTTCATAGAAAATGGTAAAATATTATTATTCTATGGCAATATTACTATAAGTATAATTTAGTAGTATACTATTACTACATTATATGTCACAGTTATAATATATTTTATAATATTTTTATTAATAATATTATTATCTGCTATATTATTTCTATTAATATTACAATTAATATTATTATAGCCGTATAGTATGCATTATTATACTATTGTTACATTGTTTTGAGTTGATTTCAATTGATAAAAATGCTTATTTGAAAATAACTAGTGGTTAATGATTTTTGTCCATAATCCCCACTACTTCGTTACACTGTGCGCCGGTGGGAATCGAACCCATCATCTCCCGTTTATGAATCTAAGGCGCTAGCGACTGAACCCCGGAAAGGGTTATTATCAATAAAAAGAGTTGGTAAACCGCTACAAGCCTCAACGAAAGCGTAACATAAACAATAAAATGAGAAATAGATTCTTAACTTATTAATTACTAATTACTGTTTTTTTTTTCAGACTAGAATATCTGCTATTATAGAGGACTTGAAGACTTGCGTGAAGAATGATAACGTACGAGTGAATTACACTTTTTACGGGAAAGATGATTACAGGATAAACCTCTCTATCTTTATTCCGGAACCTCTTGAAGACTTGGCTGTAAGTTTGTATAGCTTCTATTCAGGAAAAAAAGGATTTTTGGGTTTTTTAGTTGTTTTTTTTTTCATGAATAAATGATTATGTGAACATAATATTTTCGATTTAACGTTTTATTTAATACAAATAAAATTATTTGATTGAAAGTAAATACATATATTCGGCTAACAAAAAAAAAAAAAAAAAAAAAAAAAAAAAAAATAAAGAAAAAAAAAAAAAAAAAAAAAAAAAAAAAAAGGGAGAGAAAAATTCCTAGAACAGGACACAATATTAGACCGAGAGCTGGCAACTCACTTTTCATGAAGTGTTTTATGCACCCTGAAATTTTGCTATAATGTACCTCTTAGGTAGATAAGAAGGTAAATATGTGTTTCCTGGACATACCTTGGAACACCAGGTACTGCGCATAGGGGAAAGGTGCAAAACAATATTGCCCAAAAGCAGAGTTTTATTCAGAAGCCAATTTATTATTAATGAAAAAAATGGAAAATTAAGGCAATTTTCAAATTAATAATAAATAAGGCAGGCACTTTTAAGGGGGTTAAAATGATAATAATAAAAAAAAAAATAAGTACCTAGTTTTTATTTTTAATATTGAAGTGCTTTATTCACGATGCGATTTAAACAGCGTCTTCAGTAAACATATTTGAAAATAATTACAAAAGGGCAGAAACTTATGTGTGGTATAATTATCAAGAAACATAAAAATAAATGTTGAATATGGATAGACTGCAATACACTGCGCGTAACCGTAAGAGTGAATGACAGCACCGCGCAGTTGTGGTTATTCTCTGCGCTCTCATTGGTTCTTGCTCATATGATCTTGTACAGCTGTTCCGGTTTAAATGGCAGCGCGAATAAAACTCTCATTTAATATGAGAATAAAATCAATTAAGTCCTTTTTTTTTTTTTTTTTTTTTTTTTTTTCGTGTTATACCCCTTAAAAGTGCCTGCCATATTTATTAATCATTGTAAAATTGTCTTAATTTTACATTAAAGATAGTTGGCTTCTGATTAAAACTCTATTTTTCGGAAATATTGTTTTGCACCTTTCCCCTATGCGCAGTACCTGGTGTTCCAAGGTATGTCCAGGAAACACATACATACCTTCTTATCTACCTAAGAGGTATATTATAGCAAAATTTCAAGGTGCATAAAACACTTCATGAAAAGTGCGTTGCCGACTATATGGAGTTCAGAAACTTGATGAAGAATTGATTACCTGTTTAGGACTTCTTGTTTTACTATATTTTTTCTCGGATTTTCTTTGTTGATTCTTTTATTATTTAGTATTTTTCAATTTCAGTACATAAAAATTAGTATTTTACAATTATTATCAAATTTGTATTTATTTTTTTCAAAAACCATAGAATCTATTATTTAAATTAATAATTTAGTGTTGTCGTACCTTATGAATATAATTTCTTATTAACCATTTACTGATAATTATTTTCTGTGCATTAAAACATTTTGTATTATGGGGGATCTGAGCTCAAGGTCTCTCAACTTCGTTTTGATGTCAATCAGAAGATCGTTCAGATATTGTTGAAAGGGGCCTACCCAAGCTCTTTTTGGCTGTTGGCCGAGGTTTCTTCTCAAAAAGAAAAGAGGAAAATGCGAAAACGAAAATTTTGATATTGATGTATAAATTAACTTTTGTAAAAATTGTTCATATTTTTTTCTTAATTTTAAATTTTATTCTTTCAGGAAGCCCTATGACTGTAAGTACTCAGGCACTCTGTGCCTTCGATCGAGAGCTCGATTCCCTCTCGTGGGCTTTCTTCCGAAAAAAGAAAAGCCATGAGCTCTGTCCGGCATGAAAAAAGATGGTGGACTATAGAAAAAAAAACCATCTCTCTAAAATCTCTGTTATATATATAAGTGGACGTTGAAATTTATATAATTGTTTCAGTATACAAACCAGTTTGAGAGAAGAGAAGCTCAGGCTTCGGAGGATTGGGAGCCTTTTCTCACAGTTCCAATGGACGATTTCTGCAAGTTCGCTGATAAAATGGATGCTCAGATGTTGTCAGTCTTTTTGGAAAATATCGAGCCGAAAATCCGATGCCCAATTCAAGTATGTAACAATGATTTCCGCATTTTCATATTTTGTAAACCACAGCGGCCGTCTAACGATTTATCTAATTTAAATACTTTTCCCCCGTCTCTAGGAAGTCGAGTTCATGAAGCAGTCGGTGTTCCAAATAATGACCCACAGAACTGCGGGGCATTTAAATGTTTACATCTGATAATGTATGTATAACATTTGGGTTGATGAATAAGTTGTGCACCAAGCAATGTAATTTAGTTGGGGAACCAAACTGTGATATCACGAAAACGAGTACTGCTTGGAGGGTCAAGTATATTTTCAATGCATAGAGGACAAGTAAATTAACATGTAGGCAAATTTATAAAAAATAGTGAGAAACTGAATGCATAATTAATTTTTTTAAGAATTACTTCAATCAATATATTGCTCAATCAAACATGATCAGTTTTTTAAGGGTTGTATTTTGGGACTTTAAGGATTGCAACAGTTCAAGAATCACCTCCAATGGCTTTGGGTTAATTTTTTGTATAAGAACTCCCAAATTGTTTGCATCAGAAAATACACTAAATACTTCAATATAAGCAAAAACGCAAACTTTTGAGGAAAAGTCGTATATTCAAAGGTCTGTGACTTAACTCCAAATGGACCAATCGAGTTCGTTGGAGTCTCAAACAATTTTTGTTTTTTACTGAAATGCCATACACAGCAAATAGTCGTTTATTTGTGTTAAAAACTTTAATTAAAATATTATTTTGAAAAATATCCTAAATTTTGACATTTATGGGGTTAGGCTTAAACCTGGGATTTTCCTTTCCCGGATTCGGATTTAGCGACCTCAAAAACACATAGTGAACATGGTCTGCACTGCGGGTCCAAACATTTTTTTTTTGTGTGTGGTTGTGTAATCATTCGTTTACTTGACCTTAAATCTTACTATGTCGCAAATCTCTTGCAACTTACAATAACTGGTATGGATTGTTATATTGAATAACGTAGTGCTTAATACTCCTCCTTGAACTCCGTTTCTAGTAGGAATTTCTCTGATAGAGTAGTGCCAATCCTTACTCGGAATCTTATATTGTTATATTGAATAACGTAGTGCTTAATACTCCTCCTTGAGGAACTCCGTTTCTAGTAGGAATTTCTCTGATAGAGTAGTGCCAATCCTTACTCGGAATCTTATATTGTTATATTGAATATCGTAGTGCTTAATACTCCTCCTTGAGGAACTCCGTTTCTAGTAGGAATTTCTCTGATAGAGTAGTGCCAATCCTTACACGGAATCTTAATACTCCTCCTTGAGGAACTCCGTTTCTAGTAGGAATTTCTCTAATAGAGTAGTGCCAATCCTTACTCGGAATCTTATATTGGATAAATAGTTTACGCATAATGTAACGTTGTATTTTACAATTGTGCAGTTGAGATATAATGAGTCTTTTTCAGATATTTATGCTTTCATGGAGACAAAAGCATTTAGTATATACATTTTAGTCCGCATATATAATCTAATTTGCTATGCCTGGCTCTAAACACACTAAGACACAGGCTTATCACTGATTGCTTCTCCACAATCTTCATACTTACCAAGAAACAACTGTTCTGTAGTAAGTGTTCCCACATTTTGAGGTGCTTTCTTCAGAAGCTTATAATATTACTGTATTAAAGCCGTCAAGGTTGTTTATGTTTTGTTAGCATTTTCTCGACGGCAGTATATTCTTATTTTACCCTTCATAAAGAAACTGTAATTAAGTGGTCCGCCTTCATTGCAAAGCCTACATAAATAAATAAAAAAGACAGGAGAAAATGGAAGAGAGAGAGGTAAAATTAAATTTTTAGGTTCAGTCAATGATTGAGATATGTTTATATATTTTTGTTATTACTCTATGGACAATCTTGATTCAAGGTTTTTTTTTTTTTTTTTTTTTTTTTTTTTTTTTTTTTTTTTTTTTTTTTTTTTTGTGTTTTAAGGCAGTTCAACCACTAGGGCCATGGATGCCTATGTATATGCGTGCAGTTGAAAATTAATTGACGTAAAGATGTAAAAGAGTATTATTTGAATCATATATTTAGATTAATCATATACTTAATATTTAATCAATCATATAATTAGTGAATGAATATATTTTTATATTCGAAAAAAAAAATAAAAATAACTTTTAAAAAGTCAGAATAAAATAAGATAATAAAGGGGAAAAAATACTTAAAAATTTGTTGTAAATGCATACACGTAGAATGACACACACACACAGACACACACAAGCAAGCGCGCGCGCAAACACGCACACACACACACACACACACACACACGTGCGCGCAATTGTATTTTCGAGATCTACTTCCCCTTATAGGTTTAATTGTTATTTATATTTTTGTGATCAGATCTGTAGCCCTGAGGAATCTCAATGTTCTCTGACACAATTCATGGTCGTCTCCAAGTATGTCAAAGAGAGGTTACCATGAATGTCCAGTTGATTTCGAATCTCCTCGTAGGCTCTACAGTCCGTGAAAATATGTTTAATTGTTAGATCTTCACCACATACTGTACATTCAGGCCTTTCTTCCCGTCTGAATAAATATTAATTTCAAGGTTTATTACATATCCTTCTTGGAATTAATTTTTTGTAACATCTTTTCATTTTCAAGTATGCTTTCTACCTATTTGATTAATTGTAACAAGGTGATATGTATATAAATGCACTGAGCATATTGTCGATGCTCATAAACAAATAGAAAAATAACAAGGAAGCTTCCTTATTATGAAATACCTATATAACTTGAGTAATATATTTACACACTATAAATTTCAGGGAATGTACACTATGAGGGAGTACAAAATTGTGGATGCAGTTAAAAAGCTTACGGAATTCGGAGGTGTCGATGCAAAAAGTGACAGATACCATTATCGTTGGACCATCAAGTTCACCCATAAACCTACAAAGACTGACGTTGTATGCATACAATTAAGCGTTTATTTGAAACAAACAAGAGTTTCATGAAAAAGTTGTTTGCATATGTTATATTATCTTCTCGATCACTTCAAAATGTACGAATATATATTATGGAAATTAATTTGAAGAGGATTTATTACAGGTTTATTTGCTAGATTAAGTAAAAATCCTGTTTATGGTTAATTGTGATATAAAGTGTGTTTATTTAAACCATATTTTTTTGTTCTCGTTAACAAGTTATACATAAATAAAATGATAATTCACCTTTCCTTTAAGTTATTTTTAATCATCGTGTGAAATTTGTGATACTTAATTGACCATAAAACATATTCCAGCAGACTGAATAAGACGTAATGACTTGAACATCCCGTACGACATGAGTGAAATCTTCGCTGAAGGTAGCCAGTAAAAAGACAATTCCTAAATTATTTATTTGTTAATTGGGGGCGAGGTTAGCTCCGTCCCAAGGCCCTCCCATCCTTTAATTATTAATTTATGAATGGACAACATCAAAGGGGAAAATCAGCAAGCTAGGGCGTAGAACTGACCAAACTATCTCCCTACTGTGCCATAGGGTCAAGAATTAGTTACCTCTACAGTATCTGCTTCCAGGGGTCTTGTGGCCTGTTAATGGACTGATTTTATTTATTTAATTTCTTTTTATTTCTTAAGAGTTGTACGCATGTCTTTACATAATAAAATAAAGTATAAATCGGTATAAATAAATGAATTATAAAAATATAACATTTATAGTGTCAAAGAATTTGATTTAATAAAACAATCAAACATAAAACTCCAAAATAATAATAATAAAAACAAAAGGAAACCAAAGAAAATTAGTTAAAATAGAAAAATAAAACAAGAAATACAGTCAAATCTTCTTCCTGCTCTTCAAGTTTTTAGTTATTTGTCTCAACAAATCTGAACAAAGTTTACCAGTTCTTCTTTGTGATCTTCGAATAAAATGTTACCGGTCTATCATAAGCCTTAGAGTCATAAAGTACATAAGTATAGTACTACTATAGTAAATTTATCATAATGTTAGTGACCGAGGGAAATAATTTTTAATGGTGTCAGCACGGTAACTTTAAGTTCCCGAGCATGAGAAGCTCCGAATATTTTGTGTCGCCTATGCTTGTTATTTTTTTTAATGTATTAATGTTTTTTTTTGCATTGTAAGAATGTTTTTCTCTTTTTGCCACTCCTTATTTCTTGGTTAAATTTCTTTTTAATTATGCAAATATTACAATCCTGCAGTTTGTATCACGAATATACTACATTTACTATAAGTTTTTATTAATATGTACTTCTTTTTATTTTGTTTTATTTTTAGTTATTTTCTCCAAATTTTACATATTTTTTGTTTATAATACTCCGGAGATAAAGGAGACCATGTCCATTTTTTTTTATTAAATTGAATTAACAACATGTACTAAATGTGTGGCTTTCGACCCATATAATGGTGTAGGGCAATATGTCCTGCTCCCATAATTAACGAAGATAAGACAGTGAAAAATAAAATCATGTCCGTTTTCATTAGAGGTAAAATACACCATGTGGAGGACTTGGTTTTGTTTGACTCTGATCAATACTTTAAATTACCTTTCAATGCCAATAATAACGTGAAACTTATTCATTAAGCTGTTTCTGTGAGTAACAAAGAAAAAAAATGTAATAGTTCAAAGTTATGTAAAATTGGGTCTTCTGAACTATTACAAATATATGGCAAGGTGTCCATTACCTTCGGGGTACAGATTTCGGTATAAACTGGATTCCTTAAGAAAACATATCATTTCCATATATAGTTTATTTATTGATCCTCAACCTCAGCCAAATATATTGATGAACTAGTTACAATTCCTCATTTTTAAACGTTTCGGCCTCAGGGCCATCCTCGTTAACTAGAAGAAAAATAAATTACATGTATTTAAAATTACATTAAAAAATTCCCCCCTTTTTTTATCCATACAATGTAAAATTTTTTTAAAAAACTATCTTTAACTTATATTACCTTCCTTTCTTGATCCACATATAAACACCCTATTTTCACAAGAGCTTGTCATCACATTACATCTAAACTTTAAAACTCTAGGATTTTTCATCGTCTATAAATAACACTTTTTTACACTTTCTTTAAACATTTGAAATTTCCACCAGACCATGTGGCCACAACCTTCCACCATTTTCTATTTACACTATCATCACATTCCATCTCTAATCCCATATATTAAAAATTGTTCATGTCCATTTTACTTATCATATTATACATATCAAAACAACTCATTTTATCTATTATTTCCTATCATTATCTAACGAAATTTAGATATTTGCAGTGATTTTTAATTTTTAGAGTAAAAATGAAAACTTTTGAAGTAAATTTATTTTTATTTTTAATTACTCCTCTTCGATTTATTTCTTCAAAATTTTTGTTATTGAGGGATGTGACTGGGAAAAATATACATAATTAATTAGCAATGGCAAGTATCATATAGAGGAAAACTTGGTAAATAAATTGAGCACATTAACGACAGGAGGAAAGGCAACCACCAAGTTTCCGGGTAGGATGGAATTGCACCTAGAGTAAATCTGAAAGGAACCCAGAGATTTGGGAGCGAGCTGCTTTTGATTAGAGTTGAGATAATGAAAGCGACACTAATGGATTAGTCCAGGGTTCAGGAAAGCAAAGGACTCTTGATGAAATAGGAAGAACACGGAGTACATTTCCTCGAAGCAGGCTTTCAAAGGACGATATACCTGGTTTTTCGCCGAAATTCGCGAGAGGAAAATCCTAATGCCGTCGTTTATAGACTTCCGGGTACTCTATTTTATGGTATTTTGAAGTAGGGAATTTAATGAAACTGTTGGCGTTTGATGCGCAATGAAATCATGCGATACCTATTACTGTTTTCCGTAAAACTGGATGTTTCGACTGATTTTGTCAAGCCAGTAGGACAAATCAAATTGTTTCCAGACGTTTGGCAACAATTTTAAAGCTTAGTTATTTCCTTGTTTTTTTTTTTTTTTTTTTTTTTTTTTTAATAGGGCGATCTCATCGGAGGAATTCTCCTTAAAATCCTGAAAGTTTTGGGTTTGTTCCTTTGAACTTTTTTTGTCCTAGAGTCTCCCCCCCCCTCGGTGCATTGACTGCTGAGGTCATTACCACAATTTTTTATTGCTTGTTCTTTTTATAATTTACTGGCTGAATACCCGTGCTTCACCACGGCCGATAAGTATTTTTTATATTGAGTTTAATAAGATATTATCGAAATTAACGCTACTACATAATTTTGTACAGCTTATTATTGCACGGACTTTAAAGTTACCCAGGAACTACAACAACCGCTTAAAAAGTTAGGTAAACAGAGACAAATACACGTTGAAAAGCATAAAACTAAGAAATTTGAAGTTTTAAGCACTTATCTCTTCGATTGACATCGCCCCACCGAACATTACAACAGAATCTTATTTGTAGAGAATTTAGTAACCTTTTGAATAGCCGCCTTCCACTTACTACGAGTTCCCAACCGTTTTCGAGATATTTTAGAAAATATACTGATATCCGAAAACTTTGCATCACCATTCATACAATTTTTTTCTATATACTTCGTTTCTGAATACCCAAACAGAAAATTAGTTTTGAAAAGTATTTCTATCAATTTTTCTGGTAAATGGCTACAGAATTTGCTTAAAAAATGGTTTCATTCGTTTTCCTACGTTAAGGAATCTTTCGCACAAATTTCGCCCCAAAAACCATGTTCCAGTAAACAGATTCAACTGGTCAATGAACGACGATTAAATGAGAAGAATGATTTTTGTACCAAATGTTATCAAAATCTAACCATTTTTGAGCCGATAAGGAACTTGTTAATAATTCAAACCCCCCTAAAAGTACTTAAACATTTGAATATAAAAAAAAAAAAAAAACTTTCTTAGCGAGTGTTTACATACTAAACGGATTGCCTGAGCAAACTTTTTAAATTTTTGTGTTAAGTGGTTCGGTATATTATTACCTCGGATGGACCATCACCAGGGCTTAAATTCTATGAGGGACAAAATCACAGTTTATTTCAAGTAATTCAAGGACTGCCATCATAGTTGAAATTAACCTCAATTAAAAATAATACTATGAAATAGATAATGTACGGTAACAGCTGTTCTGTTATCGTCCTAGCAACGCATTCTACCTAGGCTTGGCTGCTCTAACCAACTAAAACTTTAAACCCCTTAAAAAATACTTAAAATTTCGAATATCAAAAAATCCTTTCTTAGCGAGCGTGTAGGGTCTATAGGGAGTGTCCATGCAAAATTTCAAGTTTTTCCGTCAAGCGGTTTGGGCTGGGCGATGATAGGTCAGTGAGTGAGTGAGTGAGTGAGTGGTATTTGACAAATATATAGTAGATTTAGCAGTAAAAACAATTTTCATTAAATCAAGGTTAGATGAAAAGAAAAGTGCTTGTATTATTTGGCGTTTTTGATAGTCCTTTACAAAAGGAGTAGCGAAATTCAAGGAGGCTTGATGTAATTTTCACTTAAACGCGTTTTTTTCGAAATTTGTTAGGAGTAGGTGTTTAAATTGTTCAAAGGTAAAATTAGTTTTTCATTGTAAGATTTTGACAAAAATAGCAAAAAAACCAAATGTTAACTGTTTCAGTTTCATGCTATCAAAATCAAAATATCGATAAAATGATATGGAAAGGCGCGACGTAGACAAGGTTTGCTTAAGTAGGATTTATCTGCTGCTTTCTGCATACCCCAACTGGTTTTCTACAGCTTTCTGCATACCCCAACTGGTTTTCTGCAGCTTTCTGCGTACGAGAGGGGGGGGGGGGGGGAAACTAACGTTAATTTTAATGAGTTGATAAGTGCTGCCACTTTTTGAGACCTCCACTAAGTTATCCAGGTTCCATAACAAATGAAAAAGGCCAATCAGGTCTCCCAGATTCATAATTTAATATTTAAATAATTTTATACAATATTTCGGCTTATGCCATCATCAGGAAATCTTTAATATCACAGCTTTAAAGAAATATCACAATTTTGCTCGTCATACATTATTACAAACAGGTACATTGACTGCCCCCAGACTGTAACTCACATGACATACCCCCCCCCCCCCGTGAGTTACAGTCAATTTACCTGTTTGTAATAATGAATGACGAGCAAAATTGTGACATTTTTGTAATATTTCTTTAAAGCTGTGATATTGAAGATTTCCTTATGATGGCATAAGCCGAAATATTGTTTAAAATTATTTAAATATAAAATTATGAAACTGGGAGACCTGATTGGCCTTTTTCATTTGTTATAAAACCTAAATAACGTTAATTTTGTTTTCAGATAAATGTCAATTTTACATAGCTTTTGGGAATGTTAAGGGGCCCTTGAAGTAATTTGGAATTTGGATTTTTTTTAATGATGGTTTTGAGAACATATTATATGTTTTGTAAAATAATAGATTGCAGATTATTATAAAGGATATAGCCCTAGAAGAAGACCTTCAAAATCATCTACAAGTAGACGCAGCATTTGTTTATAAAGTCAATATTGAAATATGCTGCTATGAACGTAAACGAAAATCTATCCAGTGGAAACGCGTTGCTCTTGGCATTCAGCTATTGACTTGACACACACAGAATTTTGAGAAGTCACATTGAAAGTAATCAAAATTTGTTATAAAAATATTCAAATATAAAGAAGTTATTTGTAAAGGATAAAGTTACCGTTACTTATCAGTCCAAAGAGAATTTGCACGTCTACCACAAAGCCAGCGCAAAAGGCTACATTTTAATAATTAGGCACACATTTAATAACTAATGACATAATATCGTCACTACAATGCCAAACTATCGAATATGAATATCGGAGCAAACTAGCAAGCGAACATATTCCATACATTGAAGAAGTAATATATTGAAAAATGGTATTATTCGATTCTTTATTTAAGGCACTAGAGGCTATTATAAAGGGGTTAGAGTTGTGACAACTTCCGACCAGCCGGATCGTCAACAATCCAAGAGCAGAGTTTTAGCGTCACACAAGCTATTCATGTCAAAACAAATTTTGCATAATTTGAAATCATCCTAGAATGATCTATCAAATTCATATAAATTCATTAAGTATCAAGGTTACGAATTCAAGGAAATCTGGTATTATATTAAATACAAGATGTGTAAGAAAATCTGTAAAATACAACGTAGCATTTTTTTTTTTTTTTTTTTTTTTTTTTTTTTTTTTTTTTTTTTTTTTTTTTACGGCGCATCGACAAATCTTGGCCATTAGCGCCGGGCCTCCAGGGTGCAACCAGGAATTCTCTCAGCGAGCCCTGAGATGAGAAAATTCCTGTCGCCGGTGGGGATCGAACCCACCATCTCCCGCTTATGAATCCAGCGCGCTAGCCACTAGACCACGGGAGACCCCAATACAACATAGTATTATGATTCTTATTCGAATCCTGAGACTGCGCTTAATATTCTGACTAAATACTGATTCAGAAACCAAACCTTTAATCGGATTCTTTCTGATGTACATTAATCCGTCAAAATTGATAATAACCCTGTATAACATTAGTGCCCATGTCACTCCTGCTAACTGCTCCTTAAGAAGGCGCTGTAATTGTGAAGAGAAATGTCCACCTAATGCTAATAGTATCATGAATGGTTGATGCGAATAGGTCATCACTCATTCGGATCATCACCCTTTATATATCATCAATCATACTTGAGTTTTTACCCCTTCAGCCCTTCCGTTCTCATCATTCATCAGTCTTTGTTTGGATTTCATAGGAAGCCGATCCCAGTTTTTAGGCATTTTCTCAAAGTTAAACACAATAAGCCCTCATTGAAGGCTATATAATATAAACTATTTTAATATTATATAGATATCACATATTTTTAGTCCTTGATATAAAGCTTTAAACGGATTTAGGTTTTTAGTGCGGTTCCTCCCTGCCTCCATAGGGAGGAACCGCGCCAAGAAGGTCGACCTCATAACGGTTATTATTAACTCCTCAACAAATTGAATTTAACAACTCCTTTTCACCACGGTCCACACCAGTGTATTTTAAAAGTCAAGAAATGGCAAACACATTTTAAAAAATATAAGCAAAAGAATCCGATCATAGTTTAATTTAATTTGTAGCAATAGAGAAAACCTAAGAAATCATAAAAAAAAATTTTCAATATATTTTTTATAAGAAAATAAGTTTTATTGTTTGCCGAACTTGAAAAATTTCATTAACAGGCATGTAAAGTTTTAGGATTTTCGTATATTTTTTAAAAAAATCTCGAAAACAGTTGGAAAATCGTGGTAAATGGAAATGAAATGAAAAAAAAAACAGTCATGTACAACTGATGGCTGACCATATACGGCGACAGCTTCTTAAGGACAATTTTTTTTTTGTTTTTTAAATTTTTACATATAATTTATTCTCTTTGGAATGATAATAAGCAACCGGCCTATGTATAAGTCATCAATTGGTTTCATGATATTTAATTTGTTTTATTAATTGTTCCCCCCCCCCGGATGTAATTGTTATTTTCTTCGATTTTCATATGCTTAATCATTGTTTCTTTTCTTCAGCCGTATAAGTGGTTATTTACAATCCTTATGGAATCCTTCAGGATGGAACGTCCGAGTGATTCATAGTCACATTTTAAATTCCATCTTTTAATCACATTTTGGATAAATGAAGGCATGGAACCTCTTGCACCAAATAGAAGACCAATTACCTCCCAATTTTTGATATTATAACTTCTACGGAAATAGGGAATACACTTTTCATAAATGGACTTCTTTTCTTTGTCAACTGATAAGGGCTGATTCTCGTCCATCTCGAATCTTATTGTGGGATCCGAAGTAATTCCTGTGGATGGCTGGCGATCAATGACCACAATGTCTGCCCTCCTTGTGGAACCATCTTCGGCTATGTAGCTTACTTCCTCATACACCTCAAACCCAGTTTTCTTCCTGAACAAATCAGCAAAATAGGTTCGCACCTTATGATGTCGATTTATTCTTAGAAGTTCTGATTTCTGACAGACGCCCAGGACTTGGGGGAGAGTTTCAGGCTCGTTGCAGGCTCTGAATCTTACTCAAGCTTACTAAATCCTCTACTAAAAAGGTGCTGATGTAATTTTCAATGGGGCGAAGTCAATCGGAGAAATAAGGACTCGATACATCGAAATTTTCAGTTTTGCTCTTTTGAACGGTGGGGGGGGGGGCGAGGTTAGCACAGTGGTAGAGCACTGGACTAATAAGCTGGAGGCCTGAGTTCGAATCCCGAGCAAGCACTAAAGATTTTTTCTTCTAGTGTCTTCGTTCATGGGTTGAATTCGACCTCCCTGACCGTCCCTAGGCCGACCCAGCCTTTAATTAATTTAATAATGGGTACCTTGGGTGCTAATGACTCTAGCAGTCGATGCGGCCAAGGGGAAAATCAGGCGACCGGAGCATAGTACTGACCACAGTATCTCCCTAGTGTGCCGTATGGTCATGAATCAGATACCTCTATAGTATCTGCCTCTCAGGGCCCTCGTAGCCAGTTACGGGACTGATTTTTTTTTTCTTTTGAACGGTTTTTGTATGTGTTTACCTGTCGTATTAATTGATTATTACTTATTTCAATTGCATTCAACAGTAAAATGATTATTTTACTAAAACAAGGTAAGAAAATGTGTAACAGTGTTATAGTGTTTCCAAAAGCGAACGTTGAGAAGTCACTTATGATACTCTCAGTTTCCTGTTGTGGCGCCTTGAATCTATTTTCTCTTCGAGATTCTATACTATATTTTTCACCAGTGATCAAAACACACCAATAACTAGTACTATTCCTTTACTAATAGCACTAGAGTTTTGAACGGAACCGCGCTAAGATGACGCAGTTCCTGCGAATGGGACTTTTTTAAAAGTTTGGGCACCATCGGTATACAATATCTGGGAATAATTGGACTCCGGATGAGATCAAGGGGAGATATAGGCGGGGTTTTCTCTTTGGTAGGCTTGAAAACGAATAGAAAGGCTTCTTGATGGTAAACAAAATCGAAGTGCTGCCGAACTATGAGGCACTAACTATAGAATCTACGTTTTTTAAATCTATTAAATTGTTGTGTAGAATGTTTAATAGATCAAGTAATATTTTCTGCCACGGGTCGACAATTTTATGCAATTGACATCTGATAAAAAGAGAAAAAAATATTCATCAGTCTTCCTTTTGGAGTAAAAGTATTTCTAATTCTGTCCTTTGAGTGAAAGGCGGACTAGGAGGGAAGAGGAAAGGTGAATACATGATGGATTCCTCAAAGCAACTCAGGGAGCTAATGTGTCAAAGCCCTGCTTTGTGGCGTCTCGCAAGGTACCTTCCTCTCCCCTAACTTATTCTACATTCACAGCCATTTCCTCATCTCTCATTCACTGAATGATTTCTCTTAGTTCCAAGCTTCAACTTAATTATACTCATTGTTTGATTAAATTACTATTTACTACTAAGAACATGATTCATAGGAGCGAACTCAATTAATGACTTTAAAATTAATTGAAAGCAAATTCCATTTATGTAGTTTGTAATAGTATAAAGGAGTGACTGAATAATAATTCAATTAATGTATTGGTCTCTACCTATTCTAACAATATTATTATTATTATTATTATTATTATTTAATCCCCGAAATTTTCCCGGCCCCCCGAAATTTTTTTCTATATACGCCCTTGGCTGTTTCATTATATTCTTTATTCTATAACATAAATTAAAGTCTATCAATTCCTTTCCTCCGTTAATCTATAGCCTTATCTTACCCTATGTTTTAACATCTTCCATCCTGTAAATAAATCTTCCAGCCAAAAAATAGAACATATAGTATTAAAAAGTCTGACCACACACTGTATAAAAAATATATTTTATTGAAATAAAATTTCCACTACCTACTCAAAATTATATTATATTTTTATCTCGTGATGTAATTTTTATTTTTATTATTTTTATTTTATTCTAACTACTAGCGGGAAATGGTGGGTTCGATCCCCACCGGCGGCAGAAATTTTCTTATCTCAGGGCTCGCTGAGAAAATTCCTGGCTGCACCCTGGATGTCGGCGCTTATAAAAAAAATAAAAATAAATAAAAAATACTAGTATCAATTGTAGGTTTACCAATCTATCTCAGTCTGTCTTTCTTAGACTATTTATAACTTCATCGATTTAGATCAATAATTTCAATAAAACTTGTTGATTTAACCAGCGGTCGGATTAGCAAAAGTTATCTTCTACCGGGTTACAGTTAATTCATTTGAAAGTTATATTATTCCCGTAATGAGTTCCTGATTGATTCTTGTTAAGAAAATAATTTGCAATATCGATCTACAAAACTAATGAAGTCTAGGATTATACGATTGAGTTTGGCAAGAGTTAATTTTAAAATAATAATCCGATCTTCTCTCCAATCAAAAACTGATTCACTGTTTTTGAAAAATCTGTGTTGGAAATAGTGGTACTGCCCTGGGGGAGAACATATGTTATTTTGTAAAAAATAATTTCGTTTAGAGCCTGCTGCTCAAATTCAGGAACATAAATATGCTTTAGGTCCACAGAGAATTTGTTATATCTGTCATTAATGACTAAAAAAAAAACAAAACAAATATTATAACTACACATCTGTTCTTTAGTAACATCTCACTGATTTACACACGACACAATGCAAATTGAACACTAACCTACATCTTATCACGAAACGTCACAATACAAAACTAGCAACGTTAAAATCTGTTAAATTGTTGCTTTGTATAATTTGTTAGCATATTTGACTATATATTTGTATAATTAAAGAATTCACTACATTCATAAGCGGGAGATGGTGAGTTCGATCCCCACCGGCGCACAGTGGGACGAAACGCCCAAAACCCACGACATTGGCCGAATTTGAAACTTGTTTTTTTTTTGTTCGACAACTACAAGGACTTGTTCCACACAGTCCAGGGTATCTGAAAAATCAGCAGACTACGCAAAAATAATCGTAATACCCCATACGTTTAACTTTTCCCCGCGAATTTCTTAGGATATGCCGTATTCTGTGTTCAACTCATTATTGATGTGGCACAGAAGGATATTTTTTTTTTCACCTGCAAATATTTTTGAGCTTGTTTTGGTCAATGTACGCTTCTGAAAAAAATAAACTAAATTTTTAAACAGCACTTTTTTGTTGTTTTTTGTACACCTTTTGTGATAAAAATAGGTGGAGTTAAAAAGAAAATGAAAATAGAAGAGTGTGTTGCGAGTTGTCGGGGATCTGATAACAGATATAGTAAGATATATACCTAAGTAGGAGATATACGTAAACATTTTATCCGCCCAGATCCGTCGGGGCTCAGGAGCCCTATTCATGTTAGGACTAGGAGTGGCATATAGCGGCAACAGCTTCATCGCCAACAGCTTCATCGCCGAATAGCTTCACCGATTTGGCCCATTTTTTTCTGGTGATTCTGCATCGAATAAGTGTCCGAGCGTTTCGTTCAATACGCCTTAGGAGCCGAGAAATAAAATAAAACAATTTAAAAATGCTTTATTATATATAACGAGTTTAGAAAATGATATCGGCATGATTTTTTTCACCAATTTGTTTGTTTTAGAGAGTAGATTACAGAAAAAATACAATCGTTAAACAATGATTTATATTTCGTCAAATAAATTCAAAAATATGTTTTACTTTTTAAGTAAACTAACATTATACATTTTTCACACCAAAAATTATAGCAGATTTAAAATCAGCATCCCTAGAAGCCCTTATGTGGTAAATATCATCGAAAACAAAAAATAATAATTTTTTCCAGTCCGTAAGAGACACTTTGTAAGTGAAAACTGTACGCGGCGTTTTGAAATTCAATATCTCCTCTTGAGAAAAACCAATATTTACGTCCTTGGGCTCTTTCTAAAGAAGAAAGGCTCCTTTTTATAACCATATAAATGACTATTGTATTATCTTAGACGATACTTGTAAGAAATGGTTCTCAAAATAAAAATAAAATTATAAATTTCTTGCATATAACGTTGAGTCCAGAACACTATAAAATACCCCGATTGGAAGAAAATGTATAACATTGGTGCCTTTATCGACCGTTCAAATTTGGTTTGATTTTGCTCTAAACGCCCTGAAGCTTCCCTGACCTTTTTTTTATATTTTGATTAAAAATGTACACTATTAAAGTTTAATGGTGTATATTTTTCTCAAGTATGTCTTTTATGTAAAATAATTTTTTTTTTAACAATTTGTCACTCAAAAGGCTCCAAAACTATCGACCAGAGTGATGTGGGGAGTATTCCATGGGATTCAGTGCATGAAAAACAAAAGGAAATTATACCTCCCACCCTAAAAATATAAAACCTGAAATTTTAGGTTTTTGGTCCATCATTTTTGGTAATTGTGCAAAAATCCCGCCAAGATAAAAATAAAATGACTTCAGATTTGAGATCTACACCCTCGAAAACATTTGGTTTTGGGGTTTCAGGCCGAAAAGAGGATGTTAAGAGGTATAAAATTGAATGTCTGCGGTTTTAAGCGTTTCGTCCCACTGTGCGGCGCCTTTCTTCGGTACGTACGAAACAAGTAGACGAGTCGAGAAATTCTTGCCTGTTTTGAAGTGCTGTGAAACTGGATAAACTTATTCAATTGGAATTCGGCAAAATGGAACCACTTTCTGGAGGTATGTAGAATATAAGGTAAAGCACAATTATTGCTAATTTAATGTGGGAAATATTTAAATCTGGCGACAAGTAAACATAAAAAGATTTACATTTTTTATCTAAAATCGATTTTCTAATAGAGTTTTAAAACTTTCTCTGCGAGGTACGGTCTTCTTTCGACAAGGAACTGATAGTGTATAGTCTTAAATATAACATATTAAAAAACTGGCTGCTACAAACTGCAACTTTAGTCGTGAGGCCAATTTTAATAGAGGAACGCGTGGCGCGACATTAACGGGCGTGTGAATGTAATGCATTGGATATTACCTTATAGTGTATTGGTATGTTTTGTATCTATTAAAATAGGTTAATGTCTTATAACGATCATGGAAATTAGTGAATTAACATTAATTAATGGTCCTAATTAAATTTGAATATGATAATTTATTATTTTAAATAAACGCTTTACAAGTTATTTTACTCTCCGTTTAATGACAATTTAAAACTTTTATAATATAGTCCTGAAATAACTCTCTACGGAGTTAGAACTGTATTTGCGACATGTTTGTAAGACCTAACGGTAGGTTACACCCTTCGACTTCACCGTCGGCTTTCTGCAGTAAAGAAAGGGGTCAGCCTTTCTTACACCTGTTGTTTGTTGACCCCGAGGAGACCCTCGTAAAAATGGTTTCACTCAGACTTATTCATTCTTTTTGTCTCGTACAGAAGTTATTTAAATATATTTGCTGTCATTTAGTAGTAATAAATTATTTTAGTACATCTCAAGGCATAACACTGTAAGTGAGAAATCTGAAAATCTGAAATATTATTAGGGTTTTAATACATAGTATATAGTTTTGTTAAGTATAAAAATAATTTCTGAATAATGCCATTGAATTTTGAACATGTTTATATTGGTATTTTACAGAGTCTTCTAAATCTTCAAATCTGGAATTGTCAAGAAAAGAAGTTTTCCTTATGGTGAAAGACAGTATAAAACATAAACAGAAATTCGTCATTGACGTTTTGAAAGATGCAATTTTCAAAAAAACCGGACATATGATACAAGTAGACGAGGATGAAAAGTCATTAGGACTGTTTTTTTGGAAATTTTCGATCGAAATGGACAGCAGCAAATAGAATCCAAGAAACGTTTTTGAAACAAAATGAAGAACACTTTACCTATATCAAGTTACTCCATAATAAATGCATTTTTTTTTATAATATTAATTTTACAATACTTTTACTGATGTTTTTGCTGTAATTTAACTCTTGAATCGTAAGCAATCACTTCAAAAACCAAATTAGATGAGATTTCACTTCATATTTTAACGTAAAAACAGTTTTGGCGGACATTTTGGATCCGCCATTTTTAATTTTGAAAATCTGATCTCAGATTCGTAATCAGCAACCTCGAAAACCCTGGTACAGGTAATTCGAGATTTTTGGCCACGAAATCGGGATTCTGTCCCACTGTGCGGCGGCAGGAATTTTCTCATCTCAGGGCTCGCTGAGAAAATTCCTGGCTGCGCCATGGATGTCGGCGCTAACGGCCAAGATTTGTCGATGCGCAATAAAAAAAAAAAAAAAAAAAATTAAAGAATTAGGTAAGTAAAATTAAAGGGGTCGGGACAAAATAGTGCCAAGAAACATTTTTAACAAAACTTAACTGTAGCTGCTGTATGTTTGATATTATGTGGGACTTTCAGTCTATGACGCAAATACTACTAAAATATGAGTACAAGTTCTATATTCTACTTAATCTTGTTGCCCTTAACCATTTCAACTGATAGTCCCACGTAATATCCAACATTTAGCAGCTACAGATAAGATTAGTTAAAAATGTTGCTTGGCACTATTTTGACCCGACCCTTCAATTGTATTCTCCTATATCGAGATTTAAAATGAACTATATAAATACAGTGTAATGTATATTTATATACTATGATGTACATATGCAATAATGTGTTTGTATGCACATATGTAATAATATAATTGTATGTATATTTAGTGATTGTTCTGAGCAAGTTGCTATAGTTAGGGATGCTCACAAAATAAATATATATATAAAAAATGTTGAATTGATTTGAACGAAGAGGAATTTTGGATTTGGCCCTTTAGGCATGGAGGGCATACTAAAATTGTAAAAATTATTCATTGTAAAAATCATTAGATAGCTGCACTTTTAGAGAGTTGTAGGTCCCAATGCGCAATAGAATTTTTAGTGAACGCCTTGTGACACATAATAAGAATGGCACTAGAATGTTTTTTGTAACCCAAAATATTTACACCTATAACAAATTAGGCAGAAGATCTATTGATAAAACCAAATGATCAGTTAAATAATTAATCTATAATTAACGGAAGCATATACACTCCTAGTTTACGCATTTCTTATGTTATGGAGTTTGATATTTGTATTTATTATTATTTTTATTTAGTTTTAAATTTTTTCATTGTGCACATAGAAGCAGAGATTTAATGCTTACTAAATGCAGAAGTTTTCCTGTAAGTAGTGAATCTGTAGTCCTTCAGGGAGTTGAAGAAAAAAAATCTCGAAAAACCTCTGATTCATCGCGAAAAACAGAAGTGCGTGGTTAAAAAGTTGGTTTGAAAGTATATTTTATGAATGGGTTTCATGAGTCAAATTACTGTTTTCTTAAAGGGAATAGGGTCTATTTTATGATGGCACAATTATAATTTAATTATCTTGAACTGGTTTTGAGCAATCGTCCTTTCAATAAAAAATAAGTTTACTGAAAAAAAAAAACACTGATTTTCCCTTCGAAATGAGACCAAGCTTCAAGTGAACTTTTATTTTGGAAATTATGTCCAGAATCACCTCCTAGACCTGAATCCTCCTTTATACTTATATATACAAATTTGAAACACCGTGGGACCCATTACGTCAAATTTTCTGGTCCTAAACGGGTTTCCTCCCTATCTGGGGGCGGGAATAAAGCCATCAAATATGAAGGGGTAATAAAATGAAGAAAAATATAACTTCTTTATTACAAGGATATAGAAAATTGTGTAAAGAAAAAAAATCGAGTTGGAAATAGGCTCAAAGAAAATAGAAAGGATAAAATATAATTTATCCTGTTTTCTCTCAAGCGATATGATCATACAGGAGAAGTTTCCAACTGCATTTGGACGAAAATGGGGAAAAAGTGGATTATGTGAGCCATAACCATTCTCTTGTAGACTTCTTTATATAGCGGGCTTTTACGGCCGACAATATTGGAGTTTTCTTGCTTAATTTTTCGTATAATTTACAATTTTCTTATAATATGTTCTATTCTCTAGGGAAGCTATAAAAGAAATTGAATTACTAGAAGAACTTCTTTGGGATTGCTTTTTATCCCTAATAATGCAGCTGGAGAACTCAAATTCATGGGGGGGGGGATATTGTTGGGGCTAACATTGGTAGTTATTCTGAGGCTGTTTTTGCGTTATATTTGTTAGGTTAATTACCACAGAGCATTAACATGTTTAGATTATAAGTAAACCAACAAATCTTCGACATATCGGCAGTATTCTGCATCTGAAGATAAGCCTGTACTTCGGTCTATTCTTCCATAATTTAAATAAGCTTGTTAAATAAATGGTGGAAATGTTAGAAATCGCTTTAACTTTAAATGTTCAGTCGGTTATCATTTACAGAGTTTTAAGCAAACACTACTGTTCTGAGGAGCATTTTCTTACGGGTATAAATGCCTCCTTTTATAGTCTTCGGTGGATGAACTTAATTTTGTATGTGCTCGTGTTCTTAGTGCGTGTTAAGTAGATATTGAATGTTAAGTCGACATATTTTGATGTATTATTATTTATTTGGAAGCAGACTTGGTCTGTATTATTTTCTTATTATTATATTACTGTTAATTAAACAATATTATGCTTAAATTTTAATTTGTCATGAATTTATTTTATTTTTCTATTTGTTTTAATTTACGGATATTAATTAATTTGAGCATCATTTATATTTTCTTTCTGATAATTATCAGAAACAAAATTATCAGCAAATCATTTATCAACAAATTATAATTTGTAATTTTCTGGACTCTATATCACTCAAATGACTGATTTGCTCCTAAGATAACAATATAAGATGTAATGTAAACAAGATAAGATAATAGTATAAGTGCATTGTATCTCGTAATAATAAAAAAATAAATGAAATATGGAGACAACTAATGTATATTTTTTCGTATAAAAAGATTGAAAATGTCTTTTTGTTTCAGAGTCGGAAGATGCCTTCAGAGTCCACTCTGAAAATCAGAAAGAAATTTATTATTATTCAAGAAAACACATTAGTCCTCTATCGATCATTCTCAGAAAATGTTTGCAAGCACAGCTATTCAAGAAAATAAGCCTCTAGCTTGTAGATAAAAGACTTTCCTTGCTTGTCTGAAATTTATTTAAAGAGCTCCTCTATGATGTTCACAATTATCAATAAAATAGACGATTTAAAAAAGTCCGTCACGCAGAAGCTGCATAACTAAGCACTTTCCTCAGAACAATTTGCTTAAAATATCCTACATAAATAAAATAAAAACATGAATAGTTCTCTTTTAATTTTGTAATGAGTAACTGTTCAATTATTAATTTTGTAATTAATTTGCTTCCAGAGTTATGTTTACACATGGTACTTACTACACTACTTAATAAATAAAAAAACATATTTTTGTCTTTTGATCTGACGCAGAACAGGATACAGTCCCTTTAGTGGTAGAAAGCGTTCCTTGCGGCGGCCTTGCGAACCTACGTCTGGCAAGCTAATTTTATTGAAATATATTACAAAGTAAACCCCCCTTTCCGATTGACCGATTTAGCTCATTTTTACAACACTTCTTTCCCATGAATTATCCACGACGTATACCGCGTCCCGTTACAATTCAGTAGAAATTACGACCGGTATGAGTACATTAGTAATTTGGATCCGGAGTAAACCCCCCCCTCCTAATGAACTAGTTAGTTTATTTTTACCACACATTTTTACCTGTAGATTACCACTACGAATACCGAGTTTCGTCGAAATATAACAAAAATCACGGCTGGTAGTGGCGAATTGGTATTGTAGGTCCGGAGTAACCCCCCCCCCTTCTAATAAACCGATTTAGTTTATTTTTACATCTCACTTTTCTCTCAAGATTACCACTACGAATACCAAGTTTCGTTGAAATAAAACATATATTACGGCTGGCATGGTCAAATTAGTGTTTTGGGTTCGGGGTCCCTTCCGGTGGACCGATTTTGGTGGTTAACGAACTCGTTCTATCGTTTGCTAATTGAATGCTATATACCAAGTTTCGTGACGGAAAAACAAAAACTCTGGCCACTATCGTGTTAACAGACATCTACTAGGTAGGATCAATAAAGATTTGAAGAAATTTTTCAAAAATTCCGTCATGAGTGCAACCTCAATAGCTACTTTCCTTCGGAGGAAAGTGCAAAAAAAGGAGAATGAGAAGAGTTTTGTATATAATTAAGAAGTACATATATAATAATTACATCCGCGCTACCATTTTTTTACACCTTATTTTCTAAATTAAGAAACCGCAACAACATTAAAAATAATGAAATTATTTATTTAGTTATTGCATGATGTATTTCGCACAATATTCTATTACTACTCAAGTATAATAAATAAATAGGGTAATAAATGGGAAGAGTCTTCCAATTAAGACTTTATTTTTAATTTTTACTGCAACGTTTTGGGCATTATTTTACAGACAAAATTAAATATAAAACATTTGGTGGTTCCTTCCCATCTTTTGAAATGTACCCATCTTATAAGAGTACACCTTTTCAATGAAGTAGTCGAGACTACATCAGAGACAAAGGACCCCGCCCTTTCCTAATGGAAAATGGCTTTCGGTCAAATTGAACGAAACTATGCCCGTTGGATAGAGAAAGTCTTTCTGAACAAAAGTCTCAATGGCCACAAAACCCTAAAGTTGAAACTTTTGGTACTTTTGGGTATCCGAAGTTTTCCATTTTTAATTTTTGCAAAATCTCGAGATGTCTGGTTGGAAGGTTTCCCAAGCCATTTGGCCAGTAAAAAAAAATACGTATCAATTATTTTTTTATGACCTTTCGAACGAAACAACATTTGACACTCCTCTCCCACCCCCCACCCACGGGGGGGGGGGGGAAGCTTTTTTTTTTTGCAATTATCGTCTATCCATTATCATTTGAAGATATTTTCGACGGCAATACATTGAAACCTTGCCTCACACCCTTACCCCACCCCCAACCCCTTGGGATATGCTCGTCATCATCAGAACATCAAATATCCGACTTCTTACTTGCTGAATTATACGTTAGATGCAGCTGATCGATAGCAAACGAAAAGTCAAAACAGTTGACAGTAGTCTAAGAGACAAAAAGCGGCGCTTTTCAGGGCCACTAATGTTAAAGTCTGCTAAAGGAACACTTTTTTTTGCGAAAAAAGGCCTTTTTTTGAAATATACGAGCTGGAGGTGTGGGTGGGGTGGGGTTGGTGTTTGGGGTGGGGGTGGGGTAAGGGTGTGAGGCAAGGTTTAAGTGTATTGCCGTCGAAAAGATCTCCAAATGATAATGGATAGACGATAATTACAAAAAAAAAGCTTCCCCCCACTCTGGTGGGTGGAAGGGGGGGGGGGGTAGGAGGGTCAAATGTGGTGTCGTTCGAAGGGTCTTCGAAAAATATTTGATAAGTCATTTTTTTACTGGCCAAATGGCTTGGGAAACCTTCAACCAGAGATCTCGAGATTTTGCAAAAATCAAAAATGGAAAACTTCGGATACCCAAAAGTACCAAAAGTGCCAACTTTTGGGTTTTGTGACCATTAAGACTTTTGTTCAGAAAGACTTCCTCTATCCAACGAGCATAGTTTCGTTCAATTTGACCGAAAGCCATTTTCCATTAGGAAAGGGCGGGGTCCTTTGCTTTAAAATAGTTCTAATATTATATTTTTCTAAAGATCGCATCGGGAAACTTTGTCTAATGGCCTTCATACCAATTCTCTTGAAACAATTTCCGCCGACGAAGTATAAAAATGTTTGATTTACTCCAGAGAGATAAGTCCATCGTGATGAGGTTGGTTGTTGAGTATAATCCATGATGGTGTACCATCCTGCATTCATCAGCCCTATCTAAGTTGACCCACTCACCGCTGTGTAGCTTTAGTCCTCCAGCCCCCTGGTCTATTATCACCTAGGGAATTAATGTTAATTGCCCTCCGAGCTATAACAGCAGTTTTAATGAGGTATAAACCCTCTCTCTTGTCTTTTAAGTAAGATGAATCGGCTTGCATACCATAATCCTCTCAGAACTTTGATGAACTTTTTAGGTTAGCTATTATATGGTTAGTGTATGATTAAGGATAATTATTGTGTTAGTATTGATGTCTTTCGGAACCCATAATCTTCATTAAGTGTATATCCTGTTTAGTATTGTTCCATAATTGGGTGAAACGAATTTAACATTAAATTAAACTCCTAGTTTTTACGTCAAAACGATTGTTAATTGTATTTTACTGGATTAAGAAAAAGTCCGCAGGAGCTACATTACAAAGCACATCCCTATAATATATATATATAAATTCAAATCATACATGAATGGTTTTAGTCTTTTATATTTGTAATAAACAGCTGACTCAATTATTAATTTTTATTTAATTTTAGTCCAGAGTAAGCCTTATCATTTAACCGAGCGATTTCGATTTTTATTTCAATAAGAATTCCCCTTTGGCGGGGGTTCTTGTCTATAGAGCATTTTACAGTAAATAATAAATAAGGCAGACACTTTTAAGGTGGTAAAAATGTAAAAAAAAAAAAACTAAATAAATAAAAAAAAAAAACCAAAGTACATACCTAGTTTTTATTTTTAATATTAAATGAAGCGCTTTATTCACGCTGCGATTTAAACAGCGTCTTCAATAAACATAATTGAAAATAATTACAAAAGGGGAGACACTTTTGTGGGGTTTAATTATCAGGAAATATGAAAATACATGTTGCCCATGATAGAGTGCAATAAACTGCGTGTAATTGTAAGAGTGTATGAGAGCACCGCGCAGTTGTGGTTGTTCCCTGCGCTCTCATTGGTTCTTGCTCACATGATCTTGTACAGCTGTCCCGGTTTAAATGGCAGCATGAATAAAACTCTCATTTAATGTCAGAATAAAAACAATTTATTTTTTTATTTTTACATGTTATCCCCCTTAAAAGTGTCTGCCTTAATTTTTATTCACTGTAAAATAGTCTTAATTTTACATTACAGACAGTTGGCTTCTGAATAAAACTGTATTTTTGGGAAATATTTCTTTGCAGCTTTCCCCTATGGGCAGTACCTGGTGTTCCACGGGTCTAGCCAACACATATTTACCTTCTTATCTACCATAGAGATGTATTTTACCAAAATTTCAAGGTGCATAAAACACTTGCGGTTACCGACTCTTGGGCTACTAATAGCAAAAGAGCGATTACCGAACTTCGACCGAGGTTCAGCTAGTATTTTGATGAATGACTAAGCTTGAATATCCAACAAGCGTACATAAAGCATAATATATAGATATGCTATATATATGTATAAGTTTGTTGACATTCTGTCTCATATTTATAATGCGAAAGGCACGTGTCTATTCGAAAGGGGTCACTGTCTATCAAATATTAAAAAAAAAAAAAAAAAAAAAAAAAAAAAAAAAAAACGGAACTGGTGAAAAATAATAAAATATCTTCATTCTGTGAAATCGTGACCTCATAACCATAAAGGGAATTCCAGAAAGAGATTGAAAGGCGGAATTATACTGTATAATGTGGATAATCCTCAGAACTAATTAACATTAGAACATTATTATACATTCAACAAGTAGGAAGCTTCTTTCAACAACAGTCTACTGTATAGGGGAAACCATAGGGTAGATTTACGTCACGATTTAATTCATACATTCCGAAGAAATGTAGGTGTGTAGGTTCTTCTCAGAGAAGAAATTTAGAAACATTGCTTTATTAATCCTAGATTCCGAAAATAACCCCCGTTAAAATTTCTGCGTTTGTGTGTGTGTCTTTCAGCTCCTAAGGCATATTGGACGAAACACTAGGGCACTAGGCAATTATTTTTTTATGCAAAATCCACAGAAAAAAGGGCCCGATCGGTGACCCCACCACCGTAAGTCCCTTTGTACGACGAACAATACAAAGAACACATTTTCATAATCAGAAAATAAAATACTTTAATAAAAAATGGCATTTGAAATTCATTGTCCGAGGCATCGCCCTCCTCAGGAATGACCTTATTCATTCAAACAGGAGATTAATCACCCAAACAAACATTAATTTACTAATGAATATATAGCTCTCGATGGACAACGATAAATGGCAGCTATGTGATTTACACTCTTGTTTACTCGCGATCATTCTCCTGTCGGCTCGATAACAAGTCCTTTCAACAGCTTCGGTTCCAATTACTAAATCCCTAACCCTCCCCCCTTTCTCTCTCCCTCCTTCTTTCCTTTCCCCTTTTGTCCTTGACAAGAGTTGGGCATGGTTCTTTCAGTCCATGACAAGAGTTGGGCATGGTTCTTTCAGTCCATGGCAAGAGTTGGGCATGGTTCTTTTAGTCCATGGCAAGAGTTGGGCATGGTTCTTTCAGTTCATGACAAGAGTTGGGCATGGTTCTTTCATTTATTTATTTATATTGAATACAGAGCTTGCGATAGTAGCGATTCGCTCTTTTTTAGAAGTTGGCGGTAGAAACCACTAGCAAAAGAATTATAAAAGGTTGCCAAAAATCCAGAATATTTTAGTGATTGAAAATTATTTTAAAATGGAAAGTGATTAAATGTGTATATATATATATATATATATATATATATAGATATATATATATATATATATATATATATATAGATAGATAGATAGATAAACATAAACAATTAGGTACATTTTTCTAGGGGAAAAAAAAAAAAAAAAAAAAAAAAACTAGAAAAAATTTTAGTTTTTGAAATATTGTATCCATTACTTTACTTCACGTTAAAACATACATGTTTTTGTAGTTTCTACAATGAATGTATTCTAAATGTAATTGTAGATGTTTGTATCTTTGAGGTGCATGATTATTGTGTTTATGTGTGGACTGTCACCTGTCAGGAGTTCAGTCATGTCGTATGGCAGGTTGAATCTGTCTCGTTCTTTGCATTCAGTTAGTACGAATGCAAAGAACGCATTCATGCCTAACTCTTTCATTCCATGGCAAGAGTTAGGCATGGTTCTTTCAGTCCATGACAAGAGTTGGGCATGGTTCTTTCATTCCATGACAAGAGTTAGGCATGGTTCTTTCATTCCATGGCAAGAGTTAGGCATGGTTCTTTCAGTCCATGACAAGAGTTGGGCATGGTTCTTTCATTCCATGACAAGAGTTAGGCATCAATTAATTCATATTTCAATCATCCTAGCAAACAATATAATTGTTTATTCGGGATTTGTATTAGCTTCACTTCCATCACGCAGAGGTCCATTCTCCGGTCAACTTTGGACACATTTTAAAGGCATTCTGCCACTAGGAGTGTGCAATTCCGCTCCACTCTAGTTAACTTCCGACCACACCTGGATAACTTCTGGTCGATCTGGCTCACTTTCGGTAACTGGCGCACTCCATCCACTTCTAGTTCCTTGCCATCATTTCTGAGACTCTTTTCACACTTGGGTCCAACTGGGTCACTTCCAGTGGCTTATAATTTCTTGTAGGACACCATATTCAGCCAGGGGCAAATACCAGAGGGGGATCTGGAGAATTTCCCATTTATCGGTCGACAATATTCACAACTGTGACACTAAATTCATTCCTGGGTCACTTCAGGGTGGATCTAGATACTTCCTGGCTAGAGTAACTATTTTTGGGGAGCTTAAGTCACCCCTGGGTCACTTCCGGGTCGGTCTGGGTATCTCAGTACTTCTTCCGGCTCACTTTAGGTCATTCATAATTACTTGTAGAACAATATTTTTGTCCCCAGGCCACTGCCGGGTAAATCTGGTTCACTTCAGGTTTCTCATAACTACGTTAGGGTCGCTAACCTCTCCCCAGGGTGGTTCTAGGTGAAAATCGAGCAATTCACATCACTCCTATTTACGTCTGGGCCTATATTCATCTCTGGTCCCCCAGTGGATCTGGGTAACTTCATGGACTTCCAGCTCACTTCAAGCCCGTCATAATTACTTGCGGCCACTTTTTTCTCGCCCCAAGGACGCTTCCCAGTCAACCTCAATCGCCCTGGTAAATTCTAATTTACTTCCGGCAAGCTTCTGGTCTGTCATGTGTAATTGAGGGTCCCTATATTGATTTCTGGGCCACTTATAGATGGTTCTGGGCCACTTCCGGTCGCCTTCTAGTCCTTTCCCTTTACTCTATAATACTTCCGGTCCACTTCTGAGTCATTGAGTCATTATTGGCTCGTTTCCTGCCCCATCAGAAAATGGAGCGGAAGTGTAAAGGAAGTGCGAAGAAAAGAATTATCTAGTGTTAATTTTTATTTACTTTGTTCCTAATATACAGGGTGTATCGCAAGTTAATGACAATACTCCAAGTGGTGAAACTAGACTACAAATTTAGTTCAAACCACCAACCACACATTTTTATCTCTCTCCATTCGAGAATTATGCCGTTCTAAAGGTTCTTAAAAAAAAAGGAAAAGAAAAGAAAAGTGTTTTCTGTTCTTAAGTTCAATTTTCCCTGCTTGCACACATTTTTTTTAACGTTTCATTGCATTTTTGAAATCAGCAATTACTTAGGGTATACCCTGTATTTTCGGAAGTTAATTGCAGAATTAATTGTATAAACAATTAACAATTGATTAATTGTGAGATTTCACAATTACGATTGTTAGAGACCATGTTGGTTAAAAGTAGCTAATATTTATTTCCTAATATTTAATTATTAAAATGAAGCTTGTAGCGTCTAGGTATAGGGGAATAGTCTGGCAGCTGAGATACAAGCCCGGAGGCGGTTATCCCTTAATCCTCTTGCGGATCACCACTGTCTCGTCTATGGTTTACCCTCGAGCCTAGAGAGTTCGCCACCTCCCGGTGCAATCTTCTAATGAGGGCAGCACCTTACGGGCCCAGCACAGAAAAAGCGCCGATTTGCGAGCTGCCCGCCCTAAGTCAGTTCAGCCTTGAGTCCCTGAGGAACAGCACATGCTTGAGGCCCTTAGGAGCATTTTTTTTCGCTTGCTGCATCCATCCTCTGGAGGTACACCTTCTTCTAAGCCCCGTCAAGCTCCAATTTTCAACCTGGCGTCAGCGGCTACAGGGAAGACGCAGCATCAACCAGATAAGCGAGACTATAATCTTTTTTTTACCCTCAGCGGCCACTATTCGCCCGATCATCAACTGTACATGCTTGTATTTTTTATTATTTTCATTCGCACAGAAGTTAATATTTTTTTGTTTTATTTTCAAGCTAACATACTAACCAGCGCCTGCTCCACAAGGAGATATTTTTTTTCTTATGTTTTCAAAAATAAATAATTCAATTTTTTTTTCTCTCACTCTATATTGTCGATCATTTAGCCTCAATAATAGGCACCTATATGTTCAGCACTATTTCCTCATCAACCTCTTCTATATATATATACATTTCATTAGCAGTTTGGTGCTGAACATTAACAACGAACAATCAATTGTTAATTTTGGGAGTCCGCGATTACAATTACATTTTTAATCGTAGTTGCGGGTTAGTACGATTGAATTTTTAATTGCCAGTCCTCAATCGCCTATACAATAAATGTTTGCCCAACTCTGTCCCTACTAGTGAAAGGTTCTGCTCCACAGGTTGAGGCTCTAACTTTTTATATTTCCGAAAGTTCCCCTGAAGAGACACTAAAAGGGTTTGAAACATTCAGGGAAGAAACACAGGTTTTGAATGTATAATGTATATAAAGTAAATTATTATTCTAACCTTCCACCTATTAAGACAATCGTAAATTGTTAATATATTTATTCAAAACTGTATTAATAGGAAAAAAATGAATATTCAACATTATTACAACATATAATTATAATTTAAGCCCACTTTGATTATGAGTTTGCTCATTGAATCCCTAAATGCTGCTTATGTTCCTGAGTGGAATGAGTGATTCCATAGCCAATCCTTCGGCGAATCCATTAGCAATGTGAAGCAGGGAAACCAAACGCAGAGCCTTCCAATGTGTTCCCTCTGTCAACATGTTCGGGAGCTGAATTCCCCATATGGATTGAAGTGAAGGTCTTGTGCGTGGTTTCAAACCCACACGCAAACAGTCTAAGTACCTTCTGTTGAATTAGGGTTCACCATGAATTATGAATTCGCCATTGATTGTGTTAAATAAATACACATTAAAGTTATAGTAACATAGTGTTTGTGTGATGTTCTTCTCAATTAAAAAAAAAAAATTAATAGACCAGGAAACATGTTGTGCAAAGAAGTTAATTAAGGCGGGAGAGAAATCATGAAGTAAACCAATTTTTTACTGGATCCAGGCCACAAACAATTAGAAAAAATTTCAACTTATGGAACTTAAAAAATATATAAAAAAGTCCAAATTAACTTTTCAAAATTAAAAAAATGGCATTGTTATTTTAACAATAAATCATACGCTAGCCAAAAGCTCCAATTGGGTGTATACGTGGAGTTTTCAAGTAGGGTTAACCCATTGATAGTTTTTCTGTAATATTTATTGTTGTGTGCTATTCCATTCACAGTTTTTTTTAACTATTTATTGTAAATTGATATTTAATTGTTAGTTTTTCGAAATTACCACCATTCATATAAACAAAATTTTGGTAACGCTTCAGGAAGAGGAAGTAAAAAAAAAAAATAATGAAAGAAATTTCACAAAATTAACAAAATAAAAATAAAAAATATATGGAACCAGCTGATTGTTGGTTCCGTAAAATTTTTATTTTGTTTTTTAAAAGAACTATAGGTTTTTAAGAGTAATCCTGCAAGACGTTTTATATTTAATATGATCGTTCCCCTGTTGAAAAATGTAAAGAAAATAAGTAAATTACATATATTATATATATTCAATAATTTGTGGATAAATATTATACAAAATTAATTTCCATTTACGTGAAATTAATTAATTTATGTGAGTAGGGAAGAAAATAGCCACTAGAATAGGACAAAACTATACAAAATACCGTGTGAGGCACTCAAAAAAGTCTGCTGTAGTCTAGACACGGTGAAGAATGTCCAGGAAAAATTATTTTGAGCAAGCGTAATTCCAACCAGAGGAATCTA